>JAVJGJ010000014.1:99073362-99101819 GCA_035590215.1 Microhierax caerulescens
CAGCATATAAAGATGGGGGAGGACAAGGAAGGGGGTGAAGTTCAGAGCGATGGCATTTGTCTTCCCGAGTAACTGTTGTGCATGATGGAGCCTGGCTTTCTTGGAGATGGCTGAACACCCACCTTCCGATGGGGAGCAGTGAATGAATTCCTTGTTTTGCTTTGCTTGTGTGTGTAGCTTGTGCTTTACCTATTAAACTGTCTTTATCTCAACCCACGAGTTTTCTAACTTTTACCTTTCCTATTCTCCTCCCCATCCCATCAGGAGGGAGTGAGCAAGTGGCTGCATGAGGCTGAGCTGTGCAATGACTTCAAGGTATTATATTCTATTGCTTAACCTTATTTCATGACCTCTTCCCCATAACTATTTTTATTTCATCTAAAAAAGTCTTTATAAAACTGTGTATATGAGAAATACTGGGTTACTTTGCCTACTCAGAACAGTCTCTGGTCTCAATTGTATTCAAGGCCTGGCACTTTCTAAGGTTGCTTACACAATCCTACAGTTAAAGGACTTTTTCCTCATAAAACTAAGTACTCTCTTCATTAGACTTTACAGTTTCTCTGGACTTTTATGTTTTGCTTTCCTATTGATGTCTGTCAGAAGCACCACTATATACAGGCAACATGAGCCAGGAGAAAGGCAAGGGGTGACTTGATCCTTATCTAGGAAGTAACTGTACAGAAAACAAAATCTGGGCAATGGAGGATATTTATTTTAGTAGTTAAAGATATAATATAACATAGTAACATATATAGTCAGAAAAAAGTTTGACTACATTTAACATTTATAGGCAGTTGTTTATAATCAAACTATTTAATCACTGCAACTAAATATAAAATACAGTGGTAGTTTTATGGATTGGGTTTTTTCCCTTCAAACAAGGGATGATTATTTTTCTAAAAATATATAAAAGAGGTCCTAGTTTAAATGGTATTTGATTTTGTATTATGCTGGAGTCCATACAGTCTAGGAAGCTATGTGTTTGGAACTAAATTTTGTTCCTTAATTGTAGTAACTCCTCATAGCAAGTCTATATGTCCTTAACTATGTCCCTGGGGAGATACCTGCATCTGCAAATCTATTGCTTATTGTCTTTTAAAACTGTACTTTCACAGACACTTGCCATGGTCAGTGCAAAAGTTCCTTACTATGTACCCTTCTTCAAACTCATTCAGATGTTTCACAAGACAGCTGCACTGTTTGAAGTCAAGGGACAAATTCCTATGAAGTTAATGAAGTAGTTTATTTTTTTCTCCTGTATTATCTATATATTTTAGATTTCAATTATGTGCTGGTAAGGGCATCAAGCAATCCATGTCTCCTTATGCTGAATGACAAATTTCACTAAAGCAGTAGAGCTTCTCTGTCTGTAATGCTTCATAAAGAAAGGTTACCTGGGCAGAGCAGTTTGAACCGGGCCAGTTCAGTCAAACTGGTTGGAGAGATGACATCCATTTCCTGAACCACAAATAACTATGTGCCTTGAGAGAAATCTGGTCCCCATATGCTTTTCCAGCTCTCCTCTGGGAGAAGCCACCTGTCCATAGCTTGGCAGGCATCCTCCTCTTCTCATTTGCTGAGGTCAACACATGGAGCTGCCACCACTCTCACAGGAAGGACACCCCAGGCCCTTTCAGACCCTCTTCTGAGCATATCCTTTGCTTCCTGATCCTTTCTATCTGCTCCCACTACCTTCTGATCCCATCACAAACATTAGATCTCTGGTTTAAACATTTTATGGAATATATCTCAATACCACACCCTTCTGCCCCAGTAGCTTTTGTTATTTTTGAAGTCAGGTTTGATAAAAACCAATCTGTTGGAGGGGTTTGGGTGTTTTATTGGTTGGTTTGTTTTGTTTTTTCTTTTTAAGTATTAAGTACTGAATAAATAGACCTAGTAGCTTGATAGCTGGATTGATGGGTTGTTAACAACTTCATTTGCTTTTATATCTTAGTCAAGTATTCCTCTCACTCCCCCCTGCCAATTGCCCTGCTTCTTTTTTCCTTCCCCCATTCCCTTCAAAGAAACAGCAGATAACACTAAAATATAAATGAGATTTCAGTTTGCTTGGACTTAGATTGCTTTTTATTTTAACTATATTCAAATCTGTTCAAAAAGAAAAGCAAATATGTAATTTAAAAAAAAATATAAATTTCATTGTTATATAAAGGTGGTCTTACAACTTGTTCCAAAGTAGGGAAAGTTTTCAGACACAGTGCCAGGCAACAGCAAGTGTATTTTAAATAGCAAAGTGCTGCAAATACAGTATGATGCCATAACCATAGAGATAAGGTGACAGGCTCTAAGGGATGCAACACAAACAATAAAAAAGAAATAAATCACATGACAACATAACAATGATCAACCAAAAATGCTGAAGAAAAAGAAAATTTGCAAACATCAGAATAACTGCCTATAAAATTAAAGATGCAGAATGAAAAATTAAACTTTCAACTTAAGAATCAGGAAAGCAGGCAAGCTCTGAATATATAATAAATGTAATATTGTTATTGTTGAAAATCTGACGTTAGGTAAATATATGTTGTTAGTACCAACAACAGGAAGATGAGGCTGTTTGGATTCTGTTCCTGCTTTGAGTAAATGCCAAGAGCAAAGCATATAAAACATCACGTTGAGTAATGCTAAACATGAAAGAAACAAGAGGAAAAGGGTGATAAATTAGAAAACATAAATTAACAGTTTTCCAGGTGCACCTTGTTCATTTTAGTGAGTCATTCTATGTTCTATAAACTAACTATTAGATCCATGTATGATTTGGTTTGGTTTGGATGGTTGGTTAGTTGGTTTTATTTTGTTTTAGTTTGTTTTTTAAAGTAATCATGCAAAATGTTTTTTTATGGTTTTGTGGCGTGTTTCTTTTTAAGATAAACCCCTACAGATATTAGATGCAATCTGCATACAGTGACACAGCAATTTTTAATCTGGGTCATTCAGATTGATAAATCAAGTAGAATGTTGTTTGAAAGTGATTTGGGCTTCTAAATATTACATAATGTACTACATACTGAAACTTGATTTAAGACTATCCACTGACTACTGTTAGGTTCTTACAAGTGTGGAAGGTTGTGTCTGATTGCACCAGATTTCTCCATGGACACAATAAATAAATCTGGCTGGCTTGTAGTTTAACCAAAACTTAGTAGTCATTTCTCTTATGCAATTTGCATAAGTGAGACTCAAAATTGCGCTTTTTCACTCCTCATAGCAATTTTTTTGCAGTTTTATTCACATTTTTTCTTGTTCCTACTCCCTACCTGGCCTCACTCTTGATGTTCTCACATTAAAACCCATCACGTTTCAGCTGCAGACCACTTTAACACCATGCCTTCTGAGTACGTACAGTCCACTGTTTCTTCAAGATTTTCCAAATTCTGGTATCTAATACAAACCTGTATGCTTTAAAATGAGACTTTTTATCATTACTTTTGAAATAATGTTATAGCTCATGTTAAGCAAGTTTATATTAGGACTGCAGGTAGTGAAACTGTGCTCTTTGGACTGTATCCATAAGGGAACTTGTTTACTGTGATATTCAGGTAACTGACTTGAAAACAATTATTTTAAAATGTATTTAAATATGATTATTCCTTATTCCCCCAGAACTGAACGAAGTAGGCATCTACAATGAACTCACGAGTCAGTTTGACTGCTAAGACTCCAAGTCGTTCAACATGTGACACTAAAGGATGTGGTGTGCAGTGGTTTTGCAACCTTTTGCAAGGGAATATTGTGCTTGCATTTGGACCCTTTCCCAGGATTAGGTGTTTACCTGTGTAGCTGAAATGAGAGACTTTCTTTTGTGACTATGTTTTAAAGAGATGGCATTGGCATATCTTACATAATGACAAAACCAATTTAAACTGGCAATACTACTAGTTAAAATCCTTGCGCAGGAAGCGATGAACTTATATTTATGAAACTTCACAACCTAAAGGGATTTGATTTTCTATATCAACACTTATCTTCCATATCCCAGAGGCATGTTGCAACTTCAGTGTGGATTTGGGACTAATTCTTTCCATTTTTCTCTTCTTCCTCACCCTCTCCAGTGAAACCACACAAACTGTTCAAAATAAAATCAAAGAGTACCAAAAGGGAGCTTAATGGTATGATAATTCATGCAAGCATAAGAAGTCTTGTGGTTTTGGTCCCTCGTGCCTGGATTATTCCTTCATTTCTTCTGTTGACCAATAAGCATAAAAATCATAAACTGCCTGGAGAAGACTACTTCGAAGTCCCAAGAGCTAAGTTTCATAAAAAGTTCACAACTGGGTTCTGCATGTTGAGGAGAGAGGTTAGGACGCAGTGTAAAATTACGAGAATAATTTGCTATTTGTGCACAGGAGGTGTCCCATTCAAATTAGGGCATACCAAATACCATTTTACACATGGTTCTTATACCTTCCAAGCATTAAGGTACAACATGATTTGACTAATCACTACTGCGCACACACACACTACTGTTTTGAAAAGGAACTGTAATTCTATGGCATCATCATCCACCTGCATCTTTCTGAATCTAGACATCCCTGAAGTTGGTCTTGCTTACCTATCTGTGATGCCAGATAATCAGAGAGTTTTACAGAGGTGTTGGAGAAGCTAGGGTGCTGGCATTATCATGGTAGTCCAGGGGCATCCTTTAATCTTCATGATCAGCTTTAAAATTCTGAGAAGCAAAGGTCCTTATCTTCAGGATATGGACTATCTTTCTCCTTGCAATGAGCTGGGGTCCTTTAGTTATGCTTACTTAACCGTGACTATGCAGTCTACAATGTAAATTATATATACTTTAAGAAAGTTAATAAAACTTCATGTTGTTAAGAAAGCTCATACAGTTTCATACCTGGCATGGCTTAAGCCCAGACAGCAAATAGGTATCATGTAGCTGCTGGCTCACTCCCCACTTTACCAGTGGGATGGGGAGGACAGTCAGAAAAAGGTAAACCCCATGGGTTGAGATAAGAACATTTTAATAGTCAAAATAAAGTAGAACATATTACTAATAGTATTAGTAATAATTGTAACAAAAAAGGGAGATAACAAAAAGAGTAGGGAAATAAAAGTCAAGGGGAGAAACAAACAAACAAACACGTGAAGCATGATGCAATTGCTCACCACCTGCTGACTGATGCCCAGTCAGTCTCCAAGCAGGAGCAGCAATTCCCCCTCCTGGCCAGCTCCCCCAGTTTAAATACTGAGCATGATGTCATGGGGTATGGGATATCCATCTGGCCAGTTTGGGTCAGTTCTCCTGCCAGTGTGCCCTCCCAGCTTCTTGTGCCCCTCCAGCATTCTTGCCGGCAGGGTCTGAGAAGCTGAAAAGTCCTTGACTTAACTGTAAATGCTACCTAAACCCAAATGAAAGCATCAGTGTGTTATCAACATTATTCTCATCCTAAATCCAAAACTATACCAGCTACTGGGAAGAAAATTAACTCCATCGCAGCTGAAACCAAGACAATACTATAAATACTAATAGGTAAAATAGTTAGGGAATGAGATTTTCCCAACACAAGTTAAAGCCAGAGAGTAGTTAACATAAAATAACACTAATCATAATTTTTTTTGCTCTAGGAATCTCACATATTTGGGTAATCAATCAATAGTTTCTCTTATTTCTAGCAGAAACATGGACTTCACCAGTGTGGGGCTTTCTAAATAAATGCATGAAAACTGTGAAAGATTGCTGATGTGGAGAGCTAAACTCGCTGCTGGGCATTCAAGCAGCTTGGTGTCTTAGCCTTAAGGATTTCATCTTTCACACAAACTATACAGTTATTTCTTCAAGACAGGGTTATTCCCCCCAAAATCAATAACTTCCTCTGGAAATAGGTCTTCACATAGACTAAAAGAAGATAACCTAAGGTAAGCTACATTGATGAGGCATGATTGTTGTGAAGCTGAATGTTAAGGACATTATCTGTACAAGGTTTTTACCTCAACAGCATCCTGACAATTGAGCTTAATAGGGTAGTTTAGAATCTGTAGTTCCAGAGTAAAAGAAAGAATATCTTAATCAAAGACATATAGAATCCCCTCAACCTTATAAATTATTCAATTTATTGTTTTAACTGGCAAACGCTTTTTAATGGCACCTTGATTTTCTGTTTGAAAAGCTGTATATCATTGTAACAGTCTGTGAAAAAAAGGATTAATTATGGTGGAATGACATTATGTGAAATTGCCTTACAGGAAAAAATTATGTTGTGGTTTGTTTTTTTTAATAAGATTACTTTGGACAATTACATTTGTTTGATGAAGTTATTTACTCACTTGATGCCAGAGGCTGTGCACTGCTTTTTTGGTGGTTTTTTTTTTCTTTGTTGTAAGCAAGGATGTATGAATTTATCTAAACAATAATTCAAATTTAGGATAGTTTATTAAGCACATATTTAGGGAAGAAAACACACACCCCTTTAAATTAATCAGATGTAATTATGAAGACACTGAGGAACTGAAAAAGAATAGAAGAGACTTTCTAGATTACACAATGTAGCCACAGCTGATTGGATTCACCATTTCTGTTTTCAGAATCAAAATCAGAGATTTTATCCTAACACTCCATATGTGTTTTTGCCTTTCTCCCTCTCCATCATCTACCTGACACCACAGAGAGGTTGTTTAGAATTTTATTATCTTATTTGTCAGGCATCCTTTTAATTTCCAGATTAAATGTATTCCTGACAAGCTTATTTCATTTATTCCTGCATCAATAACACATGGTTGCTTAAATGACTGTTTTCTCTTACTGTTGTTAAATATATAGTGGAATTCAGCAATCATGTCCTTTTCTGATTCATGTTTGCTAGACTGAGCCAAGATCTTTCAAGATGTATCTTTTCTTTACAGGGCAGAATTACCTATATCTTTACAGCCATGTCAGCTACTAATTAACCCACACTAACATGCTAAACAAATGCAGTTTCTGGGACAAAAAGTGCCATTTCTACAAGGTGCCATTCTGTCATCCTCATGTGATGTATGGAAGAATGAGGGAGAAATTTAATAGCAAAATGTATCACAGCTGATACTATTAGGACCAACTTTGTTCTTTTTCCAAGGTCAGTGAAGAAAGTAGTAAACAAGATTGGCTCTAAACCTAAAATATCAGAAACGTTTTTTGAATCTACTCAAAACCCATGAAATTCCCTCTCAGAACAATTTTTTTTTCCACATTTTATTAGTTCTCTGTCTTTCTCAGTGAAACTAAGAAATTGCCAACTGTTACAAGATCACCTACTGTACCTGAAGACCAGACAGATCAGGTTTTCTATATTCCAAGAGAAAATCTTCTGTCTTACTGAAGACACATTTGCATTTTATTTTGGTAAAATAATAGTTTATTTCAGCCTATACTCTCTTTATATCTTTGAATAAAATATCAGTGTGTGGGTTAAATTCTCCCATTACCCTCTGTTAAGGTCAGAGGTGGGAAGTATTTTCCTAAACACATGCATTTAGTGTTATTTGTGATGCCCTGACATATCTGAAACATCTAAAAGAGGCTAACAAATAATTTCCAAGTCCTAAAGGCTTCAGAAATAGAAGATAAAAACTAGGCAGGGTACTCCAAAGCATCTCAAACAGCATCAGGTGATTATGATAAAGTAACTGCATTTCACCTTTGTCACAGTAGTAACTGGGGCATGTAATAAGAGGGCAATTTAGCTGTCTAAATATTGGAGTCTTTTTTATAATAACCAAATCAACACTGAATCTGAAGTTGGATATGATCCTCAAAAACTTACCCACTGAATTTATTAAGTACTCTGTCATTTTATTTTTAAACTAAATCATGGGATATTTTGTTCACATGAATTTATTACTTTGAATTATTAAAAGATAATCCTAAAAAAAACCCAAAACAACCAAAACAAAACACAAAAAAAACCCCACCAGATATCACCATTCCTAGTTGCATTGTCTAGATATTTTGGGGAAGATAGTTGCTTTTTTTTTTTTTTTTTTTCTTCCATTATACTTTAAAATAAGCAAAGGAAATTGCATTTTAATATTGTCTCTGGTAGACAGTGAAGGCATTATAGGAAGATCTGGCTGTAGGAAATAATTTTGGCTGCAGAAATCTCAAGATGATTCTTTTCAGATTAAAAGAGATGATAAAAATAGGCCCATAATAAATATTTGCAATTCTGAAAAGGTTCACCCTTTAGAAACAATGAAAACTAGATTGAAGCTCTCAAGGACTATATATAAGGTTTATTACTTCTTTATCCAGAAGTGACAAATATGAATCTTACAATGAAGTTTACGATCTGCCAAATAAGGCTTCAGAGCTGGAACAATGAACAACCATTTCAGACCAGTCAGTAGGAAAGAGCACGAAGGAAGGGTTAAAAGGACTTGTCAGCAAATTGAGGTTTGGTAGGCAGATCTTGCATAATATTTGTGCTTGCTTCTTTGTTTTCCCAGATAATAAACAAAAGAGAACAGGGAAAGTGGATTATTATGCAGTTTGTGCTACAGCTGAAAATCTCATAGTGACTGTAGGCTAAATTAATATTTACCTTCACTCACAGAAAAGGTGGAACAGTGAGGTGAAATCCTACAGCAATAGATTCAAACATGTAACAGATTATCTTCTGACAGTCAAATAACCAGAAAAGAAAGTAGAGTATAAATAGAGGGGGCATGTTATTATTTTAATGAGACATTTAATTCCTAAATATAATTTTATTTTACATTTACTCTATTTTTTTTTTAATTTACTTTATGAGAAGGCTTTACAAAGTGTCACAGCTTACGTATGTTTACCACAGCTTTAAACAGTAATAACCTAACATAAGAGCTATGTCAGATACTGGCTTATAGCAGACATCTAGGGAAGACTACAGGACCAGAAAAATTATTTGATGTTACTCCCTTCAATCAATTCCTACTTCAAAGCTCTCCTTGAACTTCTGTTTCCCCCTCTTATTTCTCTTCATAGCACTAGAAGATAATCATGCTGGAAGGACCAGTGCTCCAGCCACAGCTGCCTTGGGGGCCTCCTGCTGAGGTAACTCCAGTTTGTCCATGTCTGTCTTTTGTTAGGGGCCCAAAATTGAACACAAGATTTCCATGTGGTCTGAGGAGTGTTATGTAGAGGGAGATAACCTCTTCCCTTTCTCTTTGAGCTGGGCCCCTGCCCACACAGCCCAGGAGCTGTTGGGCACCTTTGCTGCCAGGACACACCATGGGCATACATTCGACTCCCTGTCCACAAGCACCCCAGGGCTTGTCCTGCACTGCAGTTCTTTGGCCCACCCAGCCCCAGCCCATGCTGTTACAGGAGCTTGTGCCTCCCTGAGACAGGACTCGACATTTTTCTGTGTTGAATTCCATGAGGTTACGCAGGCCTCCTCCTCCTCCATCCCCTGGATGGCAGCCCTGCCCTCCAGCATGTAGACTGTCTGCCCACTTTGGTGCCATCTGCAAATTAAGAAAACATTCACACCATTGCCTCCTCCACATAAATTTGTGGAGTCAGTTGTTTGAACCAAAACCAGTTTTAAATAGATCATTCTTCATTTCAAGCAACTCTGATTTGCTTACTGGTTAAGTGGGTCTGTTGCGTCAACAACATTTAGAAGCTGAAGGAAGCTATGCCCTGTGAAGAATGAATCTTCAGATTAGTGTTGCATCACTCATGATGCTTAGAAGCTATTTAAAATGACCACCTTGTTTCTATTCTGTGTTTATTCAGCTTTTGATATGTAACAGTCATAGCATATGGCTTTCAAGAAGTTACTGAAGTAGAAATAAGAAGTCTTCAAAGAATAGAAGTGGATTTCACAAGAAAATGGAATAGTTGGCTGAAAAGTGAATTACAAGCTTACTTAGAAAGGCCTATATAGCAAAATCACAAATTACATGTCCAAGAAAAAAGTATGAGCAGACACTTAGCTGGCAGAAATTATAATAATCTCTACCCTCCTTTTCTTCTCCATTTTTTTCTTATATAGACAAGTAGGATACATTGCATAATTAAAATTATACTGGTTTTGTAAAACTTACAGACTCCTGACTGTACTAGAGTGGTCAAACTTTGCCTTAAGACCTTTTCCATTACGATTAATTTTCTAATCACTGGCACTCTTGATGCACTTTCTGACTACTGCTAAAAAATTCACGGTATGTTTTTTCCTACCATGACTTTATCAATTTTATTATTTAGGAACAGATTTTCTTTATTTTTCACTTTAATAGGCATGTGATCAGGTCTTGCAAAACCAAGTTTTGTTTTCATGAGACTATCTGTGAGTTAAATATACTTTAGGGTTAAAAATTACAGAAATGGCAGAGTACTTACTATACCAAAGTCTTCTAAGACAGTGAAGTTGACAGCTGTCACAGACTGAGTCTTCACTGTACCAGTTGAATGTTTACAAGTAGGAAACTGAAGTAAATCACCACAACGTTAATAAAGTAATTCTACTCTTAAGAGTGGGGTGGGGGTTGGGGGGTGTGGGGTGTGGGAGTGTGGCTGGTGTGTGAAGAATGCAATAACGTCATACAAACCAAACAACCTAAGATTTATGCCGTGCAGAAGAGACACTTACATGTAGATCTCACAAAAATCTCAGTCACAGAGAAACAATTAACTGGAGCAATACTAAATGGGTTTTATTTCTCACTGGATTTACTTTGATGAAATGATTGCATTTTCTCCATATATAAGGATGACTCTGAAAAATTTAAAGGCAAAAAAACTGAATACATTTCTGGAGAGCTTGCATTTTAATAATGTACTTACCATTACATTCAATTTTAAGAGTAACAACAGCTAATTTAAACTTGCTTCTACAGTATCCATGCACACTGTCTTCAGTTCAATATTCAACTGAGTTTCCTCTATAAAATTAACCATGCTTTTTATTTTTTCTAAAACCCATGTCTTTCTAAAAATTTACGTGTAGTCACACTGTTCCCCCCTATTAAAAAAGTTGAGGAAAGCAGGATGCTTTCAGCCCCGATGACATTGCTACTACAAGCATCTGTAATTAGTAATGTTGCCTTTTTTCCCATTTTCAGTTCACCTCTAGGTCTAAAATCACCCATCAAAATTTGTTTAACTACATATGCTTGATGTCAGATTTCTGGATCTCTGTTTCCTAAGCTGTTGGTTTTTTTCTTCCTGGAGCACACATACATATCTAGTCCCCACTGGTAAGATGCCGTCCTTTACAGTTAGTTATTGCTACAAGATCTCTGCTTCAGGCCTTCCTTTTCACCAAAATTCTACACAGATTAGCCAGAACCAAGGATTTGAACAATTTTTAGCTCTTTTCAGTGAAGGTTGTCCCTCAAATGTGGTAATGACTTCATTCCTGTGCTGCTGTATAGAACAGTAACGCAGTGCTGAATAAATGGGGAATAAGAGAATCAGAACTGTAACTTAAGAGGTTAAAAGACATGGTAAACTCATATGGCAGGAATATTAAGAAAGACAGACATGTTTTCTTTAAAACAGAAGGCAAAAAAAGAGATGCATTGACAGGCACATAAAGGACATACACACTACCTTTGAGGCCCAGAATGTGAATTGAGATAGAGTTCTTGCAAATACCTAGATAATGCTGAAAGCATTTACAGCATTTACGTTTTGTTTTTAATGAAAAGGTGTACACATCATGTGCATGTTAATGACCCAGATGTAGTAACTGCTGATCTTTAGATTAGGTAGGGGACTTTTTGCAGTCCTTTCCAGCTTGTGTTCTATAATTTCATGAATCTCCTCAGTAAAAACTGAGATAAACCACTTATGTTGGGGTTCAGCCACGTTTCTGCCTTTAACAACTCAATTCACATACTGTAGCCACTGTTTTTAATTTGAATAATGTATTCCTATTTTTCTCTGTTAACTTTCCTTCCAAGATCTAACACAACCTGCCACTGGCCAATTCTTATTTTAAGCTAATGTTAGAAGAAATTATTTTTTTTATTAGACCCTCTATTAGTATATTAACCTCTATGTTTACTTCTAATGTATTTCTGATTATGTTTATTTAGCTGTAAAGGTTATGGCCTTTCCCTATAAAGAATTTCTTTATCCTAGATATAAGGATAAAATGTCTAAGAATGAAGGAAAAAGGAAATTTAACAGAATTTTATTATTGCTTTCCATAGACTTCCTTTCTTTGGTTTATAACAGGTTTTGATCTTGGTTTTCTCTTTTTGGGGTAGGGTGGGAGGATTTGCAAGATTCCTAGAATCACAGAAACACAAAATCATAAAATGGTTTGGGTTGGAAGGTACCAAAAGGTCATCTAGTCCAACCCTGCTGCAATGAGCACAGACATCTTCAACTAGATCAGGTTGCTCAGAGCCCCATCCAGACTGAACTTAAATGTTTCCAGGGATGTCCCACCTTGCTGGGCAACCTGTTCCAGTGTTTCACCACCCTTATTGTAAAAAAATTTCTTCCTTATATCTAGTCTGAATCTACCCTCTCCTACTTTAAAACCATTACCCCCTGTCCTATCAAAAGTGTTCAGCTTATTCTTTCTGTAATATAATCCTAAATTTACTTTTGAGCCACAGCTGCATAACAAAATGAAATCTTTGCAGAGCTATCAGTAATAATATTCCAATCTTTTCTGAATTGATACAGCAAGTTTTAAATCTTGCAAAGGATATTAGTAGTTTTATTTTCTACACATTACTATGTGTGCATCAATATACATTCTTTTGGGATCCCATTTCTCTTTATTTTCTAATCTTGATTTGTGGCCATATGTGTACGGTATTTAGTACAATCTAATCCTACTATCAGCTGGTGCTCATAGGGCTATGATAACACAGAGCTTAGATTTGTTTTTTTCCAATATGAATTTCAATCTGTTTGCAAATTAAAACCATTTCAATTTATTTCCAAGTAGCAGTATAATTGTACTCATATATTTTATTTTGATGTTTCTGTACTTTAAAACTAAGACACTGTAATGTAAATAAAATGTATCTCATAATATCAACTGTAGGATGATTATTATCTTAGATTATGACAAAATTCAACAAGACACTCCAGATACAATGAATTTAAGCTTTATGAGTCTGGTCCCATGTCTTCAGGAAACAGTGTCTGGGCTGAAGTTGGACATGCTCTTATTGCTTTGCTCAGCCTAAGTATAAGGTATTTTACAAAGAACATGTTCTCACATGTTTATCTTAAAACCAGTGTTGGTGGTATAATGAGCAGGATGAAAAGAAACCTGACATTAAGATCTTGTAGGGGAAGCCAAATTAACATCAGTCTTCTGCTTACCCAAGGGGAAGACTATATACATTAGGACAGACATCTTCATCTTCCTTATTGTTCTTAATGACTGACAACAGGTAACACCCTAACTATGAGGTTCTTCCTTCCTCCAACTAGCAAGGGTTAAAACCATGAAAAAGCAGGAGTAGGAAAGGAGATGTTGTGTGAACATATTTGTGGAGTATTACAAAATGAGAGGCTATTTAAGAGTTTTGTATGATTTGAATAAGAAAGGAATTCAGGTAAGTTTCCTGTGGCTGAAGGGGTCAGTTTAGTTCTCTGTTACTTTTCATAAGCTAAGTAAAAAAAGTACTGTGAGATGGCACACTGCAAAATATGGGTGTAGGATTGGTTAGCAATATAAGGAGAAAAGTGAGACTTAACTGTGGTGCCCCAAGGTAAGTTACAGAAATAAGAAGCTGGCACAAGTCAGAACAACAGGGCAGCTTAGTAAATACTGAGCCTCGCTGCTCAATAAAATATAAAATTTGCCAGTATTGAATGAAGGTCTCTGTGGGAGGGGGAAAACAGCTAGTCAGCCTCAACGATGCATTCCATGTAGAAGAGACCGCACATTGATATAAATGTGGTTATACTCTCAGAATCAGATATCACCCTGTCTTATACCTTCCTGGAGTTTTCTTCTTTTACTTTATTGAAAATATTCTTTGGTAATTTTTCAATTAATACTTGAAAGACATAAAAGTTAAGATCATTTAGTACAAGAGAATATGTTTTAATATTCTCAGGTTCATGGCAAGGGTTATCCAACTAAGTTTTTTATAGTGTTGTCTTTCAGTTAAAATCTGATCTATGTTTCTGCCACTTGATTGCTGGCAGAAAGTAACACTGGCATGATGATATTTACATCTTTTAACACCCTCTTGATTTGCCTATCAGTATTCCCATTATTTTGGCTAGAGCTGGTGTGCAGGGTAGGTGACATAATTATCAGATTCACCTACAGAATCATAGAATCAGTGTGTGGCCGAGGCTGGAAGGCACCTCTGCATAGTCTTGTCCCACCGCCTGCTGAGAGCAAGGTCAGCTAAAGCAGGTTGCTCAAGGCCATGTCCACTCAAGTTTTTAATATTTCCAATTATGAAGACTATATAATGCATCCAGGTGACCTGTTGCAGTGTTTCACCACCCTTATAGTAAAAAACCCCCACACAACCAAACCAAACCAACCTACTAAAAAAACCAAATCAAAACAAAACAAAAAAAAAACCCACAACCAAACCAAAACTTCCACAGGATTCTATTGTTTATTGCAAGTTCTGTGACACTGAATTCCTGAGAAGCAAAGGGAGCACTATGGCAAATATGGAATAGCATTGCTATTGAAAAAGCTGTTGCTATCAGATCAGGAAGGAGCTAACGGCTATTTCACAATCTATATAATATTTATCTTATTTTTCAGGCAATACAGAGTGCTTGCTTGAAGACTCATTCAACTTAAGACTCAAATCAGTGGGAACTACAGACAGTAGAAAATCAAGGAACAAAAATAATCAAAGACAACCTCAGAATAGAAATGACCCAAAATAGATACATCTAAAATATCCATGGTAAGATTCTGAAATACTTTGTGGTTTTATTCCAATGTCTGTTTCACAAAGTTGGCAATATACACCTAGATCAAAATGCACTAGTATATTAGACTTTCCTATTAAAAATTGATTCAAAATGTTTATTTCCTGCCTGGCTCACTCAGCTGTTACCTAAAATATCTTGGCAAATAAATTAAGAGAACAATTTGTAAATTTTGTATGCACGGATGTACAAGATAATGAAAAAAGGTAAGGTACTTTATTGGTTTTCACATAAGCTTTATCTACATTTAGGTATCTTTACCAGTATAGTAATAGCATAGAGCCACCTCTATCCTGTGGATTCTGAGACTGTTAATGGAAAAAGATCTATTTTGTTGATGTAGTTTAAATCAGTTTTCTGAATGCTAATTTCAAAAAGCAGTTAAATTGTCTTGTCCTGGTTTTTTGTGAGTGTGGCTACATTTACAGCAGAGTATTTTGTTCACTATATTGATTTTTATTCAGGTCCAGTCTCTGGATTTATCGTACTTCACAATGAGAGTAACACATGAGTAGCCATATCATCAGCTATGCAGTTCGATATAACCGGAGAAAGCTGTAAAGTCCTGTCCAACTGAGGTGCATTCAGTCAGATACTCCTACCTGCAATCTTAACTCAAGTAAATGCTAACCAAATTATACCTCTGACTAAATTAAAACTGACTAAGGAACTCAAAAAGTGGTACTAAGTAGATGTGATTATTGGCTGACTTTTAAAGTGTACCAGAGAAAATTAGATAGTCTTTTCCCTTTTTTACCTTAACACAATGCATAAATAAATTCTGCAAAAGGAATACTAATTTTCTGCAGTCCTTCTTAAGCAGAGTGTTAGTTAGGGCTTCTTTGATATAAGTAAATAAAAATGTATTAAAATTGGCTGGAAAAAAAAAATCTACCATCTCTAAGTAAATTAGGCTGACTTTACTTGTTGGGACAAAATTGGTATAATCTAATATCCAATCCACCTTCTTTCAGATTGCTCTTGAGTTTCTATCTGCCTGCAAGGATTTTCCAAAGCTTGCAAGGAATACTAAAGTTTGGAGCAAGATGGATTAGAAATGAAGTGTTCAAAAAAGCAGTAGACACTGCTAAGATTGCAACGTTTACAAAGTAGCATTCAACCACTATTTGAGTTGAATAATGGAACACTGATTAACACTCATTGTTAGGTCATACATATGGAAATAACTTAGAACACTGTAATTTGTTTCAGTGGAGCTTAGTCAGTTGAAAAAATGGGATCTGAGTATCTGATCCCTTATATTGAAGGTTAATACAGGTGAAGTTATTTATTCTTGTTACTTACTTAGTTTACTCCTTGTGTTTTAATTGGAACTTGTTGACCGTGAGGTTCTAAAAATAACCCATGGTTCAAGAGGGCAAGAAATAAAAGAACAATGTGCTGAAAGGAAAGTCAGAGAAGAACAAAAGCAAAATAGCACAAGTGTTAGCACAAATCGTGGGGAAAGCTCTTAAAAAGTCATACACATCACATTAAAAAAATAAATAAATTCTGCAACATGGGTGTCTTAAGTTTCAGTTAAATGTCCCAAAGTCAGTTGGGATTGAGTTCAGTACTCTTTGGATATATACTTAGATTTTCCTAATTTTTTTAAAGCTATTCCCAAAGGGACTTTACAATCTCAGTATACATAAATAGTAATAAGGATAAAGCAACATCATAATTCAACTCCAGACAGCAACCAAGCACCACACAGCCACTCGTTCACTCCCCCCACAGTGGAATAGGTGAGAGAATTGAAAGGGTGACAGTGAGAAAATTCATGGGTTGAGATGAAGAAAATTAACTCTATCCCAGGCAAAACCAGCACATTCTTCACCCCTTATTCCATACCATTTATGCCATGCTCAGGTACCACACTATCCAATACAACCAAATTAACCACCACCCTGCTTCCCATCCCTGAACATAATATACAGGTAACATTCCCCTACTCTATGGACCACCCAGTAAAATGTCCATAAACTGTCTTTAAAATGTCCACAAAATGTGCACTGAGTTCATTTAGTCCATGACTTTTGGCTCCATCTGTTATAGTTGTTGCTCAGGACAGGACCAGTAGTGTGTTTTGTGGAGTTACTGGGCACCAACTCCAGCTCAGGTCACTGCTGCACTCGCACTGCTTCTTGTAAGGTTTGCCCTCCATTGATTCACGTGGTTCCTGTTCTAGTAATTCCTAGTACATGCAACTCAAACAATGGGTTACAACAATGTAAAGGCATTTCCATTACAATCTCTACCCCTGGTCCCTCTGGACCAGTCCATAGGGTTGTACAGTGCAATGAACTCCCCCCCTTGCCTCTGCTCCGGCTTGGACTTATCCAAAAACTGCAGTCCTTTAGGGGTGTACCTGCTCCAAGTGAAGCCTTAGTGATGAGCCACAGTCTTTCCAGGGGTATATCCGCTGTGGCATAGACTTACCCACAGCCACATTCGCTTTGAGGTGCACCTACTCCTGCATGGCCTTACCCATGGGTCACAATGCCTTCAGAGAAACACATGCTCCTTACCATGAAACACCACTGCCTTATCCATGACTACAGTCTCTCCAGGGGTGTACCTGCTCTGTTGTGGGCTTCTCCATGACCACATGATTCATGCATAGCCATTGATGCTTCAAGGTTTACCTGTTGTAGCACGGACTTATTTACAGCCACAGATGCATTGGGATGTACCTTCTCCAGAATGGACTTCTCCTTGGGCCACAATGCTTTCAGAGAAATACCTACTGCAGCACAAGCATAACCACAGCTACAGACACTTCAAGGTGTATCTGCTTTGGTGTGGACTTATTCACAACCACAGATGCTTCAGAGTGTCTTGATCCCATGTGGACTCATCCACAGGTCACAGTCCCTTTGACTTGAGTTCACACGAGTTCCAGCCTGTCCAGTGCAGCAGCACAGACAGAGCAGCGATGCCCTGGCCACCTGCCAGCCCACGCACATCGCCATTGCTGTTATCAAAGTGTTCCCAGGCACAGCACAGTAAGTACAGCAGTACAGCAAGCAGTGAAAGCAAAAAACAGCTACTAATGAGCACTAGACTCTAATACACAGTAAGGCAAGCAAGCCCCATGGCAAGAACAGGAGCCTGCCAATTAACAGCTAAACAGCAGTAACAGCTATAAATTCGATTTGGCATATTCTAATCAAATCTGTTATTATCTTGAACATTTCAAACACCATGTTGGGTGCCAGAAACAGCTGTTGTGGTGGCAGCTCAGCACCACGCAGCCACCCATTCACTCCCCCCCACAGTGGGATGGGGAAGAGAATCAGAAAGATAAAAAGTGAGAAAGCTCGTGGGTTGAGATAAAGACAGTTTAATAAGTAAATCACAAGCTGTGCACTCAGGCAAAGCAAAACAAGGAATTAATTCACTGATCCCTGTAAGTAGGCAGGTGTTCAGCCATCTCCAGAAAAGCCCGTCTCCATTACACCTAACAGATACTTGCAAAGATACTTGCGTCCCCGTCCCCATCCCCATCCCCATCCCCCCGCTATTTAATCTTTTCCTAAATTTACATGCTGGGCACGACGTCATATGTTATGGAATATCCTTTTGGTCAGTTGGGGTCAGCTATCCTGTCTGTGTCCCCTCCCAGCTTCTTGTTTACCCCCCAGCCCGCTCACTGGTGGGGTAGGAGGGAGAGGGAGAAAAGGCCTTGGTGCTGTGCAAGCGCTGCTCAGTAATAAGCATCCCTGAATCATCAACACTGTTTCCAGCACAAATCCAAGACATAGTCCTATGCTAGCTACTATGAAGCAAATTAACTCTGTCTCAGACAAAACAACCACATACAGCACTGGCCAAATCAGGATGTTCCATCCTTCTCCCAGTAGGGACTATGAGTAAGCATAAAGCCGTAAGGTTAAGAACTAATTTGTTTTACGGTTCAATGGGAGCTGAGTTGATTAAGCTCCTTTATCAGATTTCTATTCCTATGTATATTTTAAAAGTATTTCTGTTAAAGAATACCAGCATGAAAACAAAAGGAAAGCAAGCTCTTCTTCAAAGTGAAACAAACACTTACTTACCTACTGTATACATGTGTTTCCATTTGATAAATACTGTTTAGACCAAGAGAAATTGCAGGCTGCAAAAATCTTTCTGTGTGGCACAGAAGAGAGGGACTGCAAAGGCAGTTTTCAAGTCCTTATCTGCAAAGGGAAAGAGATGATTGCCTTAACCTTTGTTATCAGTAGGAGACCTGCTTTAATGCTCATAAGGCTCAAAAGGGCTTATGAAGTGGTGAAAGGCTGAGCTAGATGGGCTGCGTCTTGCTGGCAAGCGGCTGGCTCTTCAACAGCGCAGCCTGGGCTGGGGTAGCGCACATCCAAAGGCGGTGACACACTGCCTCTCACAGGGGTGGGCTCACAACCCCTCGTCTTCCCTTTGGGAGTTCACATTCAAAAGGCATGGCTAGCACCGACACGTGAAACTCACAAACAAGTGAAGGGATTAGCCATCAGTCTCTTATTTCTCATCCAACTACTGTCATACTGAAAAGAAGAGAAAGCTGAGTTCCCCTTTCCTGACTCCTAAAGACTGACTGTGACGACTGTTGACCCACCTAAAGAGGTTCACCAAGAATCAACCAGGATCTGCAGAAGAGTGGACTATTTTGGCTTTGCTTGAAGTGTTGGGTTTTGAGGGTTTTGTTCGTTCGTTTGTTTCTTGATAAACACCACATAGTAGAATAGTACAGTAAAAATTAAATAGAACCTGCACCAATTTTCCACTTCAGTTTGTAAAGTTTTCAGAACTTTTTTCTGTCAAAAAATCCACACATATGAAGTTTCACTCAGAATTTCTTTGCATGTTCTGATATCTTAAAGTTTTTATATACACCAGTAAACTGACTGTGCAGATTTTCGCTTTTGTACCTTCTTTGGTACACTTATATTTTTGTGAACTTCTACAGAGCTTATGCAATATATTTAGACTCCCATCTTGCAATATTGCATATGTAGAAATATTAACAAGGTTGGAGACCTATTTAATGCCTGAAGAGTTTTGGATTAACTCCCCATTCTCAATAAACGATTCTAAGGTTACTCAAAAGTACCAAATTTCAAATTTTAGGAATTAAGAAAAAAGAAGGAATTTGTGTGTTTTAAAATAATGATCTTTCATAAAATGTAGATTCTACTTTATTCTTTACTACTGCTTTCTCTGTCAAGGACTTCTATTCCTTTTAACATATGCTGCTGCTATAAGATCAGCAAATATACATGCCCAGGCCATTATATTTTAAGAACACATACTTCTGTACACATAAGTACATACCACTTTGGCAAAAAAATACAAGACTTGTTTCTATGAATGCCTCATCTGAAGAGGGAGCCAGCAGTACCATACCCTCAGGAAGACCAGCTAAAATATCTTACCTTTTCAAGTCTTCCCAAATGCTGAAAATATGAATTAACTCAGAAACTTCCACAAAATGCAGAGAAAAATGCCAGCCCATGGAACTATGAAAAATGGGAGCTAGAAAATTAGGATCAGAAATAGGAATGAGAAAAGAGGAAAATCCTCTCACCCCTGTGAACCTTTTGTCTCTTCCAATATACCCGTTCTAGACTAATTCACATACAATATATACACAGCACTTTCATGGACCTTTTCTGTGCATTTTATTACAGTTAGAAAATTTAAAGGTATGAGGAAGCACTTCTCCCACCCACCCCCAGCCCCTACCCCCACCCCACCCCTGTATCTTTAAATATAAGCCCTTATCATTTCCTCCGATGTGAAAGAGTGGACAGATGTGACACACACCCCTGAAATGCACTATCTTCATGCACTTAAGAGCCCATCTGAGTGAATTCACCACTCAGAAAAACAAACCAGAATGGCTTCAGGTAACTGATAGCTGATTGCGTGGGGAATTACCCACTTGCAAACCTGCAAAAGGTTTAGAAAGTTTGGTTTAGATCTGTTCATCTAGCTCTGTTAAGACAGGCAGTGAATGTAAGTGGTGTATTTCTACAGTCAGTTGGGACACATCTGGCGTGAGGATACAAAACACCACAATGCAGCCTTATGTCAGCTGGTATCTGTGTCACTATACACTAACCTGCCTGTTCCTACAAAAGTGCTTCACATACATTTCATCCTTCCTAGCTTCCTACTTAGGCTTTGCAAATTCCTGTTTATATTCTGTGTCATTTCAAGAGAGATACATGTGAAAAATAATAATAAAAATAATCTATATTATGGGCAGATAATGGAAGAAGTACATTGAAGACATTTCTTTTTTTATACACAGCTGTGCCTTTTGACAACATTCTCTGAATACAGGCTGGGAACATACAAAACCGTCTAGTCTTACTGGCTTACCTCCAAGGCCCAAGGTACACTATGGCAGATACTGACAAACCATTTTAGATGAAGCATTGCTCATTAAGAAATGCTTAAGAAGAGATGTTTTCTACTTTTTGGTGAAAAAGAAGTAAAATTTGTCATATGGCCTAGACTTGGCAATATACTTGGCACCTCTGTTTATGTCCCAGTCTGGCTCAAAATCCCAATAGTATCTGAACTCCATTTTTCATGTAAAGGAAAAATCAGTTTATAGGAAGTCTTTTACTGAAAACATCCTAAATCTGCAAACTAGCAGCATACAGATTTATAACTCCTTCAGATATTTTTTCCCTAAGGCATCTATATCCACTTCTCTCAGTACCCCAGAACAGACCCTTATTAAGCTTCCCTACAGACCTGCACATCACCAATTCTCTTGGCTCTCTTTTTGACAAGTTTGAGATATTTCAAACAATACATAATCTGTTTTGGGATTATGTACAGAGAGAAATAGGAAAATAAAAAGAAATTAAGAAAGATATAGGGGCATGAATTATTTATCACAATTAATAAGAAACTTTTTTTACTTTACTGAATTTGTCTAAACCCATCATTTTTCTGAATACTAGCTTGTAAGTCATCATTATCTCTTCTTAGCTTATGAGAACATTTTTACTTGATTATGCTTCAGCCAAATTTTATTCATATATTTTCTAAAGGACTAAACTTTATCATGGTGAGACAGAGTAGGCATGTTTTGATGCACTGTACATTCCTTTTAGGCCCTCACCAATAGCTACCAATGACTAATCAGAAATCTTTCGAACTACACACAAATTTCTTATTAACTTCTATATCTTGACTGAATTTCTGTTCACATACAAAGTGTTGTCTATCTGCAGATATTGAATTACTAACTCATGAACCAACTTGCAGATTCTTGTTTCTCTTACTATCTCTTTATATTAATGGAAAAAATAGGTACTTGTCTTAGTAAAAGAGTTAATATCTTCCTCAGTTTTTCAAACCAGTGAAGCCATGTAGAAGTCCCATGTTATTGGTAGCATTTTTCAGGACATCTGGATTGTCTTAGTTCCCAAGATCATTCATAGGAAAATAACAGCATTTAAAACATGTATAATAAAATTTTATTTTACACCTGGTTTTATTTATTGTTTTCATGTTGAAGAAACTCTCCAGGTATTTCTATGCAAGTACAGATAAAGATATAGACATAGACGTAGATATGGATACATATGCATGTGCAAAGAGAGAGGGAGAGAAACTATTAAATTAACATGGATTTCAGAGGTCATAGGAAATTCTAATAATTTCCTAATCTAATAAAAAAAACAGGAAAATACAAAGTATGTTCAGACCATCACTACAGATAAGCTTTCCTAGAAGAGGAATTGTTATTCATCCACTATACCTGTCATACCAAAGTAAATTTTATCCTTCCATTTTTCAAAGATTCCAGGTTCCCATACACACCTCAGAAATAAAACCAATCATGGATAAATCATTTGCTCCTGTACTACAGACTTGTGTAGGACTCCAGCAGCTCTGTATTTTTGACATACACATTATTCTAAAACATTAGCCATGTGTATACTGCTTTAGCATTTTCATTTCTGATTTTGTTAATAGTTCTTGTCTGTTCAGGGGTTGTTTTTTTACTTTATTTTCTCTATATTGATCTGCCCTTTTAGTTTTCATCTGCAACAGAAATAGCTAGTTCTTTATGACCATGAAAAATGCCCAACTTCCCATGTTTGCATCTAGAATCACACTCAGAGGATTTTGAGTTATCTTTAGCTAAATTGCTAAATATATCAATGTTTAGGCACCACCAAGTAATCTCCCTTTTTGCAGAGTCCAGCAAAAAAGAAAACACAGTCTGCTAAAACAAACAATGGAAAATCAGTGGGACTATTCTGCATGGATAAATAACCACTCTTAATGATACAGATTCTTGCAAGTAGTAAACCATTTCTGCATCCCTAATCTCACCTCCCACAAGACTTGGTCTCGAGGCTGAAGTAGAAAGCGGCTTGTGTTTCATGTCTGCTACTGTCAGACTGTCCGCACCCACACTGCACATCATTGCCCTGGGTGGTAACCCCTGTGACTTTATAACAAAATTACTGCATTGCATGCACTTTTCTGGTTTCTGAAGTAATATGAAGGTTAGCTGAAGACCACTAGTGTCATATTGCATATGGCACAGAGAGTATACTTTGCGTGCTCTGGGATGTAGGATGAAGATATTTGTGGCTATTTGAAGGCACAGGCCTGCTGAGAGTGGTAGGTGATTAGAAGAGGAAGCAGTACTTGCTGCAGTCTCTTTGTTGTCATGTGTCACTGGCTATAGCCTGCTGCAGGCATCACCCAGGCAGGTGATACCTGGCTGCATCCACACATGTCAGACTGCCCAGATTAATCTGGAATGAGCTGGATAACAAAAGTAACATTCTCTTTTTTGTAGTATTCTTGACAGGGGCCAGAAGGCAATGAAAACCACAGTAGTGCTGATTGTCTTGAGGCTTTTTGATTAATACATGTGACTTGTTCTGACAAAGTAAAAGAAAAAAAAAAAAAGCCATTGAAGAGTTAATATCCCTCCTGTGAGGTTAGCAAAGGTATTGGTTGAGTTGTGTTTCCAGGAGAACCTGGGAACGGGGATGTTTGTACAATGTTGACAACATCAAGGTTCCAAGAGTGCCAACTAATCTAACAGTATAGGTCTACTTTTATGACAATATCTGCAGGGAAGGATGTATATGTCCCAGTTCTATCAGTATGTGTATTACACCAAGCAAGTTAGAATCATAGAATCATTTAGACTCTAATTAAGGGAGAAGACCCTTAAGATCTTCAAGCTCAACACTCTCAAGTCCACCACTAAATCATGTCCCTAAGCACCACTTCTACACATCTAAATACCTCCAGAGTTGGTGACTCAACCACTTTCCTCGGCAGCCTGTTCCAGTGCTTGACAACCCTTTTGGTGAAGAATTTTTTCCTAATATCCAATCTAAACATCCCATGCTCCACAGCTGCTCCCAGGCCCTTTGAGTGGAATTCAGTAGCAGATTTATAACTCTTGGAACTGTATGAAACTAGAAAACAATCCAACCCTATGGGTCTTATAGGGACTTTGCGGATTTTCCCTTTTTCTGGTGACTGTGTCTGTTAACACACTAATATCTACTGCTATACTGTATTGTCAAGAAAAGCTGATTTCAGGGTTTACTTTGTACTGGGTTTTTTTGGGAAGCGTTCCTGCTACCAGAAACACTATCATACATAAGGACAGTATCCATCTTTTACTCAACAACTCATCTCTTTCTCATTCGTCAGTGCCAAAGCCCAGGTTTATATTTCAAAAAGATCCAGTTTTGTATGGCTCTGCACTCAAGCATTCATGAGGCAGAAAGCCGTTCTTGTTTACGTGAGAACTTCAGCTGATGTACACTGCATTTGGAGGTTTTGCTGATGCTGACTTGATTAACATGCAAATAGCTCTTGATATCTGTGCTCAGATTAACATTCCTATCACCTTTATCCCTCAAGATAACTGTTTCTCCTGGCTAAACATCAAAAGTGGATGTCAGTATTTCCCAAGATTTAAATTTAAAAGGACAGAGGCCATATTTACTAATAATATATCCATTTCTAAAGCAAATCCCCGGCAGATCAAGCTCCATCTGGCATAGTTATTAAATACATTTTGCCTGCTCTATAACCACATTGAAATTCCACTGCTCCACTGACAGGATTGCATTTCTCTTTTGCTACACCTCCACCATACAGGAATGGGTCATGCCAGTAATACTCAGGGTTTTCTGTCCTTTTCCTTCTTTTCTTTCCCTCTGGCAACACTCAATTGAGAGGAAAACAAGCATTGCTAAATCCAGATTTCTTTGAAACCAGACATTTGAAATTTCATTTCTCCGTTTAACTCCCCCACCCCGAAAAAGAATGTATCTGAAAACAAAATGACTGTCAGTCTCCACAGCTTAGACCAGGGATCCTCAAACTACAGCCCGTGGGCTGGATACGCCCCCCCAGGGTCCTCAATCCACCCACCCCCCCCCCGGTATTTACAGACACCCCCGCCCCCCCCCTGCCGGGGGTTGGGGGGGAAACCAAGCAGCCGCAGATTCATCCGCGCGCCAGCCCCCTGGTTAAAAAGTTTGGGGACCCCTGGCTTAGACTTTCTGTGGCCACTTCAGTTCGTCCCTCCCTCTCACCTCCAGCCAGCTGCTGCTGCTCTGTCTGGACAAGAGCTGCCACAGCCTGCAAGCATATTTGGCTTCCACTGGGTACCGATTTCCCCTCTGCGCTGTGGCTCCTCCTGCTGACTGCATCCTCATTTCTCTCCCAAAGCTGCAGGATCTCTCTGTCAGATATAAAGGCAGCTAGCCCTTAGAACTCAAACCTGATAAATGGTGCCTTTGACAACTGACCATTGCAGCCACTAGAGTTGTTTTTATCACAAGAAATAGAATGCATCAATCTGTATTTGTTAACTCTATAGGAGAGAAACACAAATAGCTACAGTAATGTTTTTTATAGGTTATTTCAGTGTATTGGTAAGATTTGCAGTATATTTTTATATTCTATGACTCTTGCTATCCCCTTTTTAATAACCTAAATCACATACCTAATTTCTCTGATTTTTCTACTGTTTCTGTATGTCCTTTCTCCAAAAAGAGATTGTTAAAACCCTTTTAAACTTAACACTTCTGATCCATCACTTTGTAACAGGGTCATATTTCATTTGGAAACGTTCAGCTCCTTCTTCCCAAGGCTTTCAGCTCATTTTCATCAGATCAATAAGAGTGGTTGTGATCACAAACTATGTATAAAGGACGTGCCTATACCACCATGTCTGAAGCATCGTGTCAATGTATCCAAGCTAATGTTAAACGACCTACTCTAGTTTCAGTGATTTTAAAGTGACTGCAGATTTGTTACCTGAGTGCTTGCTGAGCTTTTAGTGCAAAGTTATCACAGATATGTCTAAGTTACCCTTCCATCATAATCAACCCACAGCAGTAACTGTAGCAGTGATCTAAACATGAAAGGAAAGTGACAGAGTTACATATGCGTTACTAGCTGATTATCCGTAAGTGCATATATTACTGTAGCAAGGTAAAATAACATTCCCTACAAAGAGAATGTGGGGAGGTTAGATTTGAAGATTACTCTCTCCCAGCATTTGCCTCCATTTAAACTGTAAGTACATCATAGTATCATGGAATCGTAGAATCGTTCAGGTTGGAAAAGACTTTTAAGATCGAGTCCAACCATTAACCTAGCACTGCCAAGTCCATCACTAAACTGTATCATGGTAAAAAGCCTTTTAATACGTATATATGTTCTCAGTCAAGCTCTTTTTGGTTCCAAAAGACTCAGTATTTCTTTATTTCAAAATTACAGTTAGATACAAGTGATCCCAGACACAGAGACACTTATATTTACTGACTTGCTGCCTGTAACTCAAATCTAGCAGTTAGGGTGTGAACACTAGTAAAACTGAAGGAACCACCGAATACTTGCCTAAGGTCCTGAGGTTGTGCCATAACTTATTTGGGAGCTTGTGATGTGTTTGAAGTCTCAGTCTTTACTGTACGGTTGCTTCTGTACTGTGACTGTTGCCTGGACTAAAGCTAGCTTGACGAGAGCCACACAGGCTACCTTCAGTGTGGTGTGGTCCAAACAGTGATGGAATCTGACAACACATTATAAAATTAAGCTTTTCTGAAACAGTAGGGAAAATGAGCAACAACTCGCCCATATGTCAACTCACCCACAGCTAGGAATATGAGAGGGGCTTAGCTCCTTTCTATTATTTTTGGTGATTAATGTATTTTCCCTAGAATGTAGCTTATGTTTGCAGTATTAGTTCATAGTGATAGCACTAATTACATCTGTTAAAATTATTCTGAATATGTTTTAAGTTCAAGAGGTTTGAAACTCTCTACTAAAGAATGAAGAGGAACACATGGTGGAATTTCTTTCTTGGTCTACAGAACATTAATCTTGAACTTTTGTCTATTAGATGAGTTGAATTCAAATTTGTCCAAAGCATCCATCAAAACATATAATCTTTCATATGCGTTGATTCACAATAGAATCCAAATGCAAAATAGAAACACGAGGTCTTACAAACACACACAAATGCATGCATATATGCTTTAACTTGTATGACTCACACAGGACTGACTCCTGCAAAATTTCATTTGTAGTAACTTTGGATGTAATTGGGTACATTTCAGTATTGCATTCCTCAGAGGAGTGTAGGCTTATCCCATGGAAGGAATTAAAAGAAATTTCAAAACTTAAATTCAAAATTCAAATTTAAATCTATTAAAAACAATTTGAAGATGCATCTAATCTAAATTAGCTACTCCTGGCAATGCAAACTAGCATCATTTGCTATCCTTGCTGCACTCATTCCTATGTACAAAGGGTTCTATTTTTGCTTTTTTTAAGAGGAGAGTGAATGCCATAATATTCTCTTTGTGGGCAAGCAAGTGCTCTTAGTTCATCAGTATTTGAACAATGATCAAACTATTCTGAACATCTCTAAGGAAAACCCTTCTCCTTAATGACCTCTTGTACTGAACTGAAGCTTTAAATCACATACCAAAATGAAAATGTGAAATGAAAATTTAAACGAAAATTCAAAACACAAAGTATTTCTTCCTTTTCCTGTTCTTTTACCTTACTTGTGGGTTTCTTTTTTTTCTTCAAAATGTAGTGTTTGTTTGCTGAGAGAAGCTGATAAATCACAGAAGCTTTTCCATCTGGAAAGATTTTACTGTTCCAAATATCCAGACTCACATTGGTCTTAATTCTCCAGTATATTAAAGGCATGAAGCCATTTTAACAGGCACTGTAGGATTATTTCAGTCAAGGGGGGATCTCATGATGATGGAGAGCTGCCATAGTAAAGTATTTGCCTCCCCATACCATTTTGCTATAGAAGACGTAGATGTGAAAATTCCGACTTCCCTGATTTTCGGCAGCTGGTGGCTGCTAAGATGTTAAAGCCATTGGCTGAGGGCACAAACTGTAAATTCACAAAAGCCGTTGCAACTTATTACAAGCACTAACATTTGTGTGACCATAAAAGTAATTCAAAAGCGTAGTACCATTTTCCCCACCAGCACCCCCCACCCCCCACCCACCCCCCACCCCCCTTCAACTATTGCAACTCTTCTTCGGGCATACTCTG
>JAVJGJ010000014.1:99101919-99146087 GCA_035590215.1 Microhierax caerulescens
TACTCTGCAGTGAAGTGTAATGCAGAAACAAGATGGTATTGGGATGAAAGACAGGTCTTAACTACAGCCAGTCTTTTCAAAGCAAGGACAAAAAGAAACAGAAAAGCAGCTGAAAGGTTTTGAGTTCCTGAGCTCTGGCTAGTAGTATGACATAATGTAATGATTCCGTGATTTATAATTCCACTACTGAAATTATTTCTGCTATGCTTTTGATGAAAATGAAACTAAATCATTACAGGCATAGCAAAACATGTTTTTCTGTCTTTTGCAAATCCTTATCTATTTCTTTCTCCTGTAAAGGTATAAGTGTGGAATCTTTCTTATAAAAACTAATTGAGAGAAAATAATCTGTAAAACAATTAATTAGATAGAGAAATATTCCATCATATATTTAACACAATCATCTTTTTAAAGACATCTTTTAATGGAAATCTGTTAGAGAGCCACTTACTGAGCATTAAAACTCAAAATGAGCCTTCACTGCACTGTCGCTACCTGGTATGTATTGTCATTTCTGGAAAGATTTCTGGGGTTTCCATCCTTGCATTTCTTTAAACATGAAATATTTCTTTCAGAAGTAAAAAAGAAAAGTTAATGGGAAAATGTTCCAGCAGGTTTGTAGCTGACTATCTTAGGCACAGCTAATGATATGGGCATCGAATCACAGGTTTTACTGTGTCTTAGCATTTTGAATGTTTTCCAAGTTATTCCAACCAATTTTGCAGCTTGCCTTTTGTAATAGTGTCTGTGCTGTACCGCTAAAGCACAGCAGATAAGCTTCCTGGCTTACAACTGTTTCAAGCAGGTTTATGTACATGTAGACATAAAGGGTGAAAGAAAGAGCAATAAAACCCCCAGTCCTGCAATTACGACTCTGATAGCAGATTCAAGGGCCTTGGTTGAGCCCATTACCTCAGAAGTCCTAGAAAGCAACAGAAATTCCAGCAGAGCACTGCACAGAAGTGGAACCTGTCCATGCAGAACCAATTACAGGATAAAGGCTATACACGTTTTCAACGAAGCATACCTAACAGTCTGCTCACTCAGTTGCTCAGTCAAAAGAGGTAGCTGCTTGCCAATTTTCTTTTCTATTACATTTTTCCAGCAAGGGAAGCTATTGATCTGAAAATCATGGATATTGGTGGACTCCAGAAGAAGAGAAGGTTGATTGGTTTTGGCTTTGTTCTTTTTTCTGAGGGATAATGACATGGTAAAATACGGGGTTTGCAGTTCATCGACCTGATGACACCACCTTTCAAACTGTTTAGAAAGATAGAAAATATTTAGAACCTACCAGATTTAATTCAATGGGATTTATCTTATTACAGCTGATACTAGTCAGCACATAAGATATAGTACTGCTGCAAAAATCTCAGTTTAATATTTTGCTGAGATCTGGATGTTATGGATTACAACTGACTTCAAAAATCCCAGAAATATACATAACCTTATTCTGTAGTCCCAAGAGAAAATAGATAAATAAATGCATTTAATATACATAAAATAAATGCGAGTACTTTTGTTTCAGGAAATTGCTGTTCATAGAACATCTTTGTGTCTGTTTTCAGTGTCTCTGCTCCATTTCAAATCCAAACCAAGTCAGTGGTACTTTTTATATTCTAAATAAATTGCAAAGCATTTCCACCTCATTTGGCAGCATTGTGTCACCAAGGCTGGAATAAGCTTAGAAAATTGAACTGAATATTCAAAAACCAGTTCTTCCTTATTTGACTTGAACGCCAGTTACATTGCCACACATTCACTACTTTGGAACTGATTATATTTTGGAGCCTACTTCTTTTTCAGTTTAGTTGGGGAACTATGGTCTACTGAAGTAGTTTGTCATAGCCTTTGCATCAGACTTCTTCCAGAGGCTCATATGCACATGTAGGTGAATCATTACAGCTAGCCCATGGATTTTCAGACTGCTGACAGACATCTGATTTAGTTCTTTGTTGTAAACAGAGCTCGAAGAAGTTCCTAGACTCAAAACAGTATTGACTGATGTCAAGTTGCAGAGCGTGAGCCACTCAGACCAGAACCAGATAGCAAGGCAGTGATAGCATCCATTACACGACCAAAGGCAGAAAAGGAGTGAGTGAGAGAGAAGATAACAATGTTCTTTTTCCATTTCATAGGTCTTTCTTGGGTGAACAGTTTTTAAATGTCACGTTGTTAAAACTGTTTTTCTGGAACATATCTGAACAAACATGTTTCATTAGAAAAGGTTGTGATGATTTAGCAGGTTTGATAAACTTGCCAACGTGTCATTGAGGTCAAGGAGTATTCCAGTTAAATATAGAGAAAGAGAAAATAGAAAATAGAAAAAAAAAATCCCACCAAACAACCAAAAAACCCAAACCAACCAACCAAGCAAACAAAAAATAAAAACATCACAAAACCAAACACCCATCCCAAAAAATAACCAAACCCAAGAAAACCTGCAAATGGTGTTTTTTTTCCCAAATAAAAAGAATTAATTCATTACACATTTCTTTTATTTGTAAGTATCATTTGAAGACAATAAGAAAAATAATGGCTGTTTCACAACATGTTCTTGTTATTTTACTTATTTTTTCAAACTGCCTAACTCCATACTAATGAATTAAAAAATACAAATTATGCCTGCTAGTTATGTAGGCAGGCACTTTAGCCTCTGCCTATGCCCAGGAACATGCTTCTAGGGTTCTTCCATGAACACACAGTGAGGCAAGCCTGGGGTTGCTGTCAGGCACTGTTAGAAAGCAGTCTAGGTACACTACCAAATCCTACGTAAGGCCATAGTGGTCACGGCAGGATTTGTTGACAGTCACTCGGGGAGCAAGCAAGCTATGAATCAGGCCCTGGAAGAGAGGCCTGAGAAAGAATGGAGCACGCTGCCTTAGAATGTCAGAACTCTTCAGGGGAGTGTTCCAACAGTGAAAAATTAACATGGATTCTTTAGAGTTACCTTGAAAAAGAAATACCTTATTTTCTTGTAGGCAGTGCCCCTGGTGTCCCATTCTGAGAGGTTCTGCTGAAATAGGACGCTCTGCAAATACCATATTTGGGGTTTTTAACTGAAGTGGTTATTATAATAAAAAATATGATTGGACCGCCTTTACCTGAAAGCTGTTCTTGTATGTCGCTATAACCACCTCTCCTCTTTTCTGGGCTATGACAAGGACAGCGAGGCATACACCTGGTTTTCTGATGATTTGCCCTCCACAAATACAAATTGCTTACTTGCTTTTTTAATGAGAATTCCATTGGGCTGACTCACTACTACAAGATTACTTTCTTAGAAAAACCTTGTTAGATTTTACCCTCTCAGCAATGCTAGAGTAGTTGATACTATATCAAATTGACAGCGCTCAGAGGGAATTAAATATTTCGAGAGTTGAGAGAACTCTGTACAGGCCAGCAAAATGATTAACAGCTCTCCCAATCTGATCTGCCTTCTGTGGTGTTTCTTCTGGAGGTAATACTCTGATGCCAAGGGTAGACCTTCTTTGACAAGGAGTCTAAATTCACTGTTATGAATGTCTGTTCTTCCCATGTTCCTAGCCTCTCACAATGCCACGTATCAACTATGGAGGGCAACAGATTTTAGACACATTCCTTCACAGCAGGAGAGATATGGAAAAAATAAGTGGAAATGCAATAGGTATTACTCATTTTATCACAATACTGAAGTGTTTTGAAGGAGCAGATTTCAGGAAAACTGGGACATTCATGTCATCTCAATCTAAATGGGCAATGATGTGCATAAGAGCAATGGCACAAATATTAGGGTAATGTAGCCTGAGCTGAGTCAGCTATGACTCAGCTGTGAATGGTTCATTCATTCCAACATTTTCATAGACACAATCACTGCAATATCATCAAACCCCACACATTTAAATATACTAAATATTTGATATGTCATATGTGAAAGCTAAAATTTGAAAACAAAAGCTATATAAACTACACTACATACTCCATGTCCTCTATAAAAAAGCAGAATGGGGGAAAAAAACCCCAAACCAACAACAAAAAAACAAACAAGCACATTCTGGGCAGTTTTTTAGAAGAATTTTCTTTATATCATGTTGATCACAATCTGAACATTGAATAAAGTAAAAAAAGCTGGATTTCTGTCCTCCTCTTGTATTGCACAAATTGGTTTTGGTTTTTTGTTTTGCTTTCGCCTGCATGTGCCTTTTGGAATGGCTTTGATAGACACTGACTGCCAGAGAGAAGCATGGTAGAATTTTAAACATTTTAAATTAAATGTTTAAAGTCTGAGGGAGAGGAAAAACATGAATTTATATAATGAAGCTTTTCACTGTGCCAATCCATTAAGACATTAGAAATAACCAATTTTGTCTACCTACTGTACCTTTTAACTATGTTTATCTGTTTCCAAGGGGGTATATTAAACAAGCCCTTAGGGGAAAAAAAAAAAAAAAAGGTGCTAATTAAATGAATATTGAAACCAGTAGCCAACAAGTTAGCACTAATATGTTTCTATTTCAAATGAACAATGTACCCTTTTGCAATAATTAGGAAATGTAGACCTTTCAACAATAAAATAAAGGAAGAGGCAAAGGGAAGAGCAAGGAAAGAAACAGGCTCATGTTATATTTACTAAGCCTTGTAAGGTACTCTGATTAAAAATCACTTTCTGCGTAAATCAGTACAAAAGGCAGATTTCAATCAAGCTCTGCTGATGTCTGAACTGATCACTATTTTTTTCCTTTTCTTATGCAATTACACATTAATTTATACTAACTGTGATTATGTACGTTGTAGTATCACCGTGGTTTTTTGCAGTAGTGCCAGATATGTATTTGTCCTGTGTTTGTCACCTTACCTGTTTTTTCAGCAAGATTTGTACAAGTTCTTTCACCTCAGAAACTGGGATCTGAAATAAACCCTTTAGTGTGCTACTTGAATTGCTTCTGCTATCATATATAGCTTTTTCTTTTGGGGGAGAGGGAAAGAGGGCACAACGCATGTTCTCAAACCCTGTTAGGATTTAGAGCTTCATATGAAGGAAAAAAAATAACATTAACATTAATTTAAATTCTGTTTAGGCAGAACATAATGTAGATCCTCAGCATTTTGCACAGAACAGGCTAGCTTAACATAGTTCAGCTAGTGTTTTCCAAGTAAGAAAATATGTTAAGCTGCTGGGGGGGGAAGTTTAAAGTGGAACGCATCCTCCTTGTATTTCTAGATCTACAACTGAGGACTGAAAGCCAATAAAAAATTAGGACTTATTTAAACTCTTCACAGGCTAGATTTTTCTCACTGTATTTCTGGTAAAAAGTAGCTGTGACATGCCATCATTTTACAAAGCTAATAAAAAGTGTTCTAGAAAAGCAACATAGGAAGACTTTCCTGAAAGATTACTTGCTTGGCTGTAATTAGCTGTAATAAGGGAACAATCCTCAATCAAAAATGTGGTGTTTCTCAAGCTTCAGCATGGCCTCTGGAATCTAACTGAGGATGCTTTCAAAGGCTAAGCAAAATGTTTGGGTGTGGGGAACAATTATTCCCTTTCTTTTTCAGTCTTATTCACCTCTGCTTTCCAAAAAGGAATAATATTTAAGAAAAAAAAAAAAAAAAAGGACATAAAAAGGCATAGACACAGAAACATAAATGTATTTAAGTGCCTTTACTTCAGGAAAATTCACTTGGGTGACATATCTTTCTCAAAGAATGACTATCAAAGTCCTCTTCAGTGTCAAATATGTTGACAGCAAGCATCATCATGACTGTAATTTATGAGTCATTCTGCCAACTCCTGTCCAGTAAAAGCAAACTGTCCTTGAACACTGAATATTTTTTCTCCAATAAAGTGGCTGATGACTCTCCTCTCAGCACAGGATCTCAGAAATACAAAGAAATTAAGCTTTCTTTTTGTATGACAAGATAAACTATTTTCTTGCCATCCAGAGCAATCTTCAGATAATCCAATATCACAATCAGGTCTGGTCCGGCTACTTTACAAGCCAATGTGACCGGTTTTCCTGCAGTTGTGCTGTTTCAATGCAGCAGTGAACACTATGCTGTTGAAGAAAAATAGCATTAGCCTGAAGGAAAATACAGGGCAGTCGAAATAGATTTCTTGATTTCAAGTGAAGGTAAGATCTTGTGGAATATACGGTTTTACTCGCTGCATTTAGAAGTCTTAAAGGCTACCTTCCACAGCTTGGTAGCACAGGATAAAACAAAGAACAAAAATGTGTCTAATTATTACTTCATCTTCGTGTTTCCATGTTCATTACTCTGCATTTTCAGAGTGCTAAATTTGGAAAACAAATATTACTCAAAATTGTTGTCATTATTCATGCGCGCAGATTTTTATCTTCAGGCAGAACTCACCTTCTAGGCAAAAGATGTCAACCAATCTGAAAATGTAACATTGGTGTATTCTATAAAGTTTCCCAATTCTGGCATGTAAATGTCATTAAAGACAAGGCAGATCATAAGGGACATAAGTCATTTACTTCTTATGCTCTGTAAAATATAACCAAATATATCCTAAATATAGATTTAGCATAACATATGGTTACTATTATTCTTATACCTTCTCCAGCTGTTAAAACATGTAAAAAAGAAGAGGCATTCGTTATAGCCTCTAAGCTACTGAATCTTGTGTTTGTTTGTTGTCAGCTGTTGTTTGGTTTTTTTTTAATTTGGTCTGTAATCATTCCTTTTTTTTTTTTTTTTTAGATTCCAACTTTAGCCTTTAAAGATATAATCGTATTCAAACAGAAATGCCATTATTTGTGGAACACAATTTTTAAAGGTTAATAGCTGTTTGCACATTGGTAGTTTAAGAAATGCATCCAGTCTCAGCCAATGTAACAGCCGTTTTTCAAGGATCACTGAAAATATTAATCTGTGCTGAATTGGAATGTTATATTTCCTGCCATCATGTAACAGCAGCAGGGAAGAAAAAAAGAAAAAGAAAGATTTCTGATCCATAACTTTTGGTTGAAATGGCTACCATCTACCTAGAGATCCTTCTAGGAATTTTTGTTTTAACCTTGAGCAAAGTAGTGGGAAATTGTAAATCCTGTGACAAAAGCCCAGAAGACAAAGCATATTGCCTGTATGCTCCTTCTGTACTCTTCCTTATGCCCAAGAAACTCAGCTCTGGTGATATGCATTGGAGAGAAAACCAAATAAATTGAAAGAGACCAATAGGTAGGGCTGAAATATTATTTTACATGTTTTCATCATATTTGGAGGCACTTCTATTAAAAAGGGAAGTTTTTCATAAAGTATAAAAAAATGTAATTGTCTTAGTGTGTGATAGTCTGGGCAGGTATTTATGTCCGAGTCCTTCCTCTTACAACGCAATAGCTTCTGAAGAATAAAGAAGTGAGAGTCTGGAGCAGAAAGAAAAAAGAACAGAGACTTTTTTTTATTAGAGGTCTTGGTGAGCTCTGAAGAGAAACTGATGTTTAGTTTCCTTTGAGCTACAAGACAGTAAAGTCTGCTAGGACTCTCCTGTTCCCAAGAAACTGTGTTAGTCATAAATAATGCATTTATTGTAACCTAAGAGAAAGGACAAGAAAGATGGTCAGGAGCACTGATCAGTTAGCTGCAGCTGCCAGTGGGAACGCAGCAAGCGCTGAGCAGCTAATCAAGGCGGATGCCGACCAGGACGAGGATCAGGTCAGGGGTGGGCCAGGTGGAGTAAACAGGGGCAGACAAGGGGAAGCAGCTCCTCTCTCAGCAGCACTGTCAGTCTGGATCAGGCTCCCTCGCCTCGGCAGATCGTGCAGTCCATGGTGGGTGGGTGTCATTGCACGGAGAGGCAGCGGGCAGTTTGCCAGCTGCTGCCTCCCTAGTGCAGAGAGCGGTTATTTTACTGCCCGGTACATCTATTTGGCCAAGTTTTCTTTTTTTCACTCTTAATAAAATATTGTTACATCAACTGGTTGGCATTTGTGTGTGGGAAAAATTAGCTTACTAAGCAATATTTAACATTTAGTTTATTTTTTCCTAGATTTACAGGTTCCTGTGTGGAGCAGTGTTTTATTAGCATTTAAATCCAAATTCAGCCTTTGTTTCTGTGACCTCACAAAAAAACATTGCAATCTTATTACACTTGAAGAAAATATTTAAAAAAACTAATAATGGTCGAGTCCATGAACTTGGATCATTTATAGAATTTGGATCATCTTTACAGATTTGAAAGATAATAAAGAAAGCTTGTGAAATTCTGTTTCAGATGTTTGTCGTATTTTTTAGGCAGGAACTGACCAGCTTAGAAAGACTAAAAAGATATTTTAGAGGAAGGATTTGTCCAATTAATGAACCAGAGGTCCCTCTTTAATCAATGGAGAGAGATAAACACCAAAGAGCATGTGTTGTCACCTTACTGAAGATGCTTAAAGCAGACCAGAAGAAACATGACCCAAGACAACTTAATTGTCTCTGACTATAAAGTGACTTGAGACTGATTCATTTGGAAGTAGACATTTGTATATTAAACATCTAATACTGTGTGGAATCAATCCTGCCTTAAGTGCTCAAAGGAAGAATGCTGGAAAGAAAAAAAAAACAACACACATCTGTCAATTTCAGACCTTCACTGAAGAGGAGATACAGTTCACAACAGCTCCAGTTCAGATATTGGAAGGAACCCATTGAAATGGCAACATCTGTCTATATTTCTTGTTGTTGTCCTTTTATATAAATACTTACATATATATATAAACAAGAAAAAAGATATTTCATATATATAAAGCAACAACAATACTAAGTAGGCAGTGTTATATCAATTCTAACCAAGGACATGAACAGGACTGGCATGTTTAAATCAGACAAAAACAGCTTTATGCATTTCTGCCATTGAGGAATTTTCCACCCTGCTATTACCAAGTAAAATGTCATCAGATCACCACTGCTTCATGATAATAAGCAAATTTCTGATGTACTTCTGCTGATACTCTGTTGATATTTGTCCAACAATATTAAAAATATGACAATATGGAGTATGAAAGAATATTTGAACAAAAAACAAGTTATTCTTCTTCCAAAAAAATCTAAGTACAAATTTACGCAGCCAAAATATGTAAAATAAATGTATTTAAGAGACACATATGTGGGGAAAAAACAAAAGGCTTAAGCAGATATGTCATTAAACTTTTAATGCTAAACTTTGCTAGAATTTACCCATGATAGGGTTTACATGGCCAAGTGTATCCATATAGGAAAAGGTCACCAAAAATGTAACCAATGCACATTAAGAGAACAATCACATTTGTGCTGTCCCTCAAAATCTCAAAATATTAGGGAATATTTTTTTAAATTAAACATTATCTGTAAGTTATCTAATTAATACTGCATTACACTAACTCTACTACAGAACTTCAATGGAACATTTTGTGTACTTTAGAGTACTTGGATATTTTAGCTGATGATAAAACGAAAAGAGAAGTATTCAACTTTCCAATCATACAAGCAATTACATTAAGACATGACAATCCTTTTCCTTTCAAAGGTGAAAGAAGACATCATTTTGAAACTGAAAGATGTTTGCAATTCCTCCTGCCTTGCAGCACACTGGAGTTATGAAAAGAATTGTTAAGGTTGTTCAAAGACATTTACTGTTTGGTATCCTAGGTGGCCTAGAAGAGACGTATAGTCAATACAAAACACAGAGACAAGTACTGTGTGGCATGTGCTTCAACTGAAAATAGCAAAAAATTCTGTGCACAGCTTTGATGCCGTTTCACAGGTATATACTCAACACTTTTATAAGCACACAGACAAAATCTATTTGTTTCAGAAGTGAAGCTGAGCAGGATAAAGGAAATCATTGCATTGCTCTTCTCATGGCATTTTGATATGCTGGGCAGTTTTGAAAGAGCAAGACTCAATTCACAACACTGTAAAGAGTAAAAAACCCAAACAACTACTATTGGCTGTAGGCCAAAGCAGTTAGCTAGCACTGACAATTAGAAAACTAAGCAATTAGTTAACAATGTTACTAGGAGCTTTGCCGGGTTGCTGGAAACAGAAACACATGCCAGATATTCCTTGGATTTAATTCAGTTCATTCACAAGAAATGTCTATACTGCCTTGTTTCTAGCAAATGGATTTAATTCATAAATGTTTATTGCTCATGGCTAGCTTAAGCATAATTTGTGTTGGTACCATGGAAGTGAAAAATTGCAATTTTGATTGTCTTATGTGATGACTAATTCATCACTCAGTATATTTTAATTCAGCTAAAGATGAGCAGCATTATTCAGCCAGTTTTGGGAGTTATATCAATCTGGAAAAAAATGTGTCCTTTAAAACTGCAGTTACCACCACCACCACCACCACCAATCTTCTCTGCAGCATGTTATCTCCAGTAGACTTTATCTATCCTATAGCAGCTGTGAAATATTAGAAACCCAGTAAATTCTGTACAATTCTTATAGGAAAACATGCTTCTATAATTTTAAATTAAATAATATAAAAATATTTCTATTTATATATTTACAGAAAATGTCTTTGTGTTATATCATGACAATGTCATACAGCCTGACAGATATTTGAGGCAAAACTGTCTTCAATGTGTTTTTTCACATAAAGCTGCTTATTCCAGCTCACTCTAAATCCTCAAATAACTTCCTGCAATATGCCTTTCTTGTTACTTCCTATCTTTCTTTTATGTAAGGGCAGAGTAAATGAAAATATTGCCTAACATTTTAAAGCTAGGCTGAAATTCTGAAACTTGTACTTAAGAGATCATTTCCAAAAATCACAAGAGGCAATTCTGAAAATAAGAGCTATCTTCAGTACCAAACTGTAATAAGGTGCCAACAGTTCTATCTGAAGTGTACTTCACAGTAAAATTATGATTGAAAAGCAGTAAAGAGATCTAAACAGAGGTCAAGCATCAAACAAAGCAAAACAGATTAACTGTTGAAAGGTAACAGTTTAGCTAACAGCTGCTCACAAGTCATCCTAAGTGTATAATTTTCATTTACATTTTGGACCAACCATGCAGAACAATATTAAAAGGAGAAGCCACTGAGTCAAACTACAGCTAAGAACTGCTGAAGACAACCTCTTTAACTCTTTTGCAAAAGGGTATGTTATTGAATAATAGCAATCAAAGATTTTTTTTCTCCTTTCCTTCCCATCCCCCCAAATAGGACATGAATAACACAGGACTGGAGGGGACTTCAGGAGGTCATTAGTGCACTGTTTGCCTCAAGGAATGAACAACTATATCGGTGTTATCTCCAACATCGTTAAGATGCAGTTTCTGAAGACTCTTGTAAGATTTCACAACTTCCTCAGGCAATCTATTCCATTGCTTCTGCAATCTTACAATTACAAAAAGGTTCTGTGATCTCTAAACTAAATCTTACTTCATGGAATTTAAGCAAATTCCTGTTTTTTCTGTCTTCCACAGATTCAATGAACAGACAGACATTCCTTCTGTAAAAACCCTTTTATACAGCTGGAGATTTTGTTGTATATCCCTTCTGAGTCTTTATTTTAACCAAACAGCTAAATTTAAAAAATCTGTTTCATAATTGGTTTATATTATAAACCTCTAAATATTAGCCTGCATATAAAAGGAAGATAATAGATCTATATATATGTGAGCAAAAGACAAATTATAGCACAGGTTACATTGATGACGGTATTAATCTACAAATGTTTCAGATGGCTTATTTTCCCTGGAAATTACATATATTTCATGAAATTCAGTCACAGTAATGACAAGTGTGTTTTATTCAGGAATTTATCTAACATTCAAGATACATCAAAATAAGTTTGAGGTCTATGGAGGGTGGAAGAGAGAAAGGAAAAAGAAAATGGTAAATAAATAGATTTGGATTACTTGGCTATGACAACCTCTCAATGAGACGGGTAATTAGAGCAAGAGCTGAAGAGGCAAAGCTGTTGTCATGTAGTGCCTTGACCACTTACAGAAATTTTATGCCTTTTAATTGGCAAGCTCATTTCAGTAGCGATCTCAGTGAAACAAGCAGTGCACATAAGCAGATAGGGAAAAAAATCATAGAATCACAGAATTATTTAGGTTGGAAAAGAACCCCAAGATCATGAAGTCCAACTACTAACCCAACACTGCTAAGTCCACCACTAAACCATGTCCCTAACTGCCACATCTACACACCTATTAGATACCTGCAGGGATGGTGACGCCACCACTTCCCTGGGCAGCCTGTTCCAATGCTTGGCCACCCTTTCGGTGACAAAATTTTTGCTAATACACGTGGTGGTACATACACACACACATAAATTCCTTTAACCCCACTTCTCTTTAGTTTCTTCTTTTAAGTTCTACAAAGAAGTTAAATGCCATCTCCTAAATTTATAGGGCACCTTCCTGTCTGTTCACAGTTCCTTAAGATGTGAGGACTGTTCCTTGCCAATTTCTGTCCTGAATAGAAACTGAGATTTTATTACACAAGGACTGAAGTTCCCTATTGTATTTCTTTGACAAAGAATCTAGCTAAAAGCTGTAATTTTGACAGTACCTAGTGCTTCTGAAGTCAGGGAAGATACCTGAAAAGTTATAGGGTACAAAAAGGAAAGACAAATGAAAAAAGTCAGGAAGGCTTGAAAGTGATGCCACCAGTGGGTTGTTTGTTTTTTGTTTTGTTTTTTTTTTGGGGGGGGGGTTATTAATGTGAGTTTTGCGGGAGTTTTTTTGGTAGTAAAAGGGAAAAAAGGGAAAGAAATTAAAAAATTTAAAAGAGAGTTTGATTAAAAAGTCACACATCATATCAAAGACAAATATAGATGCATTTTTGCAGCAAGAGAAATTGCCGTGAATTGCAGAGGGGTTTTTATCAATAGAAGTAGTGCTTTTTTGTGATTCTCCTTCATGTGCCCTGACTATTCTTAGCTCTAACTTGCTTCTGCCTGTACTCACTTCCTTGGGACTAACGAACTCCTGCAATCAGCTCCCTTTGTCTCCAACTTCTTTTTCTGCTTTCCTGAATGGAGTACTATATCTTCTTGACTGAGTAGCTTCCTTTTCTTTTCTGGCAGAGAATGAGACATAAAAGGAGTTTTGCTGACTACAAATAGGAACCAGCAATCTGTCAACTTCTTCACTGCTACTCAAGGCAACAATGAAGGTTACAGGATCTTTAAAAACAAACTGATTTTTTGCCCAAGTGATAGAATTAGCATGCAGACAAGACCAGGAAAGACATACAAGTTACTCCTCCTCCATCACAGGCTTTACAGGTTAGTTTGCCCATTTTTATGATAAAGTATCTATGAAAACCTACTCAGGTTCTCATATCTTGTCAATACTTATCAAGTATCAGATGAGTTAACATATTGGCACGTAGCAGAACAGAAAGTGTGAGGAACTTAGGAAGTTTTCAATGGACTATATTGGATTAGAGCAAGGAAAAAAAAAATGTAAAGCCATCATTCTGTACCAAACATTGTTTGATGTTGATTCCCATGATATTCATTTCATAGCATCAACTGGGGTAGAGATTGAATGCTGATATGAGCAAGCAGAGTCAATGCTTGTGCAAAAGAAGTCTCAATACCTGGTGGCAAAAATGAGTTACACAGCAGGAGGGGGAAGGAAGTTGCCTCTACATTTAATCTGAGAAGCTGGTAGGATTTTATAGACCCTGTCACCTAAGTTTCCAGCTGTTTCTGATCAAACTTCAAGGACACCAGCACAATACTCTGCATATTTCCACTCACTTTGGGGGTGGAAATCATTTTTTACATTGAGACAACAATGTGTTCTTTACACTGACCAAGCTTATATGTGGATAATGCAGTCCCTGTATTAAAGCTAAATTTGCTGGTGTGATTTCTTTTGCCAGACCTTCAGGTTCTAAGTGTATTGAGCTCTCACATTTATTGTGAGGTTCATTTATTTAACCACTTCTTCAATTAGTAATATATTAACATCATGATAGATTTTATAGTTTGTGAAATCAATTTGCTTGATTTTGCTTTAGGCAGAGATCAATACTGTAATGTAATGGTATATGGATTCTCAAGAAAGCAAAAACTGAAAAAAATGCTAGTCAATACTGTTAACTGTTATTCTCTCTCTTTTATTAAAAATTATATGGAGAGAAAATCAAACAGGATTTTGAAATAGATGATTTTATTGGGGGAAAAAATAAATATATTGTTTTCTTCATGGTGCATATCATTCTCATTATGGCATGATTCCAGACAGACCATGTCTACTAAGATATGAAATGCAATTCTTCTGAAATTATTGGTTGGTGAGAAACTATAATTTTCTAAATGTCAAGAGAGGGTTCAATGATCATGAATGAAAGAGAGGAAATAGGAAAAACTTTTCATCTTCCAAAGTGATTAGGGATTTCTGTCTCATGAAGTCACACAGTATTACTGAAAATTGCTAAAATGGACTAACCTTTCAAAACAAAATAAAAGCAACTTTATATTGTTGGTCCTGTTCACTTCCTGCAAAAATTCAATCCATGTCTTCTGAAGAGTATGTAATATGAAATATTGAATGTTTCTTCTATGATGTTAGAGTAGCATAATGAGATACACAAGAGGGCAGGAAAGTAATGGCTTCTTTTTTTCCCAAATGAATCAAAAACTTTCAGTGACAACCACTGAAAGTAAGCTAAAAGTAACCTTCAACTGGTTGTTTCAGTCTATATCCATAAAATCAGTAAGCACGGAACTTCTTTTTGGGTACTCCACTGAAAGGAAATGGAATAAAAGGAGAATAAATAAGAATTTATGTCTAAATACCTTTGTTTAATTGAGTAACCTGGTTTCCTCAGTGATCCAGATAACGAATCATTGACCAGAAACTTGCTGTGGGAAGTGACAATATGACTTATGAAATATCAAATCCTTTTAACCAATCTAGAACTACGAAAAACATTATATATTTTTCCTATACAAATACAGATTCGGTCTACTGAGATTAGGAGTAGAAGCATTACATCTTTAAACCAGATAATATCAAAGGTGAGGAAGAAGAAAGCAGCACCACCTTTAATAATAATTTGTGCTGTAAGTGATGGGTATGTAATGTTTTAATCTAAATAAAAACCAAACATAAAGAAAAGTACATCCTCTCTCCTGATTGCTAACTACAAGTTATTAACCACTGTAACTATTATGGAGACTTTTTTGTGGTAGTTTCCATAGTTTACCATTATGGAACATTGTAACTTTTCTGAATAACTTGTTACCTCAAAGATGTTTTTCACAAGACATTGGGGAATTAAGTCTCAGTGACAGTCATTGGCTTTCCTTAGCCTTCAGTCTTTGTGAAAACTGCATCATTTGGATCAAACATATATATAAACAATCACTTTAAGCATCTCGCACTAAACTGAACTATTATTTCCCAACTGCAAAAAAAGTATTTTCAGTGCATTGAACAACTATTGAACACACGTCTGTGTGACTGATTCTGTCACAGGGCATAACATTTGTACAGTGATTCATGCTTATGGCCTAAGAACTATGGCTGAAATAATGATGTATTCAGAAAGAAACATTTTCTCAGTTTAACAACTTCAAGAAGGGAGGGAGGAATGAAGGAGTAGGGGGAGGAAGGGAGGGCTTTACTGCACCCTTTGATAAAGTACTTCACTTAGCCAAGTCAGTTTTTCTTTAAAATTGTATGATATCTCCCCATTTGTTCTTGCTAACTTCAGCTCCAGCCTCTCCTTCATCTTGTTTTCTGACACTCCAAGGTAACAGGCAGCTCTGACTTCATGACTTTGCATCATTAAATCCATATGTAATGTCAGACGTTTTTGTCATGACATCACATGAACAGATCACACTAAGTGGTTAACTGTGAAGATGATGCAAGTCTTTTCCTGTATGTGCTACAGCGACTGTTTTTTTCATTCTTAAACCCAATATTTTTCTTTAGCTCTTGCTTTGCTATTAACGGTAGATAATCTAGATCAATTACCTCATTTGAACCACAAAAATAAAGCCATCTTTGTCCCTCAGCAAAGTCTCAGACACGTTATTGTTACAATCCATCAAATAGAGCTGAACAGAGGGAACTGTTCTCCCATCTTAAAAAGTTACCAGTTTTCATTCAATTTTCTGTTTACACTTTTCATTCCAACTTATTTTACAATGCTTATAGATATTTTCAGTTTAAAATATTCACTTCATTAAATGCACACTTTGCTGCAACTGAGTTTCAAATTACACATCTTTTTGTAGCCTTCCTAGCTTTATCTATTGGAGTTACTTCTGCTAGCTGCCATTTGAACAGCCACTTTTTATTCCCTATCATTTAATGAATCTTTTGTTTATTCCTTATCCTTTCTCTTTTCTTTCTTTCCCTTCCTAAGCCAAGGTAATTTACCCTCTTCCTTTCTTGTAGCCTTCAATTTTTCCTTTTGGTAACAGTGATACTTTACTTTTCTCTTCATCATAATGCCAAGTTCCTTATCCCTATTAAAATAATTAAAAAAAAAATATGAATGAATCCCTTAAGGGATTCCAAAATTTATGCCTCAAGTACATCAACATAAACATATTTTTTTCCATGAAAAACAAACACTTAAGTCCAAATGGTAACTAGAAAGACTAGTCTAGAGCAGTCAGAGTTAATTAAGTGAAGCAGCAAATCATAGACAGGACAGTAAAGAGACTAAAACCTTATCTCACAACCAATAAGAAGAGAAATGTTTCATTCAGCTAGATACCTTAAATCTACCTCCCTCCCTAATCAAAGAAACCCATCAAAGATGTACTGAGCCAGGCACAGCTCACTATGAGTAAAGGTTTTTTGCTTTTCATTTTTTCCCATTATTCTACTTTTCACACCTGGGCACTTCAGTAATTTTTTAATGTTTAATAATATTGATGTTTTTTCTCCATTTGAATAATTCCATTTGAATAATGATCTGTGTGCTACAAAATGAAGTATGGTAATGTTGCTTTGCCACCTGGGGCAGTAGAGTTCACATCTCCAAAGAAAGAAATTATCATTGGACAGGAAACATAATAAAGTAAAGGTCATTCCTGAATCCCTGCAGGGCACCTCTATCTGTTACACTCATGACGCTTTTGCTGAAAGTGTGTAGAGCTAATTAGTCAGAAGGAGAAGTGTAATCAATACTGATTTATGAATATTTCCCACATGTAACACTACTTGTTTGGACAGAATAAATTGTTACTTGTATCATCTGATCTCTGTGATTCCTTTGTGTTCTTTTTTCATAAAAATAATAACCCTATTTGATTAGAACTCAGAATTCCCAGCAGGCATCTGAAATGCACGTTTCTGTATGTACAGATGCCTACGGCTGCTTTGAGGCTGTGAAACTCTGGGCTCAGGGGTCTTATATAAGAGAAATGAAACCAGATCAACTCCTAACTGAAGATTGCTTGTGATGTTGTGAAAATTAATGCTAGCTAGTTGCCAGTCATTCATCTGTTCTTTTACAGATTAGTTCATGTGATGTCTTGCCCCAAGCAAGCCTGAGAATATTACAAACATCACAGTCTTGTAGGCTGGCATCCCTTTGAAAGGGAGATATTTCTAACCATTTTAATTGCCTTCCCCTTAACTTTTCCATTTCTGTCATAGCTGTCTAGAAACATCCCAATCTTTAATCAATATTCCATGTGGTGGTACATCATAATTTTTATTCTGTCACCTCTTTATTGATAACTTGGTTTACTTTTCTACTTAAAGTTTGCAAGGCTTGCATTCATACCATTTTGTGACTGTGCCAACAGAACCACTGATGTCTAAATGGCTTTGCCTGACTTATCACCATAGAAGAAAGATTATACTGCCAAATGGGGGAAAAAAACATCTGTAAGTAGGAGCTCAGAAGATGACTACTTCTGGCCATTCTAGAAATCTAGAGGAACCCTTACATGTTTTTCCCAGGTATTAAGTGATAGGACGGGAGGAAATTGTGCCAGGGGATGTTTAGATTGGATATTAGGAAATTTCTTTTCAGTAGAAGGGTTATCAAGCATTGGAACAAGCTGCTCAGGGAAGTGGTGGCATCACCATCCCTAGAGGTATTTAGAAGAGCTGTAGATGTGGTGCTTAGGGACATAGTTTGGTGGTGGACTTGGCAGTTCTGGGTTAATGGTTGGACTTGATTATATTGAAGGTCTTTTCCAACCTAAATAATTCTGTGATTCTACGATTCTATACACATGGCTTCTAAAAAAGGAAATTTTCCTTGATGCCTGCATGTTGGGTAGACAGTACTCTAAAATTTAATCAAATTCATTCAACTTCGCAATGATAATGTTTGTGTTTGTCATTTCTCACTTTCACTTCATCTGATCCTCTTAAAGACTTCAAGAATTTGAGGTATTATGATCTGTATCTTTAGCCATCAATTTGAAACATAAATATCTACAAGTAAAATGCTTCCTAACTTTATATTTGGAGAACAAAAATAATCCCCCCAAAGATCTTCCATGTTATTGTTTCAGTGAAGGTAGGTGATGCAACAGTTTCCATTCTGTAGATGTCTTGGCTTTGGTACACAGCAGTGCTTTCTGAAAGAAAATTCTGTGTCTTAGAATCACAGAATCATGTAGGCTGGAAAAGATCTTCAATATAATCAAGTCCAACTGTTAACCCAGGACTGCCAAGTCCATCACTAAACCTGTCCCTAAGCACTGCATCTGTGCATTTTTTAAATACCTTCAGGGATGATGATTCCACCATGTCCCTGGGCAGCCTGTTCCAATGCTTGACCACCCTCTCAGTGAAGAAATTTTTCCTAATATCCAATCTAAACCTCCCCTGGCACAACTTGAGGCCATTTCTTCTTCTCATCCTGTCACTTGTTATCTGGCAGAAGAGACCTACCCCCACCTGCCTACAGTCTTTTCTTTCAGGTAGTGGTAGATAGCAAGAAGGTCTCCCCTGAGCCTCCTTTTCTCCAGGCCAAACAGTCCCAGTTCCTTCAGCCTCTCCTTATAAGACTTACGCTCCAGAACCTTCACCAGTTTCATTGACCAACTTCATGTTACTCAGTCTGTCAAAGGACATTTCTCCTTAGCCTCTAGCAAATAATTATGAAGGCACTCTAGTTCTTCAGCACCCCTGTTTCTGTCTCCTGTAGCTACCTAAGATGTGTTTTCACATCATGAGTAACCTTACAGAATCCAAATTTATTCTTTCTTGCCATTACAGGAAGAAACTTTTATATATTAGCTGACTTGTCTGATCAACCTACTTAGTTTTCTAGTCCTTTATAATAGAAAATTGCTTATCAGGAAGTTGCTAAGGGACTTCCTTGAGGCATTCACCTCACCATATTCAGTTACACCTTTTTAACAAAAATGATAAAGTATTTTTCCCATCCATTATGAAATGCATGACCCCTACATGGCACAAGATCCTTCCTTGTATAGGTATAATTACTCTTATTAATTTCTTGCTTGTCTTTCCTCGTGTTCAGAAACATAATGGAAAGTCCACATGCTTGATACTGGCATGACTGTATCAAGAACTGGTATTTCACCTGCCTGGGGATGTAATCCTTTGCATTTGTTGTCCATAAGCACAACTACCTCTGAGATATTGCATGAGATGATGCTTAGCACTGGGAGGTGCTGGTCCATTATGATTCCAGTGAGAAAATTTTCCAAACTCCAGAAGGCATCATTTAAAATGGTATTAGAGCTAACACTATGAAGAGAGAGCAGTATAGAGAATCTTATGGCCCTTTAGGTAGTGGGAATGCCAAGCTGTGCAGTATTGAGCAGACCTCCAATCCACTGAGCATGCTGTGCAGAGCCCATCCAGGGAAGAAAGAGGTTCTCCCATTTTGGTCATTTGAGCTACCATAGAATTTTCTTGCAATGTCAGCTCTACTCATCATTTCTACTGTCAAACCAAAAGGATGTTCACATGAGAACTTGTTGCTTCGCTGTTAGTTCAACACAGCGTGTAATCACCACAGGCAGTGTAATCACCAGTAGTGTGTGGGAGCTGCCTGCAGGCTCCTCTATTACCATTAAGCAGCCAAATTCATCCTGTTGCCAAACGATGTGTGTGGCCCAACATGGGTCCTGAAGGCCATGCTGCATGTACAGCACAGTGTGGCACGGCACAGCACAGCACAGAACGCCTGCACCTGCTCAGGTTAGGCTTTATGTGAATTGCTAACTCCTCTGAATACAGCAGTCTTCCAGCCAGGTCTATTACAGATGCACACTTTTATTTTTGTTGGGTTTGGATTTTTTAGCTCTATTTCTATAATTATTACAGGTTTCTTTATTGCTGTATTACCTTTAATTTTATTCCATTTATTTTCAAACTTTGGTCTTGTATTTCATTCAAGGATCTTTCTTCAAGGATCTATGCATGGCCATTATTCAAGAGCAAAATCAGAAAGAGGACATGCATCTAGAGGTCTTCTTGCAAACTGTTTACTGACTTATATGTAATTTTTTTTCATGTTACTAAGAGATCCCAGAAAAAAAATGTGTTACTCTCTCATGGACAACGAGTCTGGAAGAGATTCCTGAGAACACAAGTGGCTTTATTTCAAGATAAGATATGTAGAGTCTTACTGTAATATCGTTCACTTCTTCATTTATGTCTCTGTATTTTAGGAACGTAGGACTGAAAAAGTCCTCCTGGTTCATCAAATCAAGTCCCTTGTTACTGCAGGAACCATTTAATCTCATTTTTTTCTAAGCTTACAAACACATAAATTACTTTGATTTATAAATGTCTCTGTGAGTAAAGAAACCAAAGTGTCCCTGGAACTCAATTGGACTGATGTTCTTAAATTATAAAGGTACTTCAAAATTCTCACTGCCAATTATACTTTTGCCTGTTTATATCTCAAGTGTGTGAGACCTATAAATGAACTATCATATGCTTAATTCTAGAAACAGATACTAATGCAGATGAGGAGAAAGATGCTAGTGGGTGGGGTAGAAGGTAAGTAAATGTTTTCACTGCAGAATGGAATGAAATTTAGAACAGGTATTCTTAAACTAGCTTTAAATTACAATGGGCAAGAAGACATAGTGAGGCAAAAGTGGTAAAGAAGAAAGAAATATAGCCTGGAAGACAATTAACAGAAATATTACAGATTTAATTGAATTATTACTGGGGGGGGTGGGGGTAGAGGAATGTAACATCTTCATTATTAAACCCATGGGGTTTTGTTTGTTAGTTGTGTGGGGGTTTTTTTATTATTTTTCACATGAAAGTTGGATGCAGTCACATTACTGAGGTCATGAGAGAGCTGTATGGAACCCTGGTGGGCAGTTGCATACAAAGTGACAAAAGGTGGTACCAAAGGAGGCGCAGAGCCTGAGACAGTGCTGCTTTCGGTCCTTTGCGAGTCCAGTTTGATAGGTAGCGGACCTTTTGTTTTACCTTTCACAGCCTGTTTTGGAGCATTAATTGAGAATATTCTGATTTTACCTGGTAAAACTGTGTCACTAACTTCTTTTGGGGTCAACTGATCAATTGATATATGTAGAATAAATGTAGCAAGTGCCATATTGTGCAGTACAGGTATTGCATAGGGACTAATACACTGTCAGTGTAACATTCTGTCGTGTTACAAGCATGTTACAAGCAATGGCATGTTACAAGCAAGCAAAGACTTTGGTAACAGTAGTTACAATATCAGCATATTCCCATACTATCTTATATGTTCCAAAATATCATTAATAACTTGATTTAAGAGAAAGACTGGATAGAAGCACAAATAGGTTTATGTTGTATTCTTATTTTGCCACAAGAATGACTGTAAATTGCATTCAGAAAACAAGATGTTACAAACAAACCAGAAGAATTTCCCCTCAGCAAGAAACAAAATGGAAAACTAGACAGAATTAACATACAACTGAGCCTACAGAGGTTCAGAAAGGATTCTCACCACACTAGAAAACATTGGCTGCCAGAAACTTGAGTATCATTTTTTCAGGATATGACAAAGATATCATGTCTTTTAAACTCCAAATTCTTTGGAAGGCATTTAACCAAAATCTTTCATTCTATATATTTATTTAAGACCAGCTGGATTCAGAGAACATTGTTATAGAGGGGAAAAAATATATGGAAAATAAACAGTTATCTTGAAAATCATTGCTAAATACTCATTACAAAATTCCATTACAAAATATTACCCTTGGGAAAGAAAACTTTTAAAGTGGAAGGTAATGATTTTTGGAAAACTTGTACATCTAAGAATAAGAACACTGATGTATGGAGTCCCTCTTTCAAGAATATTAGACACTGGAGTTTTGATTTATTTGAATGACTTTACTATTCCTTCTTTGGTGAATACTTTTCCATTTATGCATTAGGAACACATCACCTACCTATTCTTGGCCCCAGGTACAGTTGTAAATTACAGCAAATTTATTGCAAATCAAACAGAATCGTTCATGAAAGAAATCTCCCTAGCTCACTGCACAGAAAGTCTGGCAAAATTAAGGACTGTTGTGATACAGACATTTGTTTTCTATTTATATGGATTTAGAAAATATTTCATTTTCCTTTTGTTTCTTGGTTGGTTTTGGGTTTGTTTGTTTGGGGGGGGGTTGTCCTTTTTAAATTAAATTTCAGTTGTAATATATATGTAGTCTTTGTAACGTAGCAGGTTTTTTGTACTTCAAAATTTCAAAACATGCAGGTACTTGGATGAACTTAATGGTAAAACTCAAACTAGTCTGTCTGATTAATAAGCCTCTTTCTATATGAGATAATTACTTCTAAACACATCTGTGAAAAGTAATCTGAGGCAGAATAATTTAGGAACACATTTTGAAAACTATGAGAATAGCAACTGAATATATTATGTCCTAGTGACTGAGAAAATCAAAGTGCAGCCTCTAAAAATGCCAAGTTACAAACAAGGGAGCACAAATAAGAGGTTACAATGGAATAATGAAGGATAATGAAAAATGCAGTAGTCAAAGTAATCAGTGCAGAAGCAAATATGGTCTTCAGAAATTCAACAAGTAAAAGGGGATAGAATGGTAAAATGTACTCATTAGTCAATCTAAAAATACAGGAGTTGCAAGTTCGTGGTTGCCTTCCTTGTTATTCTATCATTCAATAACAACTGTCTGTTGAGAAGCAGAAAAAAGTGAATAAAGTTGACAACGGTTCACTCTTAGAAAAAAAAAGAAAAAATCACAATCAGAATGGTATGAAACTGATAGTCAATTAGCTCTTTAAAAGCATATAGCATCAATTGAAAGTCAAACTGATACTATGAGTAGCAACAAGTTTGTACTGAGTTTTCATTGTCATTCAAATTGATTGTTGTTTCATGCTGAATAAAACACAACTTGCATTTCAAGCCTGCTGAATGCACCACAGTAATTCATTTTAAGACCACAAATCTGTGAACTGTCACACACTAACTCTTCATTTTTCTGATTTTCATGTAGTTAAACATGATCTATTATCTTTAAAGAAACTTTATCTTCAAATGGACATAAGAAATATAGCTGGATGTAAGTTGTATGATAAAAATTGCCTGGAAAAGTAGTTAAGGCGGTTAGACCTACTAAAGAATCTAGTCTGACAGCATAATTCACTCCCTGTCTACATTGCTTGGTGAATGCATCAAAACTACTAGGGTCTAGATATTAAGAGGCTTATTCAAACTTTATATATTATTGTAAGTGTGTCCATTTGTGGAAACTGCTGATTCCAGCAAGTACATTTTGGCTATAAGCAGGACACATGTATCACTGAATTAGATCAAATTTTTGATGCGCTGCCATGGCATTTTTGCATTTGAAATGGCATTGCTTTTTGATTGCCACGATGTAAACCAGTAGAAACCAACTGATTTTCAAAGTGAAGAAGCAGAATTCATATAGCAATATATCTCCTGATATCTCAAGTGAAGAAACCCATCTTTGTATGAAAATAAATTTACTTACAGTGAGCTTTCTAGTTCTGTCAATTTATAGGGTCAGCGCTTTATTATTGGTTCATTTGACATATTCAGCGTAACGTCAGAAAAGCTCCTGAACCAAGCAGAGTGCCATTTGAGAGCTTAAGGTAAAACACACAACCGTTTCTTTTCCCTGGAAACAGACTACAGAAATTAATCTGGCAAAACTGTTTGGTCATAGTTAAACAAAATCAATAGTTTCTGTATTTGATCAAAGTAATTTCCATAATTCTCTTAAATTCCTTAATGAAAATAATCAGTGTACAATGCTTTTTAACTTTCATTATGAAATCATTGTAATATTACAGCAATATTTTTCTTCTATTTTTAAAATAGCAGCTGGATGTTTCGGTAGTTAGATTTAAAAGAAAACGTATTACTAAAACCATTTCTGATTTACAAACTGCATTAAGCATTGACTTCTGTTTTTCCCAAATGCAGTAAAGAATTTCAACTAAGATGCTTTTCCACTTATAATAACAAGATGACACAAAGACAAAGAATAATGAAACCAATGGGATGGATGATAACCTAGCCTGGCTATTTGAAATCAAAATATTGAAAGTTTTCTTTCTATGTAGGCTATTTGATATTACAGTGCTTTTGCTATGTAGGATCATGGTCTCTTAAATAAGCATTGTAACTCCCTATGTGGCAAAATTTAAGATTCTTCAGAAAAATGCAATCATTTAATGCAAGTCATACTGAGGGAGACTGTGCCCTACTGAAACCAACAAGCATCATGTCCAAGCATCACGTGTAACATTCTCCTGTGCTTTCTTTGCTCAACCATTTCTTAAAACTCTCATTTGGAACTAAAAAAAAAAAAAAAAAAAAAAATCTGCACTGTAGAAAACATGGTTTTCTGGCCTTCAGTAGAGAAGATGACATGCATGGTATCCTTTGATGGCTAATTCCAGTGAACATCCATATTGTTATGAGAAATCATGCTGGTATGAGAAGTGATGAGCATACAGTGCGCACCCCGCTTCTGCTCTTGGTTTCCCTGCTGCCCCCTTGACTGGAGTGAGAATATTGGACACTGACAGAGTGTGTTATGGGCAGTGGCAACACTAAATCATGACGGCTAGAGAGAAGACAACATGATACAAAGTGCATGCTGACCCACTCTAAGATCTCACATAGCCAGTAAATTCACAACAAAAGTTTGGTTTATTCTGGATTGTGCTCAGAGATCAACATTCTCTGTTCAGCCCAGCTTCAGGAAGAAGACCCATATGTGTCTGAGCTGTCACGTTCCACTCTGCTTCTCACTTCTCTTGCACCCAAACCAGTTACACGAGAGAGCCTTACAAAGCATGCCTTCCTAACTTTATTCATTATTTTTTGTTTTGATATGCCTTTTGAGGAATTTCTCTGAGGAAAACAGCACGGCCATGCATATGTCCAGGGTGTATTGTCTGAAAAAGGCCGCTTCAGCTCAGCAAGTTATTATAACTCACATCCTGCAGAGAGAACATTTGCTGCAGACAAAATGAACCTCAAAACTTACACACATAGACGGCATTATTTAAGGAGAAAAGGAAATGTGACTATACTTTGAAATCCGTCTGTTTCAGCTTACATGTTCAATTACTTACAGCTCTGTGTTAAAAACATATTCAAAACAGTTCTTAGTAACACTCTTTTCAGAAATGATAGACAGATGAAGGCACTGGGTGTTGGTTTGGTTGGTTGTTTAGTTGGTTGTTTTGGGGTTGTTTTTTTTTTGTAAAGCATGGAAAGAAAAAGAAAAAGAAAAAGAAAAGAACCTTTATGAAGCCTGTCAGTGATAACACATTTTGTTAGCTTGATATCTGTGTCCGAAAATCAAAGTCCCAGTGGATAAAGGTAAAAGTCACTTAACAGACAAAATTCCCGAGTGACTGAAAACTGGCATCTGTTCTTTATAGGTTCGTCTTTGAGCATTCTCACCAGAAAACAGCAGTTGAAAAGATTATCTTATAGCAGCACTAAATAATAGACTGTTCTGTGACATTCAAAGGTCTGGAGATCCCTGTGGAACTAATGACATTTGTACAGCAAGTCAGGCTGCTTCTGCAAAGGTGGATGGTGGGAGCAGGAAAATGATAGGTTTTTGACAGAATGTTAACCCCAAGTTGCCAGCTTTTCTGAAAGATAACTGCACAAAGAGAGCTCAAATAATACTTCTAATAAAGAGCCAGACTCTTAGATGAATTTTAAACTGATACCCTTGCCTGGATTTTGATGTTCACAGCTGATGCTCTCGCACTGCCACTTTGGAGAGAGGAAATAAATGACATGTTGCTGTGCTTTGATAACAGATCAGTATGGTATTTTATCCTGAAGGCATAATGCAGCGTTTTATTAAGGGCAGCTCCTTTTGCTTGTCATTGCAACATTTGAAATGGTTTCTCTGCTTCCTTTTTTTTTTTTTTTTCCCCTGGTTGACTTACCTGAAAGTTTAAAAAGTTTCTCTGGACATATTTGAGGTAAATACAGCTATCTCAGCCATTAAGGAAGCATTGCCTTCAAATGAGATCTCTTCCTACATTTAATCCACTGCTATACTGGAAAAATATTAACGGAGAATTAGACTGCGGGCTTTCCTCACCCAGGAGGTGATGTGACCCTTGGTGTCCTGCATGCCCTTAGTACAAGGCTGTTACACATGCCGGGAAAAATAGAGAAGACACTTCCATCTCGCTGGTTGAATCTGAGCAAAATTGCAGCTGGGAATTTAAGAGTCACAGGGAAAGAAGGACAATTGGCTTTTCTCCTGGAACAGATAAGAACTCGGCTTCAGACCTCATTCCCAGTTGTATTTTACACCTGCCTCTCCTTGGCTATCCCTCCTTACTTGGGACCTTCAGCGTATGATAGTGTAACTTCAGCATGAGGATTGTGAATTTACTTGCTTATGATATCCCACAGTCCTGATGCTGAAGCCTTTCTCCTGGTCTATGGGAGTCAAATTCTTTCAGAGCAAGAAGGTTCCACTGAGGTAAAGTGTCACTGGGATATCTGTAAAAGTCACTTTGCTCTGCTGCATTCTGCCACCCGCAGTCTGATGCAGCTGTCTGTGCGGATCAGCACAATGATCTGCACTGCAGACTTCTTTAGGGATTTAAGCAGAATTGGGCAGCTATCTGTCTAAAGTCATATAGCAAGAGAACTCAGCTGGAAGACAAACATTATCTCCTCAACAGGGGAGCTAAATCCATGTTCGAGCACTCAGGTAATTTCTGCCTCAAGGAACTAGAGACCTAAGCAGTGTTAGAAGTAGATGCTCTGGATTACTGTCTGAATCTTGAACAGAGAGCCCGGATTCCCAATTGAGATGGGTTTCCCAGGGTTGTACTTAGCCTCAAGGGCAGGTAGCTTTACCCACCTTTTCAGGAGCTTTCTCACCCTGAACACGGATAGGCAGAGAACCTGAGATTTGCACCACAGAGGGTTTCAGTACTAACACAGAGGGTTAAGTACTAAAAATATCTCTCACTAAAATTACAAAAGAGATAAAAAGCAGGATTTATTGTGCATTGGTAAGAATTTGACACTTCAGACTTGGCCTTCATGCCAAAAACTTTTTTATTAAATACCATATACTACTTAGCTTTCAGAGTAACAAGGTACGTGCGGGCAGGGGCCTGGCTTTTCAACCAAACCAGTGTTTGATCTCTCCAACTATACATTTATGTTATTTATGTTAGCTAAAACACAACCTGAGAATAAAAAATCCACTGAAACATAATGTTATGTATATATTTAATACATGTATTTTCTCTTCCTATCTGTTTATATGCTCAGAATATTTGGTGTGGACAAACAGCTTTTAAGAGATTCTGGACTAAGTGATTTACTATGCTGAAGTCATTCATGCCCCCCTCTTCTCTCAACTGCCATATGTGAAAATGGTTTCTAATGGTATAAACTTTCTGAAAAAAACTAAATCTTAACTTCTGTATCTTCAAGAACAGAGAGAACTAGAAAGTCAGCAATGCCTTGTGCTGCTTCAGTCTTAAAGACTCTTTTTAATGCTTCTCTTTTTCTTTGCGATTCCAGATTGACAGATGGAGTTCTTCTTATGTTACTGAGATACTTAAAATTAAAACCAGTGAAAACTTATTAAAATTTTAAAACAAACCAACCCCAAACCTTCTGTCTTATACTCCTGTTCCTTTATTAATAACTTAAGAAATCTTTCTTTTTGCATGGAAATATCTGAGAAAAACATGCCACTTCTCCTTTCCTGTTAAACAAATACTCTTCCTGCATTGCTTCTGTTCAATACATAGGTAATTGAAGCATAAAAGGCAGGAAAAAAAATTTTAATTATTTTAAATCTTGATTCTTCCCTCCCACCAAGGAAAAGCTAGAAACTAATATTACACAAGGCAAAGTGAAAGGTAGCAAAGAGGATCCAGCCATCTTCCTTTGTCCTATAACAATATTGCTTTAAATTTTCAGTGTTCAGCTATGATTTCAGTGGTCTACCTGAAAGATGGATGGTTACAGAGACAAAACTTTATTACAATTATTCTGCATCTCCAAGATTGTGACAAATCAGTTTGCTATTTTTACTTTACTGGTGGTTACCACATCCCATTAGTCTGCATTGCCTGGATTTGCCCTAAGAATACAGAAAAAGTGGAAATGCAGAGGCTCTTTTTACTTCAGATTGCATCATCATCTCTCATAAAACCAGCAGTACTCTCCCAATTCTAATAGTTTAGCACTGATTTCTATTAGAGAGGTGACCCTGCATATTTTTTGCCTTTTTTATTGTTTTTTTTTTCCTCTATGTTTTTATTAATTGGCAAATGAAGATAAGACTTTGTGAAGTTTAACCCACAAAAGTTTTAACCAATTTGCTTTTAAACAAATTTCCTTATTCTGAGTTGACTTCCTCATTTCAATAAAGTCCTCTGAAACTGAATTCCAATGTTTAGTTGTGACAGTTTATAAACAAAAATTCTTGGAAACTGCCCGAAAAAAGAAAGGCCAAAAAAGCAGCAAATTACGCCCTGAGGTTCTTCCAAACCTCCTAACTCTCTTGATAAATACTGCATCAAAGCTTCTCCCTGTAAGACAAACAGTTCCCCTACTCTTGAATGTTGGTGATTTTTGTTTGGTTTTAACAGTTTCTCAGCTGAGTCTGCCAGCAGGTCCATGATCTATCCAGCAGGGATAAATGTGCAGCACTCAGTTTTCTCTATCCAGCTTCCCTGCCTCTGTTTTTCCATCATAGCTGGCTTTTTATGCCATTGGGCAGAAATCCCAGGTCCAGAACCTTAATCAGGTCTGAATTTCAGATACCCTTGCTGCACCATTAAAAAAAACATTCTGAATTTCAATTCTCAAATACCTTCAGCATAAAAGACTGCACGCTCCATCTTCATCTTTTCTGCTGGACAATTCCCCTTTATTGCCTCTAATAAATTACTCGCAGCCACATACCTTCCTTTCTAAAGTGCAGTATACTCTACTAATTAACTAGGGGGGGAAGGAAAGAAAAAAAAAAAAAAGAGAGACCACTTAATTATCACTGTATTCTGCGTAGCTTTAAAATTAGCACTCATTTTCATTGTAGCACAACCTGATGGGCCCCATCTGGACCAGGGCCTTATTGTGCTTAGTGCTGTAGGAACAGAGAGCAAGGATCAATCTGAGCCCTAAATAGCTATTAGCTGCGACAGGCAAAAGGATTGTTCTACCTTGTTTAACAGATGAGGTACCAAAGTACAGAGATTAAACAATTTGTTCAAGGAAATCCATGGCAGAAACGAACCCAGATCTCTTAAATCTGAGCCAGATGTCCAGTTCACAAGGCCATTTGTCTTCCTTAGGTTAATTCACATTCTGTAAACATCTGTGTCTTATCTGCTGCTTCAGTGCACCCTGGCTCAGCAGAGATTTCCTATAGCCATCAATGAGAAAATCTATCATTTCTGCTCTCTTCTCCCCAGAAAACTTTGAAACTTCAGAACACTCAAAACTGTTGAGTTCTATTTTAAAAAAATGCAGACTATTCCCATTGCCAAAGCCAATGTTTCATGCCTCACAGAACAACTGGCACAAACGCAATTCATGTTCATTGCTGTAAACAAGATGTAATGGAGCAGCAAAGCAACAGCCACGACTGTCACATATTATCACTGCTCTACTTGCATATAATTAATTCCTTGTGAAAGACACCATTATAATAAAACAATTCAAAACAATCTCCCAACCAGTGTTTCTGCCCTAGAAACAACACATTACAGCCAGGAGAATGGTTTGGGCTAACAGTACTCCTCTTGTTCTGTACCAGAGCCAACAAGCTCCATATCCATCAGCACTGCAACCAGCCAACCCACAATAATGAGCTTACTGGAAACATCTATAGTGGAAACTAAGCCTATCATTTCAAGATATTTTAGTAATTAAGCAAGCAAAGAATAGCACACAATGGACTGTAGAATTTTTGTGACAAAGATACTTGTGGAGTGGTCTGTATCTTCCTGTGTTAACAAATAAAGTAGTTTCTTAACTCTTCCCGAGGATTTTAGATACCTAAAAAACTAAGTATTTATTACACTTCTCAATTACTCCATTTGTGTAGGTTCCAGGAAATGCAGGAAAAGAGGGGAGAAATTATAGGCAAAAGGGTTCTGGCTGTCAAAATATTGAGTGCCTTCTCTATGAAGGTGATACTTCAATTTTTTATCACAAAACCCCAAACTAAACCAAACCAAAACAAATCAAGCCACCAAAATATTTAACGGCTAGAAGAACTTTGTATTGTTAGACTTAATGTATGCTTTGCTCCTTATGTACCTTGTACTTTTATAAGGTACCCATCAGACAAAGCACAAAAGAAAGCTGCAAAGAAATTACTTTCATCACAGTGCTTTTTTGTCAGATGGCCATCACTCAGGCTCTGCAATGCTTAGCACTGCTGTAAGATGCCTTATACACCTACATCAACACTTTTAGTATGCAACTACAATATGGTTTAAAGATACATATAAAAAAATCAGAAATTATTACTGACAAAGTCTTTTGCTATGACTTACTAACCCCCGATACTCTGAATTAATCCAATACTAGATTGAAAACTGGCATTTGTCTTCAGGACAGACTAAAAAATATTTGTCTGATGCTTGTTACTGAGGTTTTTGCCATTATCTACAATATTTGGTCAGGTCTCTTGGGCTTTTTGAGAATAGAAGATTAATTCCAGATTACATCTCATATTTCAATCCTACTTCTTACTGAAGAAATCTGGAATCTGTTAGTGAATTGATCATACCCAGCCCAGAACAGAAAACATTATCGATCATTGTGGTCATTCAACTGTTTTTAAGGAAAACCTGGACTATGAGACTGTTTTCTGAATTTGTATTACCTGGAAAGTAATCTACTCAAAGACAGGAATTAATACTTTTAATTTGGTTATGTTGTTTTGTATAAAAACTTCTTCGATACCTCAATATAACCAGAAGTAACATTGTGCTGAAAGTTTTCTTCTTTGACAGTGGTGTTTTAAAAAAACCTCAGACGGAAGTAGACACATCAATAGTTATATTGCTGCTTCCGTGAATGGTGCTCTTTGTGCTCAATGTTCTACTGAACCGTCTAGACACATCCTTAAATGTGTCAGAGGGCTGAGACATGTGCTGGGGTGTCAGAAGGTTGAGGTATGAAATACCTGATAAGTAAGGTCAGTTAGGTCAATCCTTTCTTTCGCAAGTAACACAACAGGAGAAAGTGATGGTTGCAGACCTGTAGGGTTTTGAGTAAAAGTTCTCAATTGAAATCTGGCAAATCAACTGCCTGAAGCAGCCTGAGCCCACGTGATCCAGAAGGATATTTTACTACAAGTCATTTTGGACTGTGGCATTTAAATGGGAAAGTCCATCTGGAAGAAGTAAAGTATGCAGTGGGCAGAATACAAAACAGGTGCAAGCACTACACTGTAATTTGTTTTGCCAGCCACAAGGAAGAACAGAAGGGGGACATACTTCTGCTACAATTGATGACAGAGTATCCCCCACAAAACTAAGGCATCTTAAAGAAAGATGAGATGTTCCTGCTTCCTTGTGCAAAGCCATATTAGGGATTTCCATATAGCTCTGAAAAGAAACACTGTATACTTAATTATGCTGTTCAGTGTAATTAGCTTCAGTGCAACCCCAGTGACTAGAGGTAGTGTTTTGAAATATTTCCAGTTCTCTTTAACAGCACAGGCAAGAGGATGGTCTGACAGTTAAAATGCTCTGTGGAAAGGTGAAAGTGTCTCAAGCAGAAGCTGGATTTGAACCTCCGCCTCCATTTCTCCAGTTCATGCTGTCACTATGATCCACTGGGGAAAAAGCCCCACACGCTTTTATCTCACACCTCTCCATAGCACCTGTATGAAGAAAATATTTCAAAAGCTTGTGCTCAAAATCTGGGAGTTTAATGTATTTCTTGACCGTACACTGATGAAGGAGCACACATCTATTTCTTTCGTTCAGCCTGTGTTTAACCTGGAAAGATTGGCCTAGGAAATTTCAAACCTCAAAACCTAATACCGCTAAGGTCAGTGAGAGGTTTACTTCTGAATTCCACTGAGCTGAGATTTAACCTCCCAGAAGAAGCCAGCACTTTGCTTAATGGTGGATTTGATGAAATCCCAACATTAAGTACTTTGCACCACAAATAAGGAAAAGTGCTTTTATGAAAAGGGAGAACAAGAGACAAACTACAGAGCAACGCATTTTCCTAACAGCAGTGTAGAAAACTCAACAATATTTTATGACTATGGAGTTATAAATTTACAAGTACAGTGAAGCTGGGTTAATTAATGTAAACACTGAATCCTGTTTGACCACATAAAGCTAGATAGTACATCATTCATTTGGTTGTTAAAAAAATAAATAATATTTTTGCTGATTTCTACTACTCAGTCAAACATACATAAACCTTTATTGGTGAAAATTACAAGAAAACCTACTTTATGTTTTATAAAAGACTACTGAATGCCGAAAACTTTCTGGACACTAACTATTTATTTGCCTTGATAATTTTTTAAGGCTGTACTTAATAAAAATGAGCTGGATAAGTAAAAATTTCTAAGCGAGCTGTCCAGATAAGGTCCACAAGGATCACGTATATGCTGCATAACTCATCACTCAAATTTCCTTCTCACAATTTTTTACTCAGTAATAATCTCCTCTCATTCTGCTATTTAGAAAATTTTTAAATATATATAAAAAAAATCCTAATATCATTATTGTTTGTAGTAATAGCAAACCAGGTTTCTGATTCTTTCCTGCACACTGATAGACAGGGTTTCTCCTCTACATCGGATCCAGCCCAGAAACACTGACTCACTGAGCATCTTGGGAAGTAAGGCTCTGAGTCTCACATCTGTTTGCAACTTCACAGAAAAGAATGATTGAAAGAAAATAAAATATTCTTATTTTTTTCAGCTTACAACTGGTTTTCACTAGCCTTGTTTACAGTAGTAATGCCACTGAAGCTGAAATATGAGTGCAGCTTTGGTAATGTGGAAGTTAATGGTCCGGTAGATATCCCTGTCGCAACACCATGCCTTTCAGTCTCCACAGGAAACCAAGCGTTAACCACGGAGGGCCTAACATACAAACCTACAGTAAGCAAATAAATTTGTACTTTAAAATGCAGCACATACTTCCATGTAATATCAAGAGCAATATATCTTAAATAAAAAGTGAGTGTTCATAAATGAAATGTAATATTAATTTCTTTTTTCTGCTAATTTTCTCTGTAGCCATAAAACCCCTAGAAAATGCAGTCAGAGTAAGGCAAGCTCCTTCCTAAACGGACATGCATTTGTAAACATAATCTGAGGAGACTGTGTAGAAGATGAACAATGCAAAATTGCATGTAATTGCCTATGTGTAAAATGCATGTAAATACCAAAACTACCTAGCTCCAAAAGCATCTTATTTATTTTAATATTTATATGGGTTTAAATAGTGTTACTGATATCTTTTTCTTTGAATTGACACCAACCTGGCAGTTATATGGGAAGAAAAGTCTGTTAATCTCAAACAGGATTAATCTATTAGTAAAAAACAGAACTAAAAGATCACACCTTTTTTTTTTTCTTCCTATAACTATTCTTCATTCCTCTTGTCAACATGTGACCCTTCACGCCACATTTCCCTTCACTTAGTGTCTTACCTTAACCTAGTGATACTGTCTCTACAAATTCTTCTGCCTGAGACAAAGAAAGAAAAATAAAACATATGTGTTAGCTGGGCTGCAGCTTCCTGAAGCCTCAGCGTTGCTCATGCTCACTCAAGGACAGGAAGAAAGATATGTACAACAAAAGCAAGTGCCTTATTTTACAGTATATTCCTGAATCGATGTTTGTGATGATAAAGCCAAGTAATTTCACTTTCCATCCTTATTCAGCTTTTGACTTGTTCTGCCCTTCAACATACTAGTTAGTACCAAATTTTTTTGCAAGTTCTTTATTGCAGAGATTAATACATCATGTTCATGGGGGCCATGAAATTCTCTTCGTAAAATTCACTGAAGTACCAGCAAGGTGAAAGCTTCTGCTAAGCTTGAAGTGGAAGATTCTGTATTTCATTACCATATTCCCAAATCACCCAGTTCTCTGTTATGCAGCTTCTTTAACTACCCATTCCTACAATTTACTATTTTACATTATTTTGTGAATCCACATATATATAAAAGATCAGCCTGAAAGTAAAATCATGCCATAGATAGCCAGCTGTACCTACATTAGTAAATATTGCAGGACAATCAAAGCAGTTCTGTAGAGCAAAACAGTAGATGCCGATGACTTCATGTCCACCCTATCTGCATTCCAGGCACTTCAGACTGGCTGCAGTCTGGTCCTGTGGACTAAAAGCCCATTAACACCGTGTTAATTCTTTGAGTGCATCTTCTGGTTCAGCTTCATCTAAAAGCAATGCATTTTGCACACTTTAAAATTTTAATATGATTGAGCCAAACTCAGTCAACAGCCAGAATCAGCTTTGCTGCAATGGCACAATTCTAATCTAAACCAAAACACCAATGTAGCTGAAGCCAGTTTCTCCTCTTATTTTCCTGCATGATGTGGCTTCTTATAGTAAGTTTGGTGATTAAAGTTGTACTGCTAGCATTCTCTTAAAAAGATAATATTGATATAAACATAATTATTAAGAAAATCAGTAAGTTTCAAAATCTGAGTTATTTTCTTTTTCATTTATTAATATTTCCAATTCTATCTTCTTTCTCTCAACAGACATATTTATCCTTCAATGTTGAACATGTAAATAAAAATTCCCTAAAAAGCATGTCTTTCTACTAAAATGTATTTGGAATAAGCTAATGCTGAAAAGGGCCAACCTGATCTAAAATTGTTAGCTTGCTCCTACAACAAGCATAGATTTCTAAGATTTAGAAAACATAGTTTTGACAAATTTCATGTAACAAGATTTTTTAAACAAGGAAATTAAAAAAAATAAGCAAATTGCAAAAAAAATCGTTTAATACTGTCAAATATAATTTACAATTATGAACCTGGAGCAAGACAGAAACTGAAATTCTACAATTTATTTACACTATTTCACTTGAATTTTCCTGTTTTCCAAAGTTTTATGTTTGTGGGGTTTAAAGGGTTTTCTTTCTTGGGGGGGACCTTAACAAACAAAGTGTAAACTTTGACCACTGCTTTCTATGTTTATGGAGTCCCATGCATTTTGGCAGAACTATCAGAAGACCTGTTCTCCATGTAACTTCAAAGCATGTTCCATGTCTTCTACTTCTGAGAAACCAAGGTCTATGAATCACAGTAAGTTTTTAACAGAGCAGGGAAATTAACTTAGTGAGTACAGAACCTGCAGAAGAGGGAGGAAAGATCTGCACCTCTTGGGTATCTAGGACTCTTAACAGGCAAAACCTGATCTGATCTAGTATCTTCCAAAGTCAGATGACATTTCAGCCTTCTTTCTTTACAATCAGTTTGATATAACTCTTTTAACAAGTAGGCTGCCTCAGAATTGGCTTTTCCTCCTCTACTCACTTAATAGTACATCTATTTGTGTGCTTTTTATCTGTGTGAAGGGTCATTGAAATGCAAAAAACCCAAGAAATAACAACAAAATGTGCTCCACATTAATATGACTTTAATTTGACTTTGAACTGAAAAAGGTTTTTAATAATGTTCATTTACACACACACATTGAAGTTTAATTTAAGAAGTCAAAAACCCTTATATTTTGCTGGTAGACTTTTCAGCATTAAAACTAGCAGCACTAGGCCTTGATTGGAGTGAATTTAAAAACAAGCAGCCCACCTCGTATTTGGATGGAAATTTACATCAGAGAAGACTGCACAGCAAGAAGCACAAAAGCATGCGCAATTATGGGCAACTGGCTTACTGCAGATCACCTCATAACACAGAGTGTCACAGAGCCTTTCCATAATACGCAATTCTGCTTTTATGTTATGATGATTAATATTGTTGTGGGTGGTTATATGAATTGTACAAAGATTTTTCTTGTCACTGTTGGAAACTGTGACTAATATGACTAATTTTTATGCATAAAAGAAGTTGATCAATCTTTTAAAGAGTTCTTAATTTCTTCAAAGTTTCAATTAACCTTTGTTAAATGTAGCTTTTTAAAAACTAACCTTAGAATGTAATATATTTTCATGTATATTGTGCACTAGTCATTATTTAATATCAAATATATTTAAGACTTGGAATATATTATCTTAAAACATTATAGGTCTTTCTTCATCACTGAACCATGACAACAATAGTGCAGAAGCAATTCCTGAGTTGGCATTTTACCAAGTTCATGCTTTGATTTTTGAACATGTCACCTAATTTTAGTGATGGATGCATGTTTAGAGTTATCATGAAAAAAATAGCACAATATAAATCACTTTCATGGATTTCCCCTAATTTTTTTAAGGTTAGAAATAAAATGCTGTTGCTTCTTTAACACCATCACACAAGCATTTCATGAGGAATGGTCTTTCTAGGGGAGTTAATGGACTGGAGACCTCTTCCAATTCCATTAATTCTAAACAAAAAGGCATTTTCCACCCCTATTTCAGTTTGCTACCTAAGCTCAAACTTGCTTTATGCAGTGATTAAGGACTAACACAAGTACCTGGTTTTAAACAGTGGGCAGTAGAGAACTTTAGCTTAATTACTAGGGAAAGTAAGGGAAAAGGGGAGAGGACAGAACAGCCATATAGTTTTATATATGTCAGCAGTGAGCGAACAGAGATCTGATTCGAATTGAAAGGCTGTGTAATGATAACACTATTAACCTGAGCACATGCAAACTCCTTCTACGCTGCATGGGCAACAGAGAGCATAAGAACCTCATTCATCCCCAAGATATGTAGTCCTCTTTACTGCCTGTTACTACAGAATATGAAATACAAGTGCCTTACTAAAAGATTACCGGGATGGGTTTCCACACCCATTCTTCATAAAGTCCTGTCATATTGCAAAACCTCCAGTAGCTATCCAGCTAGTGGAGAATCCTCAAGGACAGCCATGAAGTGAGAAACAAAAGCCAGTTAAGTGTGTATGACTGTACTGAGGTTCGTTATCTGGTTACTCTGAAATAGTAATGGATTAAAGACAAAAGAACTTATCTTAAAATATGTTAAGATAGTTAATACATTAACGACTAAGCACTGTACAAAAATAGAAAGCCAGTGCAATACATATTCTGTTTATTAATTCACTTGTTAAGCCTTTGGCCATGGTTTAAAATTCCTAAAATGCAGTGTAGATAACACAGCTGCTAATGTTTAATTAAAACATTTCTTGGGCTTTGGTGAAACTCAATTCTCTATTGAATCATGTTCAGAAATATTTCCTTAGCTGAGAAACTATCAGCAAAGGCAGAATTCCCAAGCCTGCCTCCTCTTCCCCATACCTAAGAAAACATCAGAGACTATCTCCGTTTTCTTGTCAGCAAATACCACCACAGAAACACAAGACTTCAAAGCAGAACTATCAGGGAAATTATTCTTTTCTTTATAAGCCTCCTTCAAAAGGGCATGCTCAAGTTATTGCAGAATCTTAAATCAGTCCCCAAAACACCACTGCGATGAGAATGAAAGAGTAACCAAGTGCTACAAATGTTAAAATAATCAGAAAACATCAGAAACTTGCTTTGGGTAACTAACAGAACTGCAAAACCAGACTCTATTTAAAGTCACTCAGATCACCAAAATTTTTCCAAGCTTACAATTCACTAATTGCTTATATGCACACAGAGGATTTGTTGCACAAATAGTTGAAGGTAACCCTTTGTGGAATTCTGTTGAGAGCAGAAAACACCACCTGCATGAATTGACCGTTTCTTGAATATCAGAACACTGAGCAGACAGCAGGTCCTGAACATGCTGCAGGACAAGCTTTACTCATCCAACAGTATTTGCACACTAACAACTAAATCAGAGTCCAACTCATTCCAAAAATGACATGATTTGTACAAGCTGTTCTGCAGTGAAAAATTCAGTTATCACCTGCCCACTTAATAACAATAAAAAGACCTGCAGCTCTGCTTTTGCCAAACACCGCCAAGCGTTTTGACATGCCACCTTTCACGAGTACAAGCAGCATAGAGACCACCTCCCCTCCATGTTGTGGCTCCTTAACATTACAGTAAATCACTGCTGCAAAATGATGTAGCAGCAGTTCTTCACAAAGAGAGACTAGATAGACAGATGATGCAGCAGAAGCCTAGAAATCTTAAAAAAAATGAGTCTTTGTAAGATCAAACTCAACATTATTTCAGTTCAAAATAACATTTGTGAGCTCATAGCAAACTAACACCTTTCACACCTATCTTTTAAAATAAGGCTTAGAATATGACCTTTAAAATGATGATGCAACTAATGCTGTTACTGTTTACAGAAAGCAATCTACAGTCCATCTTGACTTGTTAAAGCATAATGATTTAGAAACTATTTAAGAAACTACAGAAAACTGTCAGAGAAACAGATGCAAGAGGGTAGGTGGCAATCACTTGCATTGTACAGTATAACCTCCAACCAATACTGCTCAAGCTGCTTAAAATACAAGCAAAGTTATTTTCAAAGAGCAACCAAGTCCTTATTAAGATTCAGTTTTGCTCCTATCAACATTTTCCAGATTAATACTCTGCAGAAAAGGAAAATTCCTCCTCTCTTTTCTTCACCAGTTACATGTTGTCATTTGCTGAATGAAATTAATTTCCCACCAACAATATTCACAGGTGAAACCTTGTCAGCCATGATATGAGGATGTTTGAAGCACAATCAGCATAAACAAAGATCTTTATCATAGAAACAATTGTCTCAGAAAAACTACACGTGCCCCGACATAGACAAGGGTAGCAAAATTATACTGTGCTCTGTGTTTACACCGTGATGCTTTATCATTGTAACACATGATTGTGACAAAAAAGTATGCAGTCAAAGTCTGTCATATAACAGCAACCTTGAAACAGCATTTAGTTTGCAATTTCTGTACAGTGAGGGCACATAGGAGAATTCTTGGCATATCACAGCCTATGTACAAGACACAGAGCAACTAGATTACAGCTTTCCTGACGTTGATGCATCAGTGCAAGAACAAAACACAAATCCCAGAACTAGATCTTGAAAGGAGATAGAAGCTGAGAAGTGGAGATGGTGGAACATGGGAAAAGGAGGGATAGACACCTTTAAATGTGCAACTAGATTTCAGGTTTATTGTTGGATATGGAGGACAATTCCACATGCAGTCTCTGCAGAAATGAAATGAGGATTGGAATAAAGGAAGAGAAAGCAGGACAGTCAAGAATCTGATGTGGTGAAACAATTAATTGCTTGGAGTTACGCTGAATAGGTGAGAGAAGTGGGATTAATTACAGAGAGGAAAAAAAAGAAGAGCTCAAACAGATTGACCACACACTCATTTTGCAAATACACTGTAAACAATTCAATTATTAAAAGCCCAAACACCTTAACTGTACTCAGGATGATTTCTCTATAAAGTCTAGCTCTGTAACAGAATACCACATCTGTTCTCTTGTAGTTCCTTATGGTGATCTATATTGTCTGCATAGTAAAAATACTGGAATCGCACCTAATATCTAGTCGTGCAAATACTCCGTTGTTGATGTAATTATTGCTTGTCTTCCAGTTAGAATATTAGTTCTATACACATGTTCAAAACTCATTTTGCTTTTCTTTCTTTAAAAGAGTTGTTAGTTTGACATCTTTCTTCCCTAAACACTTGGAATGCCTTTCTGTAAAATATGAAGATTATAACTGAGAAAATATTCATTTTTCCCAGTGCTTACCAAAATGTGATTAATTTCTGCTTAGACTTCTATAGTTACAATAACTGCTTATATTTTCTACATTATAGTTTGAGAACTACGTATCTCAAATCTTCAGAAGTATACTAACGATCTTGGCTAATTCTAGGAGTATTTCCAGATTCCCTTGTTAGTTATTAATAGTGCAGAATTGCAGGCAAACCTTTCTTTTGCCTGTAGCCAGAACATAAATTGTCAAAATGCCTTTTTGAGCAGGGTGCATGTAATTCCAGTAAGTATCTTTAGGTGTCCTTGAAAGCTGGTGAATGGAAGGAAAGGAAATTAGTTACTATTGAGAAGTACCTGGACAAAGTAGTAACCTCAGATTTCACTTTCTATGTATTGTTCAAGTACAATACCGCAGTACAAGCATTAATCAACTACTAGTCATAAAATAAAACATAACCTTTGATTATACTACCAGAGGAATGTGAACTGCTCTGATTTCTGGGTTGTAGATGCATAATGCTGAGCATGAGGATACAGATTTAATGGTAATTCTTGCCACTTAACAAAGAAACAGTCTAATGCTGCTGCGGTATCTTAAGCTTGCTCAACGTAGTATATAATCCCAAAAATAGCTGAGAGCAAGCTAAATATATCACCTTCCTGAGAGCGAAGGACTCAGAGTCTACTTGTTCAGAATTATCTTTATTAGGGGAAAAAAAAAAAAAAATAGCTGTTTAATTTAATTAAGAGTTTAAATAAAAAACCATAAATAAAAAACCAAACTGATAAATTGGAGCAGCTATAGAAGGAAAATATAAAACAAGAAAAGGTAATTTTAATTTATGAGGGGTTGTTTGGGTTTTGTTTTTTTGTTTCTGTATTACGCTCTGCAACTTATCTAGGCTGAGAAACTAGCACTAAGCTTCCCCACCTATGCCCAGAACTGACTGATTCAGAGAATACTGAAAACTATTTTTCATGCATTATTAAAAGATGTGGATACCCCTTCTGGAGCAGACAGCAGTGATGAGAATGCTATGTGTTTGCTCTTTCCCTGCAAAGGAATTTCCATTTTTTTTCTTTACTCATTGTTCGTAAAACTTATCATCTGTCACAACTGGTGGCAGTGCTTCACATAATAACATTGTGATTTTAAGTAATATGTCTCCTTTCCCCAGTCCTGAGATAACCAGTTTTGATAGGTGGACAAACTTGAGCATTTGTTTTCTTGAAGCCCACAATAATAAAAACTTTCTATTCCTTGACATTCTTATAGTTTTATAATCACCTGCTGGACTCATTTCACTATTGTTGATATTAGGTCATGCACAGATAAAAAAAAGAAGCAACAGATTGAGAAATTGGGAATGAGGTCCTTAGAAGGACTGATTTCTTCTGCATCTGTTTTAGGGGAACTCATCACAATACTGTTTCTGAAAACAACAGCCATTCCAGTTATTCCTATATGAAATGACTGGCTTTTCTTGACCTCCATATCTGACAATAAACACGAATCATATCAAGAAAAATAAAATGCTCTGAGATTAAATGCAACCATCCCAGTACTGTAACAGTGAGACGTAAAGTGACTCAAAAATTTTTTTTTAGAAATGATGGTTTCGCAAATATAAATCTTGGCTGAAATGTAAAATGTCATTTCTCATGGAAAAAGTAGTTTTATTTTAGAGAGACTAAGTAGTTTTAATTGATAAACATATTATTTAAAGACATTAAAATGAAGATTTTACTGAAATAATTATGAAAGCAGCATTCAGTCTTCTGGTGTTAAGAGAAGTGTTACTCATACAGAATATCAACTGAGTAATTAGAAACGGTTGCTTATGAGGATTTCTGCACAAAATTAGGAAAAAGCAAGACTAGATCAATTGTGTGCAAGACCTGATATAATCAGATTTGAGGTAAATGTTTAATTTTATCTAATTTATGGGTTTATTTATTTATTTAACTGAGAGGATACCAAGCTTCAGTTTCAAATTCAGGTGGAACAGGGACAGTAACTAGCGTATTCACAAAACTTAAAACACTCCTGCTGACTGGAAAATGCAGTATTTTCTCTTTGAAACATACATTTGGTGAACTCTTAAATGAGAGCATCAGCATATATTACTGCTCTCAAACTGAGATTCAAGACAGAAATTGAAACCATCTCTTAAAGGAAAACCTTAGAATTTGCTGGAAGTTCATCCCTACCTTTCTCACTTTGCTGGCATAGTATTCCATATTCTTTCACCCAGTCTTTGCATTTTCAGAGCACAAAACCCTACTCACTGTAGGATTAAGGCCCAGAAAACTCTGCGCACAACCTCACAAATAACAGCTGCTCAGCATCCTCCTGCCACACCTGAAGTAAAACATCTGATACAGCCATTGTGTTTTATTTATTCACACAGTTTCTCATCACATGGCTGAAAAAAGGATGCTGATAACATGAACAATTTAATTTTTAAGGACAAATAAGCTGCAGCATTGCATTAGTAAACTGAGAACAAAAAAATAGCCTTGACAAAAAAATCAGTCAACTGTCCATTCCCCAGAGAAACACCACAGCTTCTTTATTCTTGATTTTGCTGTTAATATTGAATATTGAAAAAAATTCTCTTACTACAGAACCATAAAGCTAAGTAGTCATGGGTGACTCCTTTACTGCCAAACAACTAAAGCAGCAAAATCAATACTAAGATTGCAAAAGTTTACATACACACTTTCCCTGAAAGTGTGTAAGATTAGCTACCATAACCAGTTCTCTGCATACCTGAACAATCAGGTAAGATTGTTACTTCATTGTTACAGATGGAAGACACATAAAAAGGAGTAAAAGCATGTTCCACCTCCCATCTAGCTATTTTTCACTGTCTTGGGAGCCAACTCTATGTTAGTTCAATGCTACAGTCTTCTTGGGTCCACAAGAGAAATGAATGCCTAAGAAATGTAAAGAGGAGACATACAGGGAGTAACAAGGAAAGAAGGAAGGAAACAATATAGAAATCTTGGAAAAGAAAAGGGAATTAGCAGAAGGTAGAAATGCCAGTCAAAAGTAAAACCAGAAACCACATCATGCCTGTATCTAAGCAGTTTTGCAGCAGCAGAACTACACTGAGCTATTGTCAGCTTGAATATTCTAGGTCAGGGGATTCAACCAAGCACAAGTTTATCAGGAATCTTGTAGGACAACATGTTTTCAGCTATGTGTTATTGTCTCTGTCTTCATAGGTCTCTGTGTTAATGGAGCTAAGAAAGCATGTGAAACAGCCTCAGTATACCTTCTTATCTAGGCAAACTAGAATTAGTATTTTTGCAAAGACCCCAATGACCCTGCCACAATCATTTGTTCAAAATCCTTAAACCAAAGTCTGAATCTAGATTTATAGAAGGTAGGTAATATGGAATACAATTATGCTCCCACTGTGACAATGAGAAAAAGGTTGTCCATTAGACTAAATCTTTAATCTCTCCATCACTTAAAGCATTTTTCTCCATAATTCAATTACTGATTTTTAGGTGAAATAAAGTTCAGATTCAGCAAGAAGTCAGATATCCTTTCTGCTTCCCTACATCCATCTAGTACTTGGTCTTAAATGTTCCCACTTACATTGTTTGTAACTTGGACATTGTAACTTGCTTACTATACTGTTCACTGTTGTTCAAAACTACTTTCTCAAATAATCTTTACATGAACAAGTTCATAATATATGAGCAAATTATTTAAAGTGAGTATGGAAATCTCCATAATTGAAAGGATGCCTATGGGCACTTGTAGGAAGATGCTGATTTTCTCATCAAATGCAGTGTTTAAGAGCAGACACGTGACCGGGGGGCGGGGGGTAATGGTGGTGGTTATTACAATTGATTTTGACTTCAAATGTGTATTGCTGCAAACCACAGAAAATAATTTATTTTAATAATCATTTTCAGCTGTTCTTTCATACCAGACAAGCATTTTATCGTTTTTTTTTTTTTTTTTTTTTTTGGTTCATA
>JAVJGJ010000014.1:99163327-99189175 GCA_035590215.1 Microhierax caerulescens
GGGGGTTAGTGTTTGGCGTTTTTTGTGGGTGTTGTTATTTTGGGGGTTTTTATTGTGTGTTTGTGGGGTTTTTTTCTTAGAGAGAGAGATTTTATTGTAACTTGAAAGAGATTTTGTCAAGGGAAGATCACTCATCCAGCACAATAGCCTGGAATCTGTTCTTAAACAGAAACCTGTTCCAATTGGCTCTGGACACTAACTTTCCCAGCTGTCCTCCTTAGGATAATTGAGCAATTAGCCTTTGTCTCTCAGGCTAATTACCAGCTCAGCCTACCTGGCTGTTTCTCAAAAACATCCAGAGAACTACAGACAGAGAAAACAGGAAAATAGTCTTCCATGAACATCAGATATATGCATACCATCTACCGGGCTACCCTCTCATAATGCATTTGTAGTGAAGGCACAGGACAGAGCACGCGAGCAGATGGATCTGCGGGGTAGTTAACAATGATTACCTGATCAGGTGTAACTTTCTGCCATATGCAAATACTAGTAGCTCCTCATCTAGCTCCAAGTCTGGGCAGGAACAGCTCATACATAGACAGGTCTGGTGGCTGTGCAAGTATGTGTCTGAGAGTAGTGAACTGTTTTTAGAGTATTAGAATACAAGTCTGACAGTAGAGGAAAAATAAGGAAGGGGGGGCAGAGAGCAGAGGAGACTATATTCTTTCATGAATGCATGTGTATCATTCCCTGTGGAGCTGAGAGAAGGTGATATTATCATCGGGGGGAGGAGCGGGGAAGATCCCTCCAAGATCCTTCTTTCTCCCTTTCTCCCTGCATTCACCCATCAAAGACCCTTGTCTGGGAATCCTTATAAGCTGAAGAGAACAACAAAATAAATTCTGTCAAAAGAGCGGTTCCTACCTAAGGGTTTCAGGCATTTGTTTTCCCCTTTTAATTCTTCACTTCCACAGATAATTTAGTAGAAAAATTTAACTATATAGAAGTATTTTACTTAGGATCACTTTACTGTTAAAATACAGTGCATGTAGCTCACCAGTATAAATAGTCTTTTAGAGTATCACAATAAAACCTAGTTAATATTAGAGAGGGGTGCATGGGGACATTGTCCACAGCAGGTATAAATAGTAAGAAATAGGTTGGATAACCTTTGTTGTTCCTTTAGAGAAATTGAGTTCTTTTGTGTTTTTCTTCCCACATTGACTATATGAAATTTCTATTGTATATGTGCCCGCATTCCATATATGCCATGGAAAAGTAAGTCAATTCAGCCTAAAGCTTTCTGAACCAAGGGATTTTTTATTTGCCTTTTTTTTTTTTCTTTTAATGTTGTGCTTTAGATCTTCAGAATGCTCCACTACACAACAGTGGTTCAATAACATCATAAACTCCTGCAGAGTAAAGCAGGTTGCATGCTTCAACAAATAGGAAAGAGGAGAGAAGCTCTTGTGGAGAGGACTGTAGAATTCACTGAGTGGGTAAAGACAGAGTTCAGTAACCCTCATGCTCCTTGAGGAATGCATTGAAGAAACTGATGAGCTTTTCTAAAAATTTTATAGACTGCTGAGGTGAAAGTGGAGAGAAGGGGTCAGCTTTTCTAATGTTCTTCATGCTGTTTTGCCACTGAGTTAGTAATAGTATATGGATCAATGCCTGCCATTTAGAAACTGGACAAATTAGGTGAAAAGATGCTACAAAGTGTATATCTGAGGAAAGCAGATAACGTATTTGCTCTTTTTCTACTAATATCAGTATAATAGGTATTTTTGTTGTGTTTGGCTTTTTTAGAATGATGCACCAGAAGTAGACCTGAGTAGTAATATATGATACCTCTGTTTAGCATAGATACAATTAATAACTTCATAATAGAACTATATAATCAGAATAACTAAACTTCTTTAAGTTGACACAATAGACAGCATGTAAACTTTTTTGTATTTTTGTTGTGCTTGTTAAGTTTAGCTTTTGCTTAATCAAGAGAGCTTCTCAGACCCAAGCTGTCATTTTATACCCCTATCAAACTGCCAGGTCAGTCAGTCCAGTGGGATCAGTATGTGTTGAGATCATAGGTCTTCAGCAACTGAATGAGGTTTCTTAATGAGGTTTCCTGTCAGTAGGCATATTCTTTAGGTGTGGACCTTCTGTGACCAAGAGCTGGGATGTTGTCATTTAGTTTGCAACATTCCACAGCTCTGAAGTCACTGCTGGATTGGGGTCTCCCAGTCTCCCAGTCTCCCAGGCCTGTGCTTGCACAGATGTATTATCACTGCACTGAATCCTAAAGAGATGGTCTATCTCACCCCTGAAACACACAGATTAAAACAAAATTAAGCAAGCACTGCACATGTTTCTTTGCCTAAGTTTTAATGTGGTTTCTGGACTACTCTGCTAAGAGCTGGAGTTACGTTTTCTAGCCTAATAGGGCTTGTTTATCAATCTCATGCCTTACTTGCTTGATTCTGAAGACTTTCTGGCTCCACTCACATCTTTGACTTTCTTTATGATTATTTTTACACTAATGAATGTTGTCTTCTCCCCTTGCACAAAACGATATTGTCTTTTCTTTCCTTTTCCATTTTCCTTTTCCATGTGATTCTTTCCTGCCCTGAACTACTTCTTTCTGTATAATTTCCATTATTATAAATCCATTAATAGAGACTAATTAAAAAAAAAAAGTAATTCTGTAGAATTTCTCTAAACAGAATAAATATTAATTTTACAACATTACTGTCTAGATCCCTGTCAGAAATGCTGACTTTCTATTCAGGTGGCAACATGAAAAAAAACCCAAACAACACACCCCAAAAAACCCAAAACAATTAACCCCCTTAACATTAGTTTTATTATGTTAAGTAAATAAGTATCTGTCATACAACCATAGTAATGTGAACTCATTTACTGGTCTATATTACCTGAAGTCCTGTTCTAGTTGACCTGAGATGCTTTTTCACAGACCAGGATTACATGGACAGGCTGATCTCTTCCCTTTTAAAATTTCCCACAAGTAGTAGTATAGAACCTGCCCGAATCAGAGATTGTTCAAACTTGCTTAATAGCTACATATCTGCTAATTTTCCTAATCTCAATTTGAAGTTGCTTTGGTCCCCACAGAATCCTATTGCAAGAAACTCCACAATTAAATTACAAGTTGTATGAAGAAGTACTGCTTCATGTTTGTATTGAGTCTGCTGCCCGAGACTTTTTCAGTGCACCACTCAGTCAATCTTATGTGAACATTGCTAACCATATCTGTTATGCTGTTCATGATGCTTTAGCCTTCCTCCAGTTTTCCACCCTGAAAAGGGCTTTACAGTTCTCACAGTAGCTGTGATTCTGAACAGCTTCTTTCCTTCTTTTACCCCTCTTCACATTTTGCTGTATTTTCTTAAAGAGCACATGTGATGTTAAAAGAAAGTGTGCTATGCATTTACACAGGATGAGCATGGCATTTGATATTTCTCTTTTCCTTTTTTAATAATGTCTCATAATCTATATGCCATTTTGGCTGCCATGCAACAGTGACCTGATGTTCTCAGAGATTTGACAACACCACAGTAACTGAGAACACATCACTGTATAGATCTACTTAGAATACATTTATTCAAGTACACTTCTTAACAATGAATTTCATCTGCTCATTTTGCCACTCAGTAGCATGAGATTCTTGTGAAAATCTTCAGTCCTGTTTAGACTTGACTATCTTGAATAACTGTATCCGTTGTAAGATATGTGATCGTTCTATTCATCCTTTCCTCCAGGTCATTTACAGCACAGTGAACCGTGCAGGCTCTCGTGCAGATTCCTCAAATCCTCATAGCTAGTAGCTAGCAGTGTTGCATTCTCACTGTTTCCCGTGTGACAAGGGAGCTACATCTGGTGATCACAATCTGTGATAGAAAATCTTGTTTATTATTCACAGAAAGCCTTCTCATTTACTGCTGTAAATATAATCCTGTAATGTATTCAGATATGCTGTTATTAACCTGGACCTCTACAGACTCTCAAACTGGCCAGGGAAACAAGATTATTAAAACTGTACATAAATGTATTGCAATGTTATATGTTGTGAATATCATGTGATTATGATGATGATTCATAATTCATTCACCTCTGAGAAGATTCTCTGATACTATAAGCAAATATAAAATGTTGTCTTGATTTATGTAAATCTCTCCAAGCCTACCTTGAAACTTCTGCTGGTTTAATCATTTTAGTTTCAGTTACTTGATTCAGATTCAGTTATTTCCATGTCAGGCTTCTGAATGTAAGATGAAGAGCAGTTAAGACAATCATAAAATAGTCTAGATTGGAAGAGACCTCTAAAGATCATCTAGTCCAATAGGTTGCCATGGGCAGGGGCACCTTCCACTAGACCAGGTTGCTGAAAGCCCCATCCAGCCTGGCCTTGAACATTTCCAGGGATGGGGCATCCATGACATCTCTGGGTACCCTGTTCCAGTGCCTCACCACCCTCATCACACAGAATTTCTTCATTATGTTCAATATAAACTTACCTTCTTTCACCTTAAAAGCATTCTCCTGTCACTACAGGCCCTTGTGAAAAGTCCCTCTCCACCTTTCTTATAAACCTCTTTTTTGAAAATAGTTCATGTCTAAATGGTGCTCCCAAAACACAGTGACAGAGGTGGACAATTTATTGATAATTTATGCAATTTCATCTTGCTTCTGAAGTTTCTCAATAAGATTCTCAAATATGTAGTTTAATTTTTATTTAATTATTATTTTTTTAATCAGTGGCAGTACTGTGAAAATCTTATGAAAGCACTCAAAAATAACTGGTTTGATTTTGGAACTTTAGTAAATGCAGAGGTCTGTGCTTTGAATACTGTCCCAATCACAAGTGAGATGAGTATATATCAGTTCCCAATCTATTTTGTGAAAGTTTTCAACATCTTCAGGGTATTCAGGAGCTAGATTTAAAATGCCTCTCTTTCAGAGAAAAAAAAAAAAAGTAAACTATATCAGCTATTCTGAAGTTTGCCTTCTCTTTACTTGTTTGAAACAAGTCAGTGGCTTCAACCAATATTGATAAATGTCAGAACTTAAAACTTTTTAAGGTAATAAGTTTTTTAATTACCTAAATTGTTCCAATACCTATTTCAGAGTCAGGATACTCAGTGGAGAAATGTACTTCTATGATAATTCATGTATAAAAGTGTTTTCAAATTACAGTTGCACAGGATGGCAGTTATGGAGACTTCCTTCATTTCATCTATCATACTGGTGAAAAACAGGACCTACTTCACTGGAACCAGTGGAGCTAGATTCCTTTTCATACTTTTGATACTGCCTCAAATTTAGGTTTAGGTTTGAGTATTACAACCCCATTACTTATAATGGGATTGCACAAGAGTTATTCATAGCGGAAATTTATCCAGCATATCAACGGTCCATTAAGGATAAACGCTTTTAAAATGCTGATATCTTTGTGCAGTCTTCCCATTAGAAACGCAGTGATGTGTAATGTCATTTACCTCATTCAAAGTTAATTTTTTATCATCTCTTTCAGTTACTGCAATACGTTGTACCCTTGTAAACATGAATCCATTTACCTTACAGCCACGCAGGACAAGCCTCCCCTGGTGAGTGCGTTTCTGGTAGCATGCCAAACTACAACACTCTGTGACTGTTCCAGGTGAGTGCAGAAGTGTGCAAATCGTAAATTTACCTTTTCCAAAGTAGTTGAGGAAGATGAATTGAGATTACCTGAAAAACTGAAACAGACAACTCTAAAAGTAATGCATCAGTCAAAGTTTGCTTTGTGCTTCCTCTTCCTTTTCTCTGTTTGGTTTTTAGCATCATCCTTTTGTTAGTGCAAAGCAAAATGTGGTGTTTGCTTCATGGTACTTTGGTTACAGGAGAAATCAAGTGTGAAAAAGTGTTAGAAGCTGATAAAATTCTTGTTGAACTGAGGGGCAATTTATATCATAAGCCATTATCTCTTGGAACTTGAACTTTCTTATCCAGAAACCACCTCTTGGATACTGACATTTTTGAATATTATTAAGAATATAAAAGAGAAATTACCTAAAATTTGTGTGTGTGTGTGTGTGTGTGTGCTATGCATAGGTATTTCAAATGGGGAGGAAAATAAGTAAAATAAAAATGAAGTAGGAAGAAAGTACATGTTGAACAAAAGAAGGCATTTAGGGGCTAAGAAACCCATATCACGTAATAGAAAACGCAAAGATAATAGTCTTTCTAATCTGAAAAGCCATGAGAGATGAAAGGATTAGAACTCTACAGATTTCTTAGTAAACATTTGGCAAAAATGTCAGCATAATGCAGTTTTGAAACTTATAGGATTTAGTCATTTTTGTTTCCTTCATTTTCTTAGACTATTAACACAATGAAGTGACTCATACTGGGCCATTTACTATGCTGATTATTTACTATAGTCTTAATTTCAAGACTATCTTATAGAATTGTTCTCAGTTCAGGTTCTAAAGATGGCTATAAGTTGTTCATTGGACAACAAAGATCTTCAAAGATCTTACTCCTGCTGAAGATATTTGTGATTTTGTGGGCCACATCCTTGATCCATGTTTAAAACTCCAGCTATTTTTAATAGGAATTCTGTATTTTATACCAGCAATAACCTGGCCTGCCAATGCTGTTGAAGTGACTAAGGGTGTGTCCTATGGATATATAGACTTTGTTTTAAATTTAATATTGCTTTTATAAAGTTTACATCATTCAGACTAGGATTATTTATGATGGGTTTCCACATTCCAGCTAAAATCAGAGGAATGCTGTAAATGAAGTATTTCAGGTGCTCAGGAAGGGGTTTAGAGAGCAGTACAAACACTTGCCCATATTCAGTAAAATAACAAACTCTATGTCCTTTCTCAAGTCATTTTCCATCATTTCTTTTGGGCTTTGGAATATGGCAGAGAGGTGATTTATATCAGATATGTTTCTACCTGAATTTGACTTTTTAAATTATTTAAAAAATGGGGTTTGCACATGTTTTACAAAGGCTTATCAATCTGCAGCTATAATCTTTGTTTTATAAGTGAAAGCTGATAATATATATAAGGAAATGGATATTTGTCTTTAGCTAGTGATTAAATAAGATTTTTGGAATGAACAAATATCTCAGTCTCCATTGTATTTGTTGTTTATCTTGGAAGATGTCCAAGGTTATAAAGATTGCTTAAACAGGTTGTTCTCCAGCATTTAACTTACCTTCTATTTCACTGCTGTGACAAAGGCATTTGGTGTGAGGGACAGCCACATGAGACCACTGTCTAGATTTGAGTGCAATGTGATACAGCACCAGATCATATCACCCAAATTTTATTATTCTTGGGGAAGCAACACTTGTTTATCATAAAAGCAGCTGTTCTATTCACACTGTTGTTTATCTTTGACACGTTTCTTTCAAGCCAAACTCTTTCAATGACTCACTGACTGTAAAGATTTTGAATAACATTTTGAAAAACAGAAACCACAGTGAACACTTTTCTTAGTATATGTTTCTACATGCCCTAATAACCAACCATGTTAAATTCTGCTTTTTTTTTAAGAAAAAGGAACACCAAAAATGGAGGCTGTCTTCCCCTACTAACTCGTGTCCAAGTGTCAGAAACCTTGTTCTTAGATATTAAAAGTCAGGGCAAGAGAGACAGAAGGAAAAATGAGAAGATTTTTTTGAAGTCTTGAATGGGAAGACTTGGGACAGCAGAGCATGTGAGGGAAATAAGGCAGACAGACTCCAGAAAGGGAGAAGGAGGAAGAAAGTTGAAGGAAAACAGAAGTATAATTAGAAAATGGAAAGAGACTAAAGACTATCCAGAGCTGGTAGGGTGCTTTTGAGGAGAAAAGATTCAAAGAAGAAATTATGATGAACAGCTTTGATGAATATACTGTAGGAAGCTGTAGATAGGCTAGTACGTGTTTTAAATCAAGAGCGGATTCTATTATGCAAGATGTCTGTTAGTAAATGAAACGATACTGTTCTTCAACCCATGGGCAAGAACACTGACTAATATGCTGTGCCCAATGTGATGCTTTGCTTTTCCTTGTATCTCTGTTTAAAGTTTATAAATTACTCTGGAAATGTCAAAAGGCCTCTTGAATGTCATGTCATTCACAGTCTAGATGTTGGAAAACTAAGTTCAATATTATGGGATTCATAATTTTAAGTAAAAGGTTTTATTAGGGTATTATACTATTTCCACTTCAGTTTAAAACAGCACGCAGCTATGAATATAGATGAGTATCACCAAAGCAATCAACATACACAAGATGACTTTTTGAAATAGTTACATGCCTATTAGGGAATTTCACCTAGATAATTTTCTTATAGTTTCCTCCCACAAAATAAAAAATTATACATATTGAGGACCTCATCTTCCTTTAAAGCGTGTGCCTCATTAGGAATTACTCCTAATGAGGACTTGTAGATAGGTAAAATCAATACAAACAAGAGACAAATTGACACTTTAATATCCAGTCTGAGATCTATATTCAGAAAAATAATTATGCAAATACTTAAGTAAACGTATGGATATGGATATGTAATTTTGAATTTTCAGAATTAATAAATCATTCCAGGGATAACCTTGAAAAACAATAAGAATTAAATCCATTGTTGTTTTTTAGTGTTTTAAGTGCAGTCCTAGTGTTATAAGTGCAACAAACTGTCTCAGTTATCACATTTTATCCATATCGGGACTATATTCTGAGGTGGATTGAAAACTGACTGAATGGCCAGGCTCAGAGGGTGGTGATCGGTGGCACAAAGACTAGTTGGAGGCCAGTAATTAGCAATGAACCCCAGGGTTCAATGATGGGGCAGAGTGTAGAGTACACCTGCATCAAGTTTGTTCATGACATCAAAATGGGAGGAGCAGCTGACACACCAGCGGGTTGTGCTTCCATCCAGAGGGATCTTGACAAGCTGAAAAAAGGAGCTGACAGGAATCTCATGAAGGTCCACAAGGGGAAGTGCACCTGGGGAGGAACAACCTCAGGCACCAATGTGTGGTGGGGGCCACCCAACTGGAAAGTAGCTTGGTAGAAAAATGCCCCGGAGGTCCTGGTGGACACAAATTTGAACATGAGCCAATAATGTGCCCTTGCTACAAAGAATGCTAATGTTATCCTGGGCTGCATTAGACAAAGTACTGCCAGCAGGTCAAGAGAGGTGATCCTTCACCTCTCCTCAGCACTGGTGAGGCCACACCTGGAGCACTATGTCCAGTGCTGGGCTCCCCAGTACAGGAGAGACAAGAACATACTGAAGAGAGTCCAGAAAAAGGCCACAAAGATGATTTAGGGACTGGAGCATCTCTCCTATGAGGAAAGGCTGAGAGATCAAGGACTATTCAGCCTGGAAAAGACTCAGGGGGGATCTCATCAATGTATATAAATATCTGAAGGGAGGGTACAAAGAGGATGGAGTCAGGCTCTTTTCAGTGGCACCCAGTGACAAGATCAGAGGCAATGGGCACAACCTGAAACACAGGAGGTTTCCTCTGAATATCAGCAAATACTTTTTTACTGCGAGAGTGAGTTAGCACTGGCACAGGTGTGCCCAGAGAGGTGGTAGAGTCTCCCTCCTTGCAGATACTCAAAAGCCATCTGGACATAGTTCTGGCAACTGACTCTACATGCCCCTGCTTTAATAGGAGGGTTGGACAACCTCCAGAGGTCCCTTCTGTCCTCAACTGTCCTGTGATTCTATGAATTTGGTCTGTTTTGGAGAGGAAGTGGAAGTGATGAATTAAGATTTAGGAAATTTAGATGAGAAGCAACATTTCTTTGCAGTAGCATTTCTCAGATCATCCAGTTTAGACAAAAGTACATTGGTTGGGGATAGAAAGGAAGACTGGAGACCACATTTAATAATTGTTATTACTGCATTGTCATTTTTAGGTTTTAAAATGAAGGGGAAACATTTCAATCAAGATATAACATCTTGGCTTCCAGTTATACTTTCCATATAGCTTATATTACTGTTTTTTAGAAAGTTAGTTCCACATTTAAAATAAGCCTGCAGATGTAAACAAATCTAATTGGGAATCGTAATGGTATAGGACTTCAGTGTTTTTTTTCCCTAAGACATATGTCCCAGTTTTCTGATCGACAAAGACTCAGGCTAGACAGAAAAGATTAAATGAACTGTTATTTCCTTTCTTACCAGATTCAAAAAGCCCTGTTCTCACTGAAAAAAATAATATATCATATTAATATTTCATATCTATAGCAGCCTACTGCATTCAAATTTGTTCAAGACTGTGAGGCTGTATTTCCCAGTACATGCTTGCATTCTACAAGCGGACGTTAATAAAGGAAACATATACACATATAATTCTCAAATGTTCTCATAATGCTTACTGTTTAGTTCATTAAAATGTTAAATGTGGATACAGTAAGAAAATGTAAATTTTATTTATTGAAATAATAAGTACTGAAAGGGAGCCTATTGTGGTTGAAACGGGAGCATAGGACTTGAGAACTGATTCATAAGCCTCATGCTGTTTTCCCTGTTATGTTTTCTTTCTAGCACTGATGTAACAAAGAGTTCTGCATTTGGAAGTCTGGCAAAATCATAGGTTTTTTGAAACCAGAAGGATTTTTTCTGAAGCTTGTGTCCCTCTGGTGTGCTACACAGCCTTAGGAAACTGAGGTTGATCAGAAATTGTTAAAAAAAATATGCATATATATTTTTAAGAAGGCATTGGATCTGTATGTAGCGGACAGGTTTAATCCAACTTTTATTGCCAAGAGTTTTATCATTTTGGAGCATCACAGCTAAAGCATAAATAATTGCTCATCCAGTTTAAGTAAACTCTTCTTATTCTGTATCTTAAAAAATGGGGTTTATACTTTCAAGAAGATGAATTGTAATATTTTACTGTACCTTTCTATTAACGAAGGCTCTTTCTGTGGAATATGATACACAGACACACACAAGATAAATGTGGCAGCATGGTGCACCATAGGAATTATTTTTCATTACTTTTTGGCCTGACAGAAAGGAATTCTACTAAGGATGATCAGTTTTATCACATACACTGGCTCCAAAAAGTCAGCCCATGTACCATTTGCTGTGCATGCTTTGCAGAGCCAGAACCAGAGCCACCACATTTGAATGTCCCAGAAAACTGAACTCTTTCTGCTTTTTAGCAGTTCACAGAATCAGTCTGCTTTCAGTCTGTATAAAAGAGCTCGCTCATCCATTTCTTTTGTCTATTACAGGACAGTGAATCAAAATAGCCTGCTTTGTGTATCTGCCACACCTCAGTAGGACACTGCCTTGCGCACATTGCTAATCCTTGAGTAATCCTGTGAAATAGAGAACAAACACACAAATATAAAAATCAAGATTCTCAAAAGACGCCTGTGGCGGAGCATGGATGGCTATTACCAACCATTACGTGTATCAACATGCCTCTCTCTCCTTCATAAGACAACACATAGTGGTTCAACTATAACTATCAAGTAACCCTGCCACTATAAGCTTTTACTTACCTCACAGAGCAAAAGCACTTCATCTGTTCCATGTACATCTTTAATGGATAAATCACAGCAAGCTATTGAGCAGTGTACTAGTGTCTAGTATCCAACACTCCCATAAGTACTCCCCCTTGACAACACAGCCTTTGTGCAGCAGGGATCACTCAATGGTATTTATATGTGTCCCATCCCTGCAGAATGACTAGGAAGGACTTGCTTCTATGTGATGAAGCTGTCATTTTCAGTCTGTGATTCCAACACATGAGAAGATCAATGGAATATGATGGACCACCATACAAAGTCAGTGAAGAAATGGATGACAAGAAATAAGCTCGTTTTCACTATATAAGGATATATAAATAAATAAAATCACTGAAAGAAATAGTAAAACTTTTCCTCTCAGCCTAATTCCATATTTTTTCCTTATTATTATTTCCACAATACAATTAAGAAAAAAAACAACATTTTCTACACAAAATAGAATTAAAATGATACCAGTTTCAGTGGCATTTCAGATAAGCTTCTTCGAAAGAATAGGAATACAGCACTAGTATAATAGCATATATAATTAGAATTGCTGAGCAGAATGACTTCATACTAATTTTAAAAATAAATAGCTATTTATTTCTATGCTACTGTTCCAGCTGCTTTAAATAATTTTGAGATAATGGATTATTAATTACACTGTTCTTGCACATCAGTTGACATGAAGGAAATGTTTACAGTTCTAAATAATTTGTGTATAAAAGTGGTTATGCAAAACTCAGTTCTTTAGAATTGGAAAACCCAGTCATCTAATGCACATAATAAAAAAGATAATTACAGATAAGCAGATCTTCTGTAAGATGTAAGCTGCAGTTCACCTTTGGTAACATTATTGATCAACAACTTCTTCTCACAGTGGAGCAAAGTTTTTACTATTATGTTAGCTTCAACTATTTCTTTCACCCAGGAGGCTGTTCCATTAACCTATTGTTTTGAATTTTGAGTAAACTAAACTGCAAAAGACAATGAGACTCTGTTTCATGTTCTTGCAGGGCACTGATTGCTTCTGCCATAATCCACCATCTGTTTCCAAAGTCCTAACCTAATAAAATAAAATAATTCAAAGATGTTGAGTCTGCCCATGTGTTCTGCACTTGACACTCAAAAGAGCTTAATTTGTTATTACCAAAACTTTTTTTGGAGTGGCAGGGAGTAGAAAGAACAGCTTGAGTCAGGGATAAAAGGCAGAATATTTCATCATGAGTGGCAAGCTTTGCCAAAAATATAAGCCACTGATAGCTAAGATATGAGAGATTTTAATGAGAAGCATTAGGTGACCTTAAAATAAATGTCACTATCACTTAGTTGCTAGAAGGAAAGCTGAAGTAATAGTGAATTGTCAGAATTCATTTGAGTCTAAAAACTAATTTCAAGTAGAACTTGTTTGAGATTCTTTTGGGATCACTTTCCATGAACAGTTAATCTTGAGTAGTCAAAATACATGAATGTAGGACCTTATTCTCCTCTCATTTACTCAAGCTTCCAAAACCTTGGGATTTAAATGCAAAATCCTCCTACTTTAATACACAGGAGCAACAGAAAGAAAAATCAAACTCCAAACTGAAACCAGTGTATGATATTAAGCATTTACTTGTACCCTTTGTGAACAAAATTTTTGTAATACTATGTTAATTCACATTATTGGGATCTTTTCAAAGAATTCTTCTGAAAAGGTGAATAGGATTTTTTTTTTATATTACCTATTAACTTTTTGCAGATAGTAGAAGAGCGAAGTTTGATTAAATGACTTAGTATGTCTCTTTCTAATAGATCATCTACTTTGTATGTTCCTCAGCAGTTTCATGTACAAGGCTCATGCGATTCTTCATCACTGTTCAGCTCTGTTCACCCCCACTCCACTGCTGCTGCTGTGAACAAAGTTTGATTTCCTTACTACTCCACTGTCTTTCTTTAGATGCAAAATTTTTTAGTGCAGGTGGTGAGTGGATGAAGAGATATATCTTAGCTTTTCAGACCTTGTGGGAAAATCACCTTGCAGGGAGGAATTAGAGAAAATTGGGTCTTAACAGGAGCTGTATTACAGGAAGCTTTTTTAGGGTAAAACACGGCTATTGCCTTCGGGATGGTTGGTACGCACGGAATCTACATCACCACAGTTCCATAAGCAACACGCCCTGCCAGCTCAGCACACACTGACAGGAGTGACGGAGGGTGGAGCGGAGTGGAGACACCACAGCCAGGTTCTGTCATGCTTTCTGCAGGAGTGGGAACTCGATGGCACCACGCAGCTGATAAGCTGCATAGTTGTCACATGAAGAATCCATGAGATGTCCATGGCTGAGCCAACCATTGTGACAAAATGACTTTCCTCAGATGAAATAATCTCATTGTAATACCAATACACACCTCCATCTCAAACGTTACCTGCCTCCAGGGTACTGCTACACCTCACTGGGCACACCATACCAGTCAGTAACAACGTGTATGACTAGTCACTCAAGCTCCACCTAAACGTGATGGAACTGGACTAGTCCTGGACCAAAATAAGTCCAAAGCAGGGGAATTGTTCTGTAAACTCCCAGATTGCCCAGCTCTGATTCAGTGTTCACAAAGCTAGGTCACAGCCTCTAAAGTTATTATGAAGAGACTTAGAATCAAGGTAGTCAGCCTTGGGGAGGATGAGAAACAAAGAAGACAGTGAAAAGAGCACCATTATCTAAGTTAGAGAAGAAAGAAGCCTTCAAGTGAGGAAAGTTCTGGCTATGAGAAAAACCAGGCTGATAAAGGGTTGCAATCCACTGACATCAACAGAAAATTAGTTGAAAATAGGACAAAGATAATTGTGGCTGTGGGAGATAGCAACCTCCAACTCAAATAGCCCCCCCCGAAAGAGGGCAAAACCCCATGTGAGGAGCATGTGTAGTTAGTAGAGAACTTCAGCGGTGCTAGCTGAGGATGTGCACTAATTTGCATTAGAAGTGAGATACTTGTAACCAGTCCTGTGTGTGATGGATGAATGTGCAATGTACTATGAAGCATAACAAGTGGGCAGATGAGGGGAGAAGTTAGGGAAGACTCCATCGTAACTTCTCGGAGCAGTCGACAGGCTGAACCTGTCTTCTTCCCCTTAGGGATGCCTATTGGGTAAGAAATTTGTTTTATGCATGCTAAATAGCTAACACTAGCTGTTATTAGTGATTATAATTTATTTTTATGTAGTTTGGTTGTGTATCATTTCAAGCTTGTTTTCACAGACAGTCCCTATCATTGGCGGTCACAAACCTTAATTTGTTATGGTTTCATATTAATAAAGAGTTATTCCATAAATGGTTAGTGTGAGTCCTTTGTGGGCCCTAGCAGTTTCTGGCAGTGGGTAACACATTCAAACAAAGTGGGCAGACCCGCTGAGGGGTCCTGTTGATGCTGCTGACGTATTTCCCTGAACAAGTCAGTCAAATCGCCCTCCGATCCAGCAGGACTGTTCAGTGAAGGGTCCCTGTAACTGACAGACGGGTCGGGCACAAGGGTCCCAGTTTTCCTGGGGCTCTAATACACAGATTAAACACCTGGGGTTGAGAGGATTACACACACACCCTCCTTTTCATGTGACAGACCTACTTAACAGTATTTCACCTAAAATGTAAGGCAGAAGAGGGAAAAAATTATCTGTACCTGAAAAGCCAGTATAGTGAAGGAATCATGATGTAACTAAAAAGACACGCAAACCCCAAGAAAATATATAATCCCATCATCACTAAATCTGATAGCTCTTTAATTCCCTCTGAAATGTCATTTATTGTAGAGGAGTTTTTCATCATTTCATGAGAAAGGTATTCATATAAAATATTGACATAGTGCTCCACAATATTGAACAACTCTATAGCTTCATGAACAGGTTTAATAACAGAAGGTTATTATTTAGGGTAAGGGAAACAGCTGAATGACACTCAGACTGAAGCTCAATGGTGAAAGCACTCAAGAAAGCAATAGGCAGATAAGCCAAGAATATCAGGGAAAGTAATATTAGCTGTAGTGCAGCTCCCACACTCCACAGTAAACAAGTTTCGGTGTGACACTGCCTTTAAGGAAAAAACGGACACTTTTCCTAGTCCACAAGAACTTCACAAGCCATCTGAGAGTGAGAATAATGGTAATGATGCATTCAAAGCAGAGTCAGTGTATGAGCTGTATTTGAACAACAATAGTCATTCAGATGATTAATTTTCCACTAAGAAAGCTGAGTAGCAAATAGCGTAAGTATGGCATTTATGCAGAAAATCCATCCAGGGTGCGAGTGTCCCACAGGAAGCCTAGGCGAGGTCAATAATGATGAGACAGCTTCCTAGAAGTAAGGTTTTAGTTGTCATAGGTAAGCAGAACCTTTGGAGTGCAAATATTATGTTCTAAAACACTGCAAGGTGCACCAAGACTGACATGGTATCTAACATCAACATTATGATGAGCAACTATACAGGTCTGCCTTGCCCTATGTTATGACCTACCATCTAATAAAAAATTTCACACATTTTAGAAAAAAATCCCTAAAAAAGCCCTCTGTAATACTCTCTGGGTGTTTTCTGCTCAAGATAGTTTTATAGATGAAAGAATTGTATAGAAAAACACTTAAGAACTCACAGTGAAGCTGTAAGGCAAGCAAAGAACTAAGTTTTATTCTGGGGCTGAGGCACTTTGATATCTCAAGTGTGAAAATAAATCATTCACCAAGTTGCAGCATAGACAGAAAACTAAGAGAGTTCAAAACTATCAAGCTCAAAATTTCAGCCCAAGCTTTGCAGCACTAAGCAAAGTAGCCTCCAACTACTGGTACTACCTTGTACTCCATATGGCTTGACAGTTATTGTCACAAGTTTAAATTTGTGTTAGGAGGTGTTTGGCAGAGTCTTTCACATCCTTTATAGAATCTACATCACAGCAGACGTACTGAGAAGATACCCTCTGCCTAAAACAAGAGATTAAAAGATGGCTAAAGAAATAAATACTTGCATGCAAGCAATAGTAGCTTCATCACTACTCTCAAGCTGAAACATGATTAACACAACAAAGTTATCCAGCATGCTTCAGTCTGCCAGGCTGGAGGTTTGTCTTCCTCAACAAGGTGTATGCCATGCACTGAGAATACCACCAACAAATTTTCCTGCAGTTGTAGATGTGTCTTCTGATCTGGAATGTATATAGGTTGAAACAATCAAAATATTGTTTAATATCGTGGTATCACCAAATGTCAGGCTCATGTTTGGCAAAAGTTCTGGTGGCCAGGCATATTGATTCATCTCAGCTTCATTAGTGTTGATCACAGTACATCAGAACAATCTCATGCCATCAGCTTTTCTTTAAAGCCCTCAAGTATATAAAATTACAACTTTAATCTGTCTTCATATGTCTGATGACTGTTTGTATTTTCAGAGAAGTCCAAGCTTCAAGACCTTTGTGAGAGCATTGCTATAAATCATGGGGAGCTGATCTCAAAATGTGCTCCAGAATGGGTTGTACTGATAACCAGCAACATTCTGACCTGTTCAAAAATTTTCAGTTTACTCTGATTGCATTTTACTGTTGCTTTATCTCTGTTGCTTCAAGACATCACTCTCCAGACAGCTGAAGGTTCATAGAGATGAGAATAAGACATTTAAGGCGTGGCAAGAACAAGTACAGGTTGATTTTGATTTATTATGCTGCAGTTCTTATAAATGGTGTCTGCCCAACTGATTTGCTCACTATCAAGCATCTCCATACTTTGGTTCCGGGAAGCCCATTAAAGGTAATAGAGTACACCCTTGAAAGCTTCACTCTTCAGGAAAAGAAGAATCATTATTTGGAACAGTGAAAGAAAAATGATGACAGACATCCTGAGGCAAAGATCTCTTCTGAGTTCTGAGTATGACTCACCGATGTACATGCTCATGCCTAGCCATGAGGAGTGTCTTCCTTTCCCAAGATAATACGTTACAAATTATTCAGCAGGAATCCAGTGGAATTGAATGACTATTCAGCCAGTGCCTTCTGGCCCTGCATTTGCACTGAATGCTCCGCTTCGTTCAGTCACAAGTGGTCATGAGGTGAAACCACTCCCGGCACTGACTTCTAAACCCATTTGTGTCTTGCTCATATTTTTTTTGTTCTAAATCTCAGTACAGCTCTTCATAACTAAGATACATGTGTTAATACAATCTAGAGTAAAAGCTTCTAATTCAGGCATATAAGGATTTTGTGTTGCCCTGTTCCAGAAAGTATTTCAGTTCATCAAACTGCCACGGTGAAAGCTAAAGACATAGTTCACCGGAGCCACAAAAGGAATTTTTATGCAAACACTAAAAATGTTACTTCCACCTCCATATCTATCTCAGTTATTCCACTTCTAATTTTGGGGACTCATGCCAAAACTGGTCAAGCAGCTATCTCCAGCACCAAAAAGTGGATAGTTTAGTACCTAAATCAGTATTTTAAAATGGAGTGAGGAGGGTGGGGGTGGGGGAGGAGTGGGGGGAGGGTAGAAAGTTGCCTTTGGATAATCAAAAACAAAACCAATATCATGAGCAGCTGGCCAAAACAGAAATGGCTTATTACTGTTACGCTTTAGCATGTAAAATAGTCCCTACACAAAGCCATACTCAGTGGCAGAGGCAGGATTCCAGCTCTAAATGCTTCTATAAATCAACTAAATCCCATGAATTGCTGGAATGTAAATGGGGAAGCTGACATGAATTACTGTCTAACAGGGATATTGAATCCTTAAATGAACTGTACACTCACATTTTTAATGGCAGAAAGCTGAAGCCAGGCATAATAAAAATAATTGAAATGAGGTTTTGAATACATTAATCTAGATGAGAAGTGCTTTAAAGAACAAGTGAAGCAGAAAAACAGCCAGAATGTATATGGCATTTGCTTGTAGATATCATTTGCTTCTGATATTATCAGTAACCATTAGTAAAATGTGAAAGAGTAGAAGGAAAAAAACCCAACTTGTAAAATATTTTTATTACATGGAAATTAAGGAAAAGAGCATGGAAGTACTGCTTTGTATCTGTGAGCAGTGATAACTGCATGCTGTCACAGGCTGAGTCATTCCTTAGAGAAATTGGTGAGGGGAAGAAATGAAAGGACCAAATGACAAGGGGGACACTGGCAAACCACTAGGCTTTCTGGAATATACAACGTAGCTACCTACAAGAGACTACAAGGAAAATGTAAAAGATCAGTCTGATTATCCGATCACAGAAAGGAATAGTAAGGACTATTTTAGTTCAGTAGCTCTGAAGTTAACAGAGATCCTCTCCGGACCACTACTGCCTGCAGCAGTAAAACCACTTATGACCACACACAAAACAGAGAACTGATGATAGCATTCAAAACCAGAAAGAACATCTAATGAGCCAAGAATCATTGCCGAACACTGCCAGGTTGGTTGGATTTCAGGTTTAGACTTAAATACCTACATTCAAAAAACTGTCTTTTTAGACATTCAAACACACTTTAGTCCCAGCCTTACGTCTTTTCTATAGTTTGATTCAGTATTTTATCTTCAAAGCAATTCAGTTCTTTGCAGGCTTAGTGAAGAAGCTGTTGAGAAGCTATATTATAGCAAAAGATAACTATACCCACTAGATAGCACTTAGAAGAGGCCTGTGTGTATATACATATAGACATGTTTCTCTTTCTTAACTTTGCCCTGCCCAGAAGACACTGTCAAGGGCAAGATTTCCCATCTAAATTCGTACATTTCCTCTTTCATTTTGGCTCTATGTATAGCTTAACCCTCAGCTGCTCTTAGTTTCTGATCTTAGAATAGCTGGTAGCTACATTATGAGAAAATCAGAATGTCAATATGTGTATTTCTCAGGAGCATTCAGGCCAGAGACAGGATTTCTAATTTAAGGTCAGCAGGCTTTTAAAATAGTAAGCTCCTCAAGCTCTGCCAGATAAGTGAATTGTTCAATTCAGATATTTCTAGGTTGACCCGACCACATCAGATATTTTAAGAATGGCAAGAAGACACTAAAAACTGTAAAAATCCCTTAAACCCCCCTATGATTCTACAGTACTGTATTTAAGATTTCTATAATTTAAAATTAGAGCTGTACTGAGAGGGCAATAAACTTAAAATAATTTGTAATATCTACAGACAAATCACTATCTACACATAATAATATGACCATCAGAGAAGTTAGCCTCAGAGTACAAACTGTGAGGCAAGTTTAGAAATGAGAACAGAAGTCAGGACATCTGCTGTCACCCTGATAATGTGGGAGAAAAAGCTGGGAACTGGAAGGAAATTAAGTCAGAGAAACAGAAGGGGTTAGGAACTAAAAGCACTAGTCTGAAGCATTAATCAGATGGGAAACAAGTGGGACAGCTGCTGCTCCTAGAAGCAGATAAAGTGACGCTGGCATTTTCTGTATATTGTAAAAGCAACATAGGAAAAAAAAAACCAATTTGCATGTTACTAGAACACATTTGTATATTATTTTATAAGTGCTGTTAAACTAGTATAGCAACAAAATATAAGAGGCAAAGTTTAAAGGGAGATAAATCTCTTTTACTGAACCAACTGCAAAAAGAATAGATAAAGGATTTGGCATGCAGTGGGCTTTTGTAAAAGGTTTGCAAGTCCAAAATTACCTGTTTTTCCCTGGTATATCAGCTGTTTTAATGAAAGATACTACCTTTCCCTACAGGCTTTATCTTTGTAGTATTCTTGTCCGAACATCGTTGAATATGTATGATCCAAAATTTTCTTGTAAAACTATCAGTTCTTCACAACACACCTTAAACATACATAAATGTGTATGTTATAAAGAATATACACAAGGATTATTTTTTTTTTAAGTAGGCGCAATTGAGTGGCAGGTATTCAAAAAATCCTTTTTCTCTTCAAGGCCTAATGTGATTTGTAATCCATAACCATTCCTGATGTACTTGGGATATATTTTTTGAAATCAAGATATTTCAGAAACTTTCAGAGTACACATCAAGTACAGCTCTTCAGCTGAATGTTTTATCACTGGTGGTGTATGTTATCATTTGATATCCCAAGCTATAACAAGCTCTGAAGCAATGCTGGGCAGAGGGAAGAAGGTTAAACATTGATCATAAACAACTCAGTTTAATCACCAAGTTTTCCAGTTTATATTTATATGTATGCATCTGACCAACAGTTTTAAAGCAGAGAACCATCTAGCTTCCTTCAATTATTTATTACCTTAGTCAATATCTACCTGTTTTTCTCAATTATCAGTTGAATTATATTATACAAAATGCATATTTTAAGACTTTTCTAGTTTTGAGGATGTATCTCTTCCCAGCTGAGCTAGACATTTGTGTGTACATTGAAACATTTAGTTGAAAGATACATTGAAATATTCCGAGTTGTTATTGCAAGTTTACCGTTTTGAAAAGGAACTGAACACCAGAAATGCCAGTGGAAAACTTTTGGTACTTCTACTCTGGAAATTACTGCCATAAGCAAAGAGAGACACATTTGTTTCTGCCTTCAGCTGCTGCTTGGAAATCTGCTTCTGTTTTTACTCACATATTTATAGATCTTTAGCTAAGTCGTTACTCTGAGTTTCCATAGTGATAACTGAAATATGCATTAACACCAAACCTCAAAGCATATTTACTGTTGGCAATGCTTCATAAATTACTTTTTTCAAGAGGAGCTTCTCAAAACATATTTGCTCAGTTCAGTTCCCCACTTGATTTGTGATAGATACTTTTGATATATCTATTTATCTAGAAGAGGTATTTTTCCCTCTGCAAGATTCAGTGTGTAGATATTACTTCTGTTTTTTTGTCTATTCTATCAAATGGTCTGAAGAGATGAAGCTTCTGAATTCAGAATATTATCTTTGAAATAAACCCCAGACTTTTAAATTGGCCTTACTTTCAATTAAATTTTCTTTAGATGAAACAACATTAATAGACTATAAAAAATTGCAGATAGCTTATCTGTATTCATAATCATGAGGCTTTGAACAAGGAACCAGTTTCTCCAGTTACCATCAGATTAGAAAAGAATCACCCGTTCATAAAATCTTGTTATTTAATCAGAAAAACTGAACTGCAGCTCATCAGTATATCCAAAACATCACTTTCTGAAAAAAATTCTGGGGCAGAATTTTCCCAAACATTCTACTCATGTTTCCCAATACACTTATCCAAACATTATCCTGGTCTGCTCTGGGATGCTTTAACGCCATGGAAAAAGAGACAACATTAACTCCAAATTATTTTTTTTATTACCCTGTACCAAAATGAAGGTTTGGGGGTCTTTGGGTTTTGGTTTTGTTGTTGGTTTGTTGTTTTGGGTTTGTTTTAATAAATGTTTTAAAGTCAAATACACAGAGAGACAGAGAGAGAAGTTTTCAGGAAATATCTAAAGGACTAAAAAACTTTTCATTTCTCCTAATTGCTTCTATGAAGGTAGCTGAATTAGAGATTGTTGGATTAAATTCTTTCACTGTTTATTTCAAACGTTCTCAGGATTAAATTCCATTCTGTACTAAAGAGTATTGTCATGCATACAAATACAAGGTAGCAAATAATGAGCGAAACAAGCCTAGAAAGCAACTTGAGCCTGAATTAATGACAGTGCCTGTGTGGCCCCTATTTTATTTACCCTGCTTGCAAGCAGAAATTTACTTTAATCTCTAATTTGCCTGCTGGGTCTGCGTTCACTTAAAGAAGGAAGCACTTCCAATTGACAAATTGCATTCTTTATTCAGGTGTTTTGAAAATCCAATGCAATATAAAGTAGTCTCTCACTAACTGCAGGTGTTTGTTGTGTGCCATAATCCTGTCCTCCCTTCTTATCCTCTACAATCATCAACCCATATGCTCACGTGGCAGCAACGACAAGCACAAAGCATGTCTCTTCAACTCATATCTCGTCAGGCCCGTATCTCCAGGTTCCAACTGCTGAGCATCCTTTTTCATTATCCTTACCTTAAATAACATTCCATATTTGCTTAGCCTTTCAGGGATCTTAGCAGTTCAAATGTTTGGATTCTAAACTGTGTCTTTGTCTCCAGCACTGCATAATAGCGGAGACACCTGCGCAAGGACAGTGCCCTCTGCAGTCTTGTGCCTTGAGCAGCTGTGATCTTCGTCATCCCAACCAGAACTAAGAGAGAAAATGTGGTGTGTGTGCCCCTCTGGTTCTGGGCTGTCATGATAGCTGTCAGGGCCCTGAAGCTCAGAGGCTTTGGCTCCAGAGCTGCATCTAAGCTCAGGCCATTGCTTTTGATGCTTGGCTGTGCTGTGCTGTAGGTATGCCACTGCCCATCTATGTACTTTCCTGACCCTGAACTTGACCCAGTGCAAACAGGATGAAGCCAAGCCCCAGCTTTCACAATTTAGACACAGCCAGAGGAAGCTGAGCAAACCTGTTGCCAGTAGTTTCTTGTGTCTGTGGGAGGCAATGACTCCCACATCTCACTCCTGTGTCAGTAGAAGGCAGGAGCGTGGGGTAGCTGCTGCTCTCCAGAGAACGCAGGAGCTGCCCCTGGTGCTCCTGCTGACCTCTTGTGCTGGTCACGTCCTGTGCCTGGTGCGTGCCCTGGTAGTTACTGACCTGTGCCAAGGATGCAATAGCAAACACACTGCATTCTCACAGTCATCTTTGAGGTGCATGCCAAAGCAAAAAGGTAAATGTTTGTTGTCTAACAAATATTCCTGTTATCTCAGTGCTTTTCAAGCGTAATTGTTCAGGGTTTCACAAAGCAGGGTATAATTGGGATTACTAAGTGAAGCATGTTGCAGAAGCTTGCATTTAATCACGGTTTGCTTCAGTCCAACCCCCTCTCAGTGACACTGTGGAGATTAATTTTTAGTACTGAAAATACAGACTTTAATGTATTCACACACATTAGCTATAGCTGTACATTAGCTATTCTCTGGCATACGCCTGTTTGTAAACTTTTGCTTTCACTGAAAATATGAGGCAGCTTGTTATTTGCTCATTAAGGGGTAAGCTAATTCAGCTTCTTTTCTGATGGCCATAGCATTGCACATTTGTTGCTACCAGCCTGCAGTAACAGTAACTTCCTACTGTGTCTTCAGTATCCATACATATTTTGATCCTCAAAACACCTGCCTTGCTTTTATCTAATACTATGAGGACCTCTTTCTTAAAAGAAAAGGTGGACCATCTCCTCCCCCCCCCCCCCCCTAAAAATAAAGCCTTCTAGATTTCTTTCTTTGTGCTTACTCAGAAGCAGCAGGCATAAGATCTACAGGAATCCTGGAAATAAGAGTTCTCTTTATGGCTTGATAAAGACAGAGTGTTATAATAGCATAATAGAAAACACTGTACTCAAAATCAAGAGTGTCCTGGATCTGGCTGGGATTGAGTTAACATTCTTCATAACAGCCTGTATAGTGCTAAGTTTTGGATTTGTGGCTAAAACAGTATTGATAACACATTAGTGGTTTAGGTTTTGCCAACTAGTCCTTTCACAGTGTCAAGGCTTTCTCTGGTTCTCATTCTGCCATACTAGCAAGCAAGCTCAGAAGGGTCAAGAGAAAGAGAGGGACGCAGACAGGCCAGCTGATGCAAATTGTCCAAAGCAGTACTCCATACCACACAGCGTTGTGCACAGCTATATGGTTTCCTATATATTAGTGGTTTTGTTTTTTCCAAAGCACCCATTTTTCAAAAACTGGTTGGTCATTGATCTGCTTGTGCAAGGTGTGAGTGACTGCCCTTGCACCACTTGTTTGTTTGTAGATTGTTTGCTGTTCCTTCACTTACTGGAGTTTATCTGAATCTACAGGTTTTCCTGCTTATGCTTTTCTGGTTTGCTCCACCAAACACTGGGAGGGGTGTGAGCAAATGTCTGAATGGGCGCTTCATTGCTGACTGGGGTCAACCCACCACAAGGAGCAGCTGCTTTTAAAAGACTTTCTGTAGGGCTGCACTCCAGCCACTCCTCTCCCAGTTTATACTTGTGCCAAGCATTACTCCATCCTAGGTGCAGAAACCAGCATTTTGACTTGTTAATTTTAATCCCAATAATCATAGCCCAATGATCAATTTTATCTAGGTCCTTCTGCAACTGCCTCCAATCCCTCAAAACAGCCAACAGCATCTCCCAGTTTGGTATCATCAGCAAATTTGCTAATGGTGAATTCAGCTCCTGCTTCCAGATCATTGATAGAAATATTGAAGAGAACTGGCCCTAGGACTGATCCCTGAGGAACATCGCTGGTGACTGGTCACCAGCCAGATGTAGCCCCATTCGCTACAACTCTTTGAGCTCTGACCTTCAGCCAGTTCTTTACCCAGCCAGCATGCCATGTACCTGTTCATCTCACTGTTGGACCCCTAAGCCCTCAAAGGCTGGACCCAGCTGTTCTGGAACCCTAAGCCCTCAAAGCCAGATTACCAGGGAACACTGCTAAGTAGATCACTGTGCTCTCTTGAAATCCAGGATAGCAACTCTGCTGACCTTTTTTCTCATTACATTAAAAATTTAAACTCAACCATTTTATGATCAGTGTCCGAGACATCCACGTACCATCACATCTTCAATGAGTCCTTCTCTATTCACAAAAAAAGTCTAGGAGGGCACTTTTCATAGTTGGCTCACTGAGTACTTGTGACAAGAAATTATCTTCCACAAACTTCAGGAATTTCTCAGACTTGCCTAGCACAGCTGTATGGTATTCCCAGTTGATGTCTGGGAATCTAACATCTCCCATAAGGACAGGGGTTATCGATCCAGAGTTTTCTCTGAATTGCCTGTAGAATAACTCATCAGTGCTGTCATGCTGGTTGGGTGATTGACAGTAGACACAATGACTTTGTTTTCTGTCTCCCTAATCCTCACCCAGAGGCTCTCAGTCATGTCATCCCTAACTGTAAGGACTACAGCCAAACATCTCCTTTACATACAGTGCAGCTCCTCCACCTCACGTGCCCTACCTATTCCTCCTGAACAGCCTAGAGCCCTTCATTCCATCACTCCAGTCATGGGACTCATTCCATCAAATCTCACTAAAAACAACAATATCATCGCTCTGGGAATGGATCGGCACTTCCAGTTTGTACTGTTTGTTTCTCATAGTCCGTGCATTTCAAATGTGGTCCTAAAAACTCAGTGTTTCCAGGAGCAGCATAAACGTTCCCATTGGCATTGCCACCCTCAGGCGATGCCATGGCAACCTTTAGTTTGCCTTCAGCTCTTCTGTTGGTACCCCTTTCCCTATCATTCCTAGTCTGAAGACCTCTCAGTCCTGCCAGCTTATGAGCAAAGCAGCATTTCCCCTATCAGGACAGGTGGATCCTATCAGGCTCCAGTATATTTTATGCAGGGGTCCTCAAACTTTTTAACCAGGGGGCCGGCGTGCGGATGAAGTGGCAGGCAGTCC
>JAVJGJ010000014.1:99193219-99211709 GCA_035590215.1 Microhierax caerulescens
TGCAGTTGCTGTTGTTCAGTAATTTCCCCCCTTGTTAAACACACTATCCCAGAGGCACCACCACCATCGCTGATGGGGTGGGCCTTGGCCAGCAGCGGGTCCATCTTGGAACCGTCTGGCATCGGCTCTGTGGGATGTGGGGGAAGCTTCTGGCACAATACAGATCACAATGAAGAATGGGAAAATTATATCCTTTAAACAATTTGTATCATAAATATGGATTTCCATTCTGTTCATGAGATTTGTGGACAGAAGCTAAATACTACAATTTTTGTATTGTTCAAGATTGTTTCGGCAACAGAAGCAAATAGAGTGTGTACTACACTTCTCCAACTTGCTACATGCAGCTGTGGAGGCAGGCAATTCAGCATATTCAAAAAAGGTTTAGGCAAATTCATGGGCAACAGGTCCTTAAATGCACAGTAAAAACCTACAGGAGTATATAACCTCTGATATCATTAACACAACAGGTTTGGAAAGTACAAAGAGAGTAAAGCAACTCCCTTTAGGTCTTGTAGAGCCATTATCAGAAACAAAATTGATCTGACCCAATGGAGCACTTTTTATATTTTTATGGTCACCAAACCATACATGCTGCTTGGAAATTTTGTACAGTAGTAGATCAGTTTGGGAAAGTAATGGTTCTGGATTAATATGCCTCCTAAAAAGCACAAGTAACTTTTAAGTAGTGAAACCACCATTTCAAATATAATTCTGTTGTATTCATGACACAAAATAAATGTAATCAAATGTACCTGTCTGTAGAAAGCTTAAAATAATTACAAAAATCTTAAAAATACTACAATTTAAAAAGACTATAATAATTACTGATGTGGATATTTGCTAGTACTTTTTGTTGCATTCAGCCATTTCTAGTGCAGACACGTAAATTCAGTTGAATCACTCTCACACAAAAAAAAAAAGCTGCATAATGTTAGCCTGCCAAATGTGCTTAGTGCTTAACATACCACCACTATATCCAATACTGTTCCAAAATTTAAGCATAGTCTTCTGACAGCAGTACTGGAAAAAAAAAATGTTATCTGAGGCATGAATTGGTATGTTCATTTTATTAGGCAGTACTTTAATGCCACAGAGAGCTCAAACACTTCCCTTTGTTCCCTTAGTACTGGCAGGTGCAAACCATATCACAGACTGTAATTATATGGTGATTCATGCTCCATCTAAATAGCATGAAGAGGCAATACAAATAAGTTATGGAAATACTCTGCTTATATTACTTTTCTTTTTTTGCTTTTTTGTATACATCAAATGAAAAGGTTTTTGAGAAAAACATAGAAAGCAAAAGAAATGAGAATCACAGTTCATTCTCTTCTCTCAAAGGTGGGATTAGCTGTACCACCTGTACACTCCACAATTATTTGGAAACCATTCAGCAGTGGAAGTCAAGAACAGGTCAGACAGTAACTTTCTGTAAGATTATGTTTTTGAATAAACTTTGAAATACCTGCATTTTTTGATTGCTGTTAAATAATTCTTTTTTTTTTTCTAAGCAAATGAAAAAAGTATGTGAATGATTACAAAAAGTAGAAGAGAAATTGCCTCACTTTTTTAGCAGGACTATCTTCTGTGAAAGCAACTAAATAGCAGGGATTACTGAGTAATAATATACAGAAAACCTTCTACTGTGATCGTCTTGCCAGCCTACCATAATAAAGGCCAAATACAATTTTCTTATATTTGACGTAAGGTAACAATGAAACAACCTGACAAGTCTTACATAAATAAATGAATGTGGTGTGTTAACCTTGACAAACAGCCAAACACCAACCCAGCTGCTCAATATATTAGGAAGGAAAGTGAATATTCCTCAAAAATCTCACAGTATAATGTACCTGTGCTGACTGGATAGGAGGAATTGCCTATAAGTGAGAAAATTCTTCCTTTGCCTGAACTTTTTCAGATCCATTTTTCTTCTAATCTGAGCTATATTATATTGTCCTGTCTTGTGTCATTTGGATTGCCTGCCTGCCTTAACAGCCCAAACTGCACTGTCACCTTCTATAAAGTATAATTTTACTTTGATAAGACAAGCACATTTCTACCTTACTGCAAATAAACACAACTTCAATCTGTAAGAATCTTATTTGCCTACTTTACTTACTGGACTTGTTTTGTCATGGTAAGATCTTCTTTGTTTCAGTCAAATCTTTTTGATCATTACTGGCCTTTCAAAATTAGACAGTTTGTGTCATTTTCCTCATGATCATACACCCCTTTGTAAATATCTGCAGCACAACTGGATTGCATGAGGAAACATGACAAAATATGGAATGAAAACTTGTGATAGGATTTATGGACATAGGCATGCTCAGTACAGAAGAGTTAGACAAAGAAAGTTCTCTTTAAAGTGCAGGTGACAACCAGCACATCTAGGTTATCCTTTATTAGTGACGTACATTTCCTGGGTGGGAAAAAAAAAAAGATTTGTCTACACAAACATATTCTGAGTCAAAGTGTCATGCTAAATCAGTGCATTTAGATTTGTTTTCAATAATCTGTGTGGTTATTTCTAGTCTGTAACATTCACCTCATCAAACTTATCTTAGACTTAGATGTTGAGGTTATAGGTATTTCATCACCTACAGCTTCCTTTACAGCCAGATATATTAGACCAGATATGGCTGTGTACATCATGAAATTATTTAGCCCGCTTTTACAGTCAAAGGAGACAAACAGAAACTTCAGCCGTTCATTCATTCCATCATTACTTCCTAGGGAAATGAGGTGAGAATAATCCCATCCTTAATTTTAGACTTTCACAACAGATTTAATTATGCTAAATTCCCTAGCCTGAGTGTAACGTATAAGTCAGGGCAACAGAATCTTGCCCTGGGTTTATATCCAGGCAGGGAACTTGTTGTTTGCTTGAATTTTAATTGAATCATAAAAACAGGTCCAGAGAGGGTGATTTAGAGCCTCTTACAAACATACCTACAACTAACATTTCATCCCATATATATCAACATAGAGGAAATCTGCTTTAAACCACTACAAGAAACTTTGAAACAGAGGATAGAATTCCCTTGAAGCAGTTTTTTACACAAAAGTGGAACACAGCTGAGTAGCTGATATTTTTGCACTTTCATAACTACTGCTGCAACATATTTCTGTTCTTTTATACATTCTGAAATGCTGCCATAGTGGAAAAATGGATATTTCAGAAGCATACTGAAGGCATACTTCTAAGCATACTAGTGTGCTAAAAGACTGACATGAGTATACAATAGGAAAAACACAAATCCCAGAAAGACCTTAGTTCTCCTAGGACTTGTTTTCCCATGCAAGTAAAAGCACTTGCAAACTGGGCAGCAGTGCTAAGGTCCTGAGGATTTGATTTGAGATGATTACTATGAGCTGAGGAAGACTAAATCAGAAAAGGGTAGTTTTGTGTAGCCCAGTAAATATGTATTGCTTTTGCTAATAAAAGGCTAAAGGCATTTTACTGTCTCTGTGAAGCCTCAGGACTGAGTCTTGTCAGGCATGCTTAGCCTGGACTTATCTTAGGCTTGCCCAGAGCTTGCTTCTTTTATCTGTAACATCAGTTGTCTAATGACAAAGTGGCTATCACCCATTTATTTTTAGTTTTGCTTAGCTTTGTGCAATTGTAACATTCAATGCCCATTGTTACAATAAATTTTTGATCTCTTTCTGAAAGTAATAGATAGTGATAACATGTAGTTACTCTATATAGAATGAACTGATGATGAACCTGGAATAAGGATGTGGCAGAGAGGAGTACAAGCATGCAATGCTAGCAAAGGCCTTGAAAATAGGAACACAGTCACAAGGGCTACAATCGAATCACCAGTGGTCAATTACTGATCATTAAACTAATGCATCCTGGGGAGGTAGTTAACACCAGTTTCAGGGGTGACAAACAAAACAAATAACTAGTACCTTATGCTATATGTAATGGACACCATATATAGTAAATTTGGATATAACATGGAATTGGAGACCAATGAAGAAAAAAGCAAGGTATAAACTGTGCTAGAGCATGTATTAAAAATACCTCTGAGTGGATGCTAGTGTGAAGAGGAAGTAACTATCAACATCATACCCCTCTCAGCAAAGAGAAAGAACTCACGCACTTCTAAAACCATATTCGCCAGCTGAGAGACTTGCACACTAATGGCTTTCTGTAACATCCCTCATCCAGACTGAAGCCATCAACCTTGAGACTCAGAGAGAGGGTGAGAATATCACCAAAAGGTTGGTAGATGTTGTATTGTGTTATAAGACCTTTTTGTATTCAATTGATAACTCAACCTATGATTTTTAGTGTCATTGTTAATGACCGAATAATAACTTTTATGTACATTTATTATATTCTAAAGTATTTCAATCAGACTAATACTGAACTTTCTGTTTCACATATAAAGTGTGGGGGTTTAGCCCACATAAGCAGCACAAGATGTCATTGCAGCACCATCACATTATTCCTTTCTAAAGTGGTGGCAGATGTTGGGGTTTTGGTCCAGGTGAATCTTCCTGTGGAAATTTAAATGGGTTCATAGACTCAGTGTTTCGAAGGGTCATCTACATCCTGGATAGACAAGCTTTACGTGGTCAAACCAGCAGAACCCTACTCAGGCAATTCAGTTTCCTGACACCTGAGTTCAATATTATTTTGTCTCACTTTACTGCTGACTTTTAGTCCTACTCTGGCTTTTACCAGGGCCTCTTGGGTGAAGCATAATCAGGACTGAATCTCTCTGACCAAGCATATCAATATGAATGATCTCTTAGTATTTATGTCCTTAGCTAGGTTTTTTCACCACCACTTGATGCTATGAGGAAGGTGGTTTTCACTTTAAAGACATAAGGTCTTAGTAGATAGCCACTTTAACATGTTTTTTCCAATGCTTCTTGGTACTTAAAATAATTAATAATTATGTGTATAAGCAGAGAATTAAATAATAGTAAAGATGTGGCATTTTCACAGTAGGCTGCATCACCATTGTCATTACTAAACTACAATGTCCTGCTCTGGAGTAATATTTTAGATGCAAGTAATTGGTTAGCCATTATTTTGAATGACAATCAGTCTTTTTGTCTGTCTGATAAATTTTGTCTTTGTTTATTTCCTTTTTGCAAGTTACTTCCTACTAAGTTGGTTGTTATGCTGTTCTTCCTTTTTGCATGTATTTAATGATAGTGTTTTGTAATAATCAAATTTAATGGTAAATATTTGGCTTGGAAACAATAACATTGCTGTCTAGTTTTGGATAACTAGAGAAGATTTCAGGGGAAAGGTTATGCATTACAGCTTCAATTTAAGGAAACAGAATAATTATTTGCAATGGATAATGACTGAGGAAGGAAAATTATACAAAAATAGTGTTCAAACTTTTCTGTGAAATTGGACTCAAGCATTTAAAAAGAGGTATGTCAGAAGAACATGGTATGTTATGACATGCATTACCAATGAAAATAAAGGCATTAAAAGGGGGTTTTGTTTGGTTTGTTTGGGTTTGGTTTGGGGTTGGTTTTGCTTGTTTATTTGTTTTAAGTTTGTGGTGGGGTTTTTTGAGAACAAATTAACAACACTGAAGCATTGGGCTTGCCATGATGTTTGGCCACAAAGGTGAAGGTGCTGCTTGAAATTAGATTTTGGAGTGAGAGCCTGGAGCTCTGGTGAGCTGAAACTGGCACTGGTACTGAAAATGTATCAATAAAGCTGTTATATGTAGCACATTCTAAAAGCTAAAGATACGAGCTTTTGAATGAAAGGAATAACCTTTCCTTACCTTGAAAAGAAATACATTAGCATGATTAAAATTTTGTGAGGTTGAGTAATAAAAAGTCATTCCTTCTCCTCCCAGGGCAGCCTACCAATGAAGTACATCTCCCTTCTACAGTGCCACAAGGACAGTTACTTTCTGTAGCCAAGGAAGCTTTTGGAAGTTTAGAAACCCATCAGACAGACAAACTGACAGCTAGGATAGAGTTAACTCTTTGCAGGGATGGGTGTGCAGTAACTGTAGTCAGGACCAGGAATCTCAAATTGCCACTTCAGAATGAGATCCTCACCCAAAGGTGTGAATCGGCTGGTAGAAACAATCTAGTAAGTTCCTGCTTTCACTCAAGACCTCACTGGAGACCAAAGGTCTGCACTTTTTCTTTTGTCGGACCTCAGCTGGTCTGTGATTTCCCCTTATCACTTTTCCATTAAAGTCTAACATGCTCCACAAGTACATTTCATGGATTGAATGCACACCAGCTCATTATCCCTGGATCAGTCACTTTTCCCTATCCCTTTTTTTCCTTTCCCAATCCCCACAATATCCAGAGGAAAACATCTGATGAATTTTCTCAGCATGACACTGTGCATGGAGAATAAAGTCTTTAAAAAAATCAGCCTTCAGCTGGATTCAGGGCAGGCAATATTTAGGGCACAATACATCTCCTTGAAAAATAATCAGTTACAGCTACCTTGTAGTCAATAAAAAGCAGCAGTAAAAATTTCTGAAGTGCAATCTGTTTTCCTAACACAGTTGTTTATAGCAGATCAGAGAAATCAAGCTTTAGCAGCACTTACAAAGGGTACCTAGACTAGCTGCTCCAGACGAGTCCCCACCATCAGAGGAATGCCACCTTTTTGTCTGCAAAGGCTTCACTGCAGAGATTTCTCTTCATGGCTGCAGAGGAAACCAAGATGACCAGTTCAGATTCCGTGTTTAAAATTTAGATGTCTCGATTCAGGCAAATGAACCTCGCTGAATTAGCTTTTAGCTTTCAGAAGGTGGTAGGCTACCCTTTGAGGCTAAATAATATGTGGTTCTCCTTACCAAGGTGTAACAACATAACTAGAGGTGCAGAAGACCTGACCTGTGTACAGCCTGCAACACAGCATTTCATGTAGCTAGCTAGTGCTGCGGAGGCGCATGCGCAACTGGAATGGGTCTGGCTTCGCTGTCTCAAGTATCTCTTTTCTAACGGATCACAGAAGAGCTTGGGATCATGAGGCTTACTGCCAAATCTTTTTCAAGATGTAGCATTAATTTACACCCTTGCAGCCTGGCGTGAGTATATATATATATATATATATAATAATGTTATTGTAGATGTTTCCACCTGCTGGTCCGTGTGCCAGATTTCATCTGCTTCTAGAAGTTCTAGTAGTGTATCCCCATATCCTTCTGTTGTTCTATTACTTTGTTATGCGATGCTGGTTTCTACTGTTTATTTCAAACAAATGGTAAATACCATCTAAAATTCCATGGTAGTCAGCAGCAAGAGTAATCAATACTTAACTGATTTAAGTTACTGAGTAACACTGATTATATTATTGATTACAGTAGTAGTAACAGTGATTACTGAAAAAAAAACAAACAACCACCAACCTACAAAAGTAGCCCATAGAGTACTAGGGTAATTCTTTCTCCAGAAGTATTTAATATTACCATATTTTCTCAATGTTTCAAACACATTCTGATATAATTTTAGTTAAAGAATCCATCAGTCTGTCAAATAATTTCACAATATTCTAGTGTATTTAGGGCTTCACCCACTGAAGATCATGATCTTCCAGGTCTACCTAGAACAAATGAGTTATGAAGAATCAAAAAGTCAGAGTAATGAAAATAAAGGTCAAAATTCTTCCAAACAAGAAAAAAGAAGGGACCATCAAGGATACAATATACTGGCCAAGCTCTCTCATAAAACAAACTGGAATGCAGAACACAAGATGAAGTATCTTACTGCTAGGTAACTTCTATTTCAGCAAGGGTAGCGTGTCACCAACAGCATAGTCCACAGAGCTGGTGTAGCAGACTTTGGTACTCTTGGCATAGCAGATGTCTTGCCAGTAACATAGTTAGAGGTCTGCTGTCATCTCTTTCTTACTTTCTGCTCTCAGCTGATGGTCTTTCCCTGAATAAAGGCTTTTTTTCTTTCTTCTTTTTTTTTTTTTTTCTAAATACCGTCATTCACTTGATATATTCCTCATCTACCTTCACAGAAGCTTAAATCCTTTTCCTCAGAGAGGTGACAGAACTGCACGTGCTCTGAGTTCAGTATCCCCTCCTTACCTCATTGTGCAGAGTGGTTCAGGACCCACACAAATCCCAGAATGATTATCCTGACCTGGTTTTACACGCTGGAGTCAAGTTTTCTCATAGCCTTATGTCATACCTACTCCTAACTGGGTTATGCAAGGAAAACTTTTTCTGTAAGGACAGCAGCTATGCTTTCTACCTTTTTCCCCCTACAGTCTCACATGTGTATCTCAAATGAACTCTCCAGTCCATAGAAGCAGTGCACAGAAGTCCCATAAAGCAAGCTGTGGTAAAGGATGAAAGAAGGACAATATACAAGAGCAGGACTTACAAACAGGAGAGCTGAACGGAGAAACATAATGGGGTTAAATAACATTATTTGAGAAAAATGAGGTACAGCTGCTTAGGAAAAGATGAGATAAGCTATTTCAGGAAAGATGTTAGTAAATCACTGTAGAAAAAGTTCTCATATATATATAATAAATAATAGAGGTCAAATTAAGCTTCAGGGCAATACCCCTCTCTCCTGCTGGAGAACAAAAGACAAGCCTCAATAGCAAGCCAGACTGACAGGTTTAGGATTTAGAGATATCCATATTTCTGATTGCTATTTCATAATTATAAGGTATTTCAGATATATCTATATTCAGCAACAGATATCTAATAACTCTAATCCTTACTAAAGACAAAGTGAAGTTATCTCCATCTATCTAGTCAAAGTTACTTATGGAGGCCTGCAAACACCTATCTTATCTGATCATACCCGTCCAACAAAATTCTCCTGCATGCACTTCAGCAACATGGTGATTATAAAATGAGTCTGTGTTTGACCCACATTTAGCCTTACTAATAAGTAGTTTTCTGACTCAAAGCTGTTAGGTAATAATAATTTGCATGTCCCAGACAGAATTGCCTAAAAGTGGGCATGTCCACAACCCTGTAAGAAAAGGGGGACTAGATCAGTTGGAAGTGAAAGACTCTAGGCACATCATGTATTCTTCTTTCTTATATTTTGAAATTCAGCATCTTCAGAAACCACTCAGATTGCCTTCATCTGATAGAATGAAGGAAGGTAGGAGGAAAATGTTGCTTCAGTCTCCCCAAGTTGTCCCATTCCCAAACTATTTCACCCCATTCTTCCAAAGATACATCTAAAGCTCAAGCTTGGTTGCAAGGATTTTGTGCTTTGTCCATTATCAGTTCTCTAAAGGTAATCCAAAGCATGTAAAACAGAAAAGGTCAAGGTAGGATTCCTGCTTCAGAGAATCACTGTTGACCGCAGCTCTAGGCATTAACAGAATTTGTTTCCAGAAGTGCTGAGCATAGTGAGCTGATTTTCACTGAGCCTTTGCCTAGAGCTGAGAACAGACCTGCTTCCCCAGACCACCATCGATGAAACAAAGGGTTTTCCATTCTGTCACCTGTATCCTAGTCCAATACTTCTGACAGAAGTGGCAGGGTAGGGCTAATTAAGTCAGCAAGACTGCACTAATCTCATGTTTCCTAACTGCCTTCTGAACAATCCATGGTTGGCAATTGAGTCTCCAAACAAGGTGCAAGAAATAAAGGCAATTAAATACAAGGTATTTCTTCCACACACGTAATTATATTCCTACATGTATCTCAGGCATTGTATTAAATATTAGAACACAGAGGTGGTAAGGACCAGCAGAGACCCTTTCCTCAAAACAACATGCAAAGATTCCAGTTTATTATTAATATTTGTAAATTAAATTCCCCATAAGCTTATGTATCCTACCAGAGGGTTCATCATTGGGATATAAACCCCACAATATTTTAATGGTGGTTTAAACACAAAAAATAAGTTTATCTATCATTGTGGTTTTGCATTATTCCATTTGTTTCCTGAGTTGTAGAAGAACAGATTCTGGAAGTGAATAGTATAGAATGCCTTTATGTTTCAAGAGAGCTAGTATCCATAATATAAAGACCCAAGTTCTAATTAAATTTAACTATATTTAAATACAAAAAGTCTTAATCCACTGCATTATAATAGAAATTGTGATTCCAGCAAGGTACAAAATCACCAATAAATCAGGAATTTCAGACAATGTCGTATCTTTATCAGAGGTACTGGTGGTACGGGCCACTCCTTTGAATACCAAAAAGGCACACTTACACATTCTAGCTTCTAGACACTTTTTAATTTTTTTAATAAGTTTTTTTCATGTATTCAGTGGTATGGTAAATGCAGCTACTGATACACTTTTACAGAGAGAATGTAAAATTAAGTAATCTGCTTAACATGTGCAGGAAGATTAAAGCTGTGAAAGAATTTAAAATAGAGGGATTTACACATTGAGGGAGACTTTGTGTTCTTCCTCCAAATGGTTTTATTTTAAGGGTTTTACTTCTGGACTTATTAAAAAAAAAAAAGAGACAATCCTTATCTGAAATTCATTTTGAAAGCCTACATAGTAAAGAAGCATGCCCAGGAATAGTCAGTCACTGTGATGGGTTCTCCATCTTATTTTCTGTCTTTAAAATATCTATATGTAGATGTTCAAGATCCAGTCCTGAATGAATGGAATGTTGTATAGTTAACATTTTTTCTAATAGTTCAACGTATCTTGAAATTTGTCAGGATAGTAATGCCACTACTAAGGAACCCCAATTCTATACATTTTCCTGTTGCAAAATGAGTATGTGGACTGAGGGAACATTTCCAAGACAGCTGAGAAGCAAATTTACACCAAAAGAAGGGGGTTAATGAAAAAGTAAATTTTTCTTTTGTGTATATGAAAATATTGAAATATACAAAATAAGAAAAATCTCAGAAGTTCACAACTGCCTGATATTCTGAACAAATTAAGGAAAATTCACCAAAAAGGTAAGATTTAATTCATCTCAATCTGACAAATGTATTTTCTTGGTTTTCCAGGAAATAACATCCTGAACCAGAACAAAACAGGTGGGTCCCTACTGTGCTTCACAAATAACTAGTTTTAAAGGAAAGAAAAAACGAAACCCCAAACACATGGAACATAAAAGCGACTTCCTTTACTGTTCCCTACTGAGACCTAATTTCACAGAATCCTGTGGTTTTGTCTCATCTACTACTCTGAAACCTAACTGTGCATTCTGCTAAGGGATCTCGGCTCACAATTGTTCACTCAGTCCTGTTCGTATTAATAATCTACAGGATGTGGAAAACAGTAATATTTTTTCAAGTCCAGCCCAAAATTGTCGTATATTTATGGTGTGAATTCTTCAGGTGGATGAAAGGAACAACAAGAAGGTGTTCTTGCAGGGAATGAAGCCCAAAGCTTTGCATTTTTCGTGCACGAAAGGGAAAATAACAAGCCGTTTCATGGTGTCTTAGTAAATGATACTACAGCCCAGTTCTTCCAAAAAGTGGGAGCCACCCTTTCCTCACCAGTGGCTGCATCCTTGGAAATCAGACCAACTGCCTGGGGTAGTGCAGCACATGGAAAGAACAAGCCACAGAAAATACAAGGTCAGTAAATGTCTGCCAGGTGACACCGGTTGCTTTTGAACACCGAGTGCCCAGGAGGAGTTCCCCGAAGGACACCCACCGCCTTCCTCAGCCTTTCCCTCTCCCGCTTTCTCCCCAGCATGAAGAACAGCACAAGCTTTATTCTTAGAAGTAATGAATGAACCTGGAGGATGTTCTGCCAAGCCAAGCAAAATTAATTAGGTCGAGGACTCGGGTGGCTGCAGGGTGACTGTTACACTGACGTTTTTAAGCAGACTGTCTGCAGCACAGCAGCCCTGCTGTGCCAACCCGAGGATCAGCTTTATGGGACGTGTTCATCAAATCACAGAGCATAATCACGGTGCCTTTTATAACTGTCATGGCTCCTTCCCTGGATGCTCACTCCCCTCTCTTTTTCTTCTGCATTATATTTATTATTATTATTTTTTTGCCTAAAAGAAAGGAAGGGTTTCTGAAATTCAGACTGGTTTTTTCCTTTGGGCAACAGCTCCCTCTAATGTTCTCTTTCTTTCTTCCCCTCTATTTCGTGATGGAGAAAAAAACCCTTCGAGTTACATTCTTACAATCTGATGATGAAAGGGTTTTCTTTGGCCATTCTTCTGTGTTGTGAATACATGAATATCAAAGCTCAGCCTGACGAGAATTATACCGAGAGACTTTATATTCGTCCAGTCTTTATCAACAGTACCAAACAATTACAATGTGATTAAAAAGACCATAAATAGTACTGAGACTGGCTTCCCTTGAACAGACTCTTCTGGGGGGTTTCAGTGTTTCAAAGATTTATATGTGATTTGATGGTAAAGACTAACAATGGTACTTTATTTAATTGTCTTGTTCCAATAACAGCCATCTCTGAGTAAGTAAATACCTAATCTGGCTAAATGTTGCTTGACCAAATGTGTTCAATGGATAAGCAGATGTGCTGTTCTGATGTCTCTTTGAGAAGCCTATGAATAGTGAAATGTGGGATTAAAAAAAAAAAAAAAAAAAGGCAACACACACACAAAAAAACCCCAACAAAAAACACCAAAAAAAAAAAAAAACCCAACAAAAAACACCCAGGCACAAACATACCAATTCCTGGGGTGGTTGAGGAATGGCAATCAAACTGTAGAGTAACAGAAGGAAGACAGGCCAAACAGGTATGGGAAAATGAATTTAGGAAGAATTGCAAAATGAGGAAAACAGATGAAACAGTGGGTATGAGAAGCAAAGGTCTAGGGGATGAATGATCGGTTAGATCAATAGACTTTAAGGCAAGGGGCTCAGTGCTGTTACCCAGGTCAGTATCCTGCACAGCATACATCCTAGACTTGAAGGAGGTGGATTTCTTCTCCCCAGATACAGAGCTCCCAAATACAGTGGTTGTGGTTGTTTTCAAACAAATACTGCTGTTCAAAAACCTGTGTTTGTGCATAGTGTAATGGCATCTAATCCTCTATTTTAGGGTGAGAAGGCTTTTCATCCCAAGGAGCTTCACAAAATCCAGTTAACATTTAGCCCTTCCGTGTGAAGGCTGTTTGAAGGAGCACTCAACATGAGCAAATGGTTATAGCAGACTAAGAGTTGAAGGTCAAAACAACCACAGTACTTAACAATTAATTAGCATACTTGTAAAAAAAAAACCCTGGGTACAGATATTTAAAGTTTGTTGAACAGAAAGGACCAAGTTTTACATTAATTTGTTTGAATTAAGATATAATCTTTGCATTTACTTTTCAAGTGTTTTGTCAGAAAAAAAAATGAGACTTAGGAAGAGTTTCTTGAATTTAAAAAACATCTTTAAAAATGTGAAAAGCACATTATCTTAACTGGAAGACAGTGTTTATGCATTGTGGCCAGCATTTCTTACTGGTTGTTTTTTTGGCTGCCTTTAGGGACCTCGGTTTGAAATGTTGGGGATATTTTACCAATTAAGTAAAAAGACTAATGACTGGTGCATTTTAATAAAAGATCTTGTTTTCATTGTGGAAAATGAAATGTTGTTATTACATCAAAAGCTCCACAAGTTCATCAATTGCCAAAGTAACTACTTATTTTTACAAACTACCACCACCATATATGCTGACTTTTTCATTCAAATCAATTTTGTCAGTGCTTGTGATGTCAGTATGACATTTTAATGTTGACCTGAACAAAAATCCATGAGTGTTCAGAGAGTCCTGGAAATGGAATTTCTGGCCATCATGCACCTGTAAACATAAATGCCTCTCAAAGATGCAAAGTCTCCAAAAACTAGTATTTTTACACACACACACACACATGATAGCACCCTATCATCTGCAGTGCCCTGCTGGAACATGAAGTCTTCGGTGAGTGACTTGCTGGTCGCTGGTCCTTCTGTTTGAAACTGTTGAAAAAGGGAAGGCGACAACATTCGAGGGCACATCTGCTCTAATGTGGAGAAGGAAACCTGAACCCTTGTTTTTTGTGAGAAGGAATCTGACTGTAACAAGGGGCACATCTGCAGTTTTTCGGTCTCCCTCAGAGCTACAACACTGTGGGTGACATGGTACTGAGTGGGAGACGGTGCAGCACTGACAGAGCAAGTGGGCAACTGCCTGCAGTCGGGACAAGCCTCAGAAATGAGCTGGATTGCCTCTCCTACCTCTCCAAGCTCTGAGTAAGGAATATACCCCAGAGTGAGAGTTTATATCGACTAAAAGTTTACATTTAGAGAGCTCAGTTCAAAGCCATAGAAAAGATACAGATAGTTGTAGCTATCTCAGGGTGATGAATATAAAACCACAGGAAAAAAGATAAATATTGTCAGTTGTATTTTAGCGACGAACAATAAAAATTATCCTATGTTCTGTGCTATGCAGGGCTTCTCAGGCAATATTTCTGTCAGCCAGGTCTCAGCTCTCACCCGGGAACAAACACACCTCTCAGTTCCTGTTTACATCTTCAGGTTTCTCACGTGCTTAACCGCACACTGCTAATATAATCTCAGCTCACACATTTTAATTACATAGGAGGGCAGTTCTCTCCATGTTCCACATTGCATCTGTCAGGTTGTGTGGTAAAAGGCTGATCCCCACACAGCGTGACCAAGGCAGGAGACCCAGGCGTGGAGGGAGCTCCTCGTGCCACCTATGTGCACCCTGCGTGGCCAGCTGCATGTACTGAAACATAGATAGATGCGCATGGATATGAATTCCATGCACGCGCCTGCGTGTGCCTCTTGGGAGTACATGCTCAGCGTGATGCTGTCTGAACCTGGGGGCATGGGGCTGCAGCAGCTCCCCCTTCGCTGGGCTACTAGCTTCTGCAGCTCTGCGTCAGTATTTCACAGTCTGCATCCTCAAAGCTTTAACAGAGGAACCACATTCCTATTTAGGGAGGGAAACTGTTATTTCAGAGTGAACCTTTGAAGATCTACCATCTCTCCTTACCTGAGCAGATTGTGTTTGTATTCCTTTTCACAGAGCTGCCTCAACCTTTTCAATGTGCACTGTAATACTAAGCTTAGCTGTATGAGTGAAATAAAAATGGTTGCGTTTGTATTTACCTTGTAGACAGCTATATCTTCTTTTCTTTTCTCTCATATTGTGATGGAAAAAAACACATTCTACATCAGTATGTAAAAATGACACATAGGCAGAATAACGTCCAAGATGTATGAGCAAGTTAATGAGACTATTCATTTCCTCATTCAATGCTTAATCTATTAGACAATAATGCTGCAGTAAGGAAAAGTTATCTATGTTAGAGTACAACAAGAACCAGATTTTTATTTATTTTAAATTTTTTTAATATATTATACTTTTTCCTTGACTTGCAGTGAACTTTGGCACAATCTTTTTATGAATCAGCATTTTCCGCAATGGGAAAAATGTTTGATTGTTGAATTCACAACCAGCATATTTTGCCGCCAGCATAAACGCTAATGCTGACACCTGATATAAGTGAGTCTCAGACCACCCAAGCAAACCAACACAACAGGCTTGCTTGCAACTTCACATTTGGAAGAGCATCCTGGTTATAGGCGACACTGTGCAAAGTACTGCAAGAAAGATCTGTAGGAAAGTTTGTGGGTGATACCAAGATTCAAGAGGCCTGACAATTGTAAAGGGTATGCTAGTGCTCCAGAGAAATTGTTTAAGATAAATTGATTAATACCTCTCCCCACACACAGATTGTCAGGAAACCATTATCATGAAGTAGCTCTCACTGAGATTGGATTTCCAGATGATTTTGGACCTCTCTAAACTGAGTCTCAGCCACATGGCTTCAGTTCTGACAACAGTGCAGGTTTCTGTGCCACCATAAGCAAATGCTGGTGAGGGTATGTACAGTGACTAACATCAGGCAACTATCTTTGGCTGTGTCTGCAACAGCAAGCAGGGCAGCATAGCGAGAATTGGTCTGTAGGGCAAAGACATCCATACATTGGAGGCTTTGCTTCAGGTCATTTCTAGTGTGCTTCTGCCAACTGAATGCCTCCTGGCAGCTGAAGCACTCCTCGACCCCATCTTCTGGGATAGTCTCTGCTGAAATCGCAAGCCCTCTCCTTTCTGTAAAGGCATGGCAGGCAGGAGGGATGTGGAAATTAATTTCAAAACCACTCTGCTTACCCAAACTACAATGCTAATGGAGACACAAAATTACATAACCAGATTAGGGACCTGAACAAGGAAAAGAAAGAAAAAGACATTATTCTGGCTCCTTGTCCCATTGGAGGAAAATATAAGCTAGCTCTCTTAATTTAGGCACTTACTGGTGCAGTAAGTATTCTTTCTGGTCTCTCTGGGGGACCTACTGTTCAATGAGGATGAAAATACCCTTTTTCCCCCCTCTCTTTTTCCTTGTAGCCTATTGACTTATTGACATCATATTCTGCAATTTCTAGATAACACTTACCACACAAAAATGTGCCTAAAACATAAGCAGTGAGTGTTGTTGACAAACTTGATGTGACCTGGTAATATGCACTCACAGCCCAGAAAGTCAACCATATCCTGGGCTGTGTCAAAAGCAGAGTGGCCAGCAGGTCAAGGGAGGTGATTGTCCCCCTTTACTCCACTCCTGTGAGATCCCACCTGGAGTACTGTGTTCAACTCTGGGATCCCCAACACTAGAAGAACATGGACAAACACGTGGACCTGTTGAAGCAAGTCCAGAGGAGGACCATGAAGATGATCAGGGGGCTGGAGCATCTCTTCTATAAAGACTGGCTGAGAGCGTTGGGGTTGTTCAGCCTGGGGAAGACAAGGCTCCAGGGAGACCTTATAGTGGCCATCCAGTACCTAAAGGGGGTCTACTGGAAAGCTGGAGAGGGACTTTTTACAATGGCATGTAGCAATAGGACAAGGGTAATGGTTTTAAGCTGATAGAAGGTAGATATAGGTTAGATATTAGGAAGAAATCCTTTACTGTGAGAGTGGCAAGAGACTGGCACAGGTTGCCCAGCAAAGTTATGGAAGCACCCTGGAAGTGTCCAAGGCCAGGCTGGATGGGTCTTTGAGCAACCTGGTCTAGTGGCAGGTGTCCCTGTCCATGGCAGTGGGGTTGGGACTAGATGATCTTTAAGGTCCCTTTCAACCCAAACCATTCCATGATTCTCTGAGTGTAGTATTCTCCAAAAGTCACTTCAGGCAACATCCAGGATGACCTGAACAGAGAGAAGCTTTAGACAGCTTTGCCCTATTGTTGCCAATGCTGCTGAAATAAAGGTGGTGTTATCATCTGATGGGGCTTTCTATAGTGTAGTTCCTTTCTGGATGCCTGAGTTTAATTGTACATGTTCCTCTGGAGGTCAAAGGACGAAAAAGATCTCTCTTCTGATTATCAAACACATTGTTTCTTCAGGCAGCCATGGAAGGTACAGGAGCATCTGTGCTGCAGCAGTTTGTGTGTTCCATGTACACTCGTTGCATTGTCTACATCTTAAAAAAAATAATAATTACTGCTAGATTTAAATAAGAAGCTTTCTGCTGAGAAGCGTGCCAGAGTATTTTCTGAAAGTGGGACTCTGTGTACTACCCTTGACAAATGGACTAATGAAAGAAAATGAGTAAGATAAACCTGTACGCACTGAAAAGCAGTGTAAGCGGTACTAAGGCACCCCTGCATGCTTCACACAGATCATGTTTCTCCTTTTGTCTCACAATAGGCACGCATGCTGTGAGACTATTGGACTCAGCACAAACAAGCAAAAATGATGTCTAGAAAATGATCTGTAAAAGGAAGACATCAGCATATGAACAACCAGCTAATAAACAATGTGCCAGTGAAAGAGCATCACAATATCCAGCACTATCATTAATCTTTTTATAACTATGTGGTGGGTTGACCCTGTCTGGACACCAGGTACCCACCAAAGCTGCTCTATCACTCCCCCGCTCAGCTGGACAGGGGAGAGAAAATGTAATGAAAGTGTTGTGGGTTGAGATAAGTACAGGGAGATCACCTAGCAATTACCCTCACAGGTAAACAGACTTGACTTAGGGAAATTAGTTTAATTTCATGTCAATCAAATAAGAGAAGGGTAATGAAAAATGAAACCAAATCTTAAAATACCTTCCCCCCATCCCTCCCTTTTTCTCAGGTTCAGCTTCACTGCTGACTTCTCTACCTCCTCTCCCTGAGTGGTGCAGGGGGATGGGGAATGGGGGCTGTGGTCAGTCCATCACATGCTGTCTCTCCTGCTCCTTCCTCCTCAGGGGAGGCTGCTCACACTCTGCCCTGCTCCAGCCCCAGGTGCCTCCCACAGGAGACAGTCCTCCATGAACTTATCCAGTGTAAGTCATTCCCACAGGCTGCAGTTCTTCACACATTACTCCAGAGTGTCCCTTCCACAAGGGTCACAAGCCCTGCCAGCCCACCTGCTCCAGTCTGGGCTCTTCTCTCCACAGGCCCATAGGCCCTGCCAGGAGCCCGCTCCAGCTTCCCATGGGGTCACAGTGTCCTTCAGGCACATCCCCCTGCTCCAGCATGGGGTCCCCCACGGGCTGCAGGTGGGATCTGCTCCACCATTAACCTC
>JAVJGJ010000014.1:99211861-99222600 GCA_035590215.1 Microhierax caerulescens
TGCAGTTGCTGTTGTTCAGTAATTTCCCCCCTTGTTAAACACACTATCCCAGAGGCACCACCACCATCGCTGATGGGCTGGGCCTTGGCCAGCAGCGGGTCCATCTTGGAACCGTCTGGCATCGGCTCTGTGGGACGTGGGGGAAGCTTCTGGCAGCTTCTCACAGAAGCCAGCCCTGTAGCCCTCACTACCAAAACCTTGCCATGCAAACCCAATACAGACCAATAGTTTTGGCATGTGTTTCAGATTGTATTTGGATGTCTATTAACAGTGTCAGAATTGGGATATATACAGGAAAAATGTTGTCAGGATGGTTTCAAGGTCATTTCATATGTGTTTGCGGAATAAAGGTAACTGTAACTGTCATAACCTAGGAAAGGGTAATACCTAGTACCAAGTATATATGTTTTGCTCCATCTAGAGAAATTAAGCAGCAGCTGTCACAAGACAAATATGAGACAGATGTCTCGAGGAGCTTCCTGAACTTTAAGCTGTGGTTACATTTGGCAGACCCAATAAAGTCAGGCATAACCAATGTGCAGCTATTTACCCTGAGAGAGTAAGAGAAGACATAGTTGATTAATATAATTGTCTCATACCTCATTAGACAGCTAACCCTTGCTGTGCATTGAAGACTTTTTGCCGAGTGTGTTCTGGCACCACATCAGAGAATTACCTTCTAAATATAATGCTGTGTATCAACAACATTAGCTTCAATTTTTATTGCTTCCCCCAAGGTCGGTGTTCAGTGTTTCTCCACACAATAACAGGGAGCCACGGGACTTTACCTCTGCCCCTCCAAATGCTGCTTCCTCCTCTAAACGTATGCATTAGGAACACGTCCAGAATAAAGGAAATGTTGAGTTTAAAATGAAAACTGCTTTTTATGTCCTGGATAAAAGAGGACACCTTCAGTCACAACACAAAATTATTTATTAAATCAAAGTTTTTTTGAAATAACATTTTAAAATTTACAAAGATGTTTTAAAAGAAACTTGTACTATGAACTTTTTCTGTCTTTGGAATGAATTATGCATAAGCTTTTGTACAGATCTGGCAAACAGGTCTTTTGGATTGTGATATGGAACAAAGCCATACATTAATACGAAAGAAAGGACTAGAACTAGTATAACTTAGAGCATTGTTGGCTAGTACCACCAAAATCACTTCTCTAAACTCAACCTTTCCAAAAAACCCTGCAGAAGTTAGGTTTTGCTGAGAAAACTAAGATCACTGACGTCAATTATTTTCTTTTTTTTTTTTTTTAAATTTGGCAGTTACTTTGCAATAGATGAGTCTGAGTAGTAAGTGTATCTTTTCTAAAATAAGAAATCGTTCACTTGAAATATATCTTGAACTTATGGTTTTTTTAAAATTTGGAATAGTTAAGGACTTTCATACTCTGCACTGTTTTATAGCTTTTTGCTCAAATTTAGCTGAATACTGAGCATCAAAAAATCAGTTCCTTTTGTATGGATGCAAAAATCCTCTGCTGAATTTGCATAACTAGGTTTACTCTTTCTGCATACTTTTCTAGGAAGCTTTTCTTCTCAGTGAAAGAAAATACCTACAAAAAGTAAGAAAAAGTTCCAAATTATACAGACCAGATCTCAGTTCTTCCACATTCTAGCTGTTTTGGGGTTTTTTTTGCATATGCCGTTAGGAGTTCATACATCAAGGGAGTTCAGCTTTGATATTCAGATAAATGTATCCTTTGTTGTTTCAAATTTAAGGAGATTTTAGTGAAATTCTGACTTCTCCTTAGGGAAAAAGAGAAGTATTGGACAATATATGCTTCTGTGTTACTGAACTTCCTAAACCAGTTTCATAAGTAGCCATGAAAATCTATTATTTTTAATTTTTTGCCACCTATCTGCAGCCCTCTAAAATAGCAAATGCTAAATCTTAACACTTCCTTATGGCTCAGGACTCCAAACCAAACTGCAACTTTTCAGTCTTCTGTATGAATCTATGCAACCTCTTTTCATTTAGCTGGTGCAGGCAGCGTATCCTGCCACAAAGGGATGCACAGAATACTGCTTGGTACATTTAAGAAATTCAGCAGGGAACTAAAATTTCCTTCAGACTGGTAAATTGCATTATTAATGCTGGATTGGGCAAAAGCAACTTTGGTGCCAATGTTATGCCGCATGTTATGGTAGTCTTCCAACAGGTATCATCATAGGATTATCAGAGGGAAAAACAATAATCTATTGAATATATAATAAATGAACAAAAATATGTTGGATATATATATTCAAAGAACCTGTAATGTCTCAGGTTATATTTATATAATAATAGAAAATAAAAGCATGCCTTTATTAGACACAGTGGGCACAAACTGAACAAATATAAATTCATTTTAAATAGTAGAAAGACTCTATTACTGTAAATTGGTTGAACACTGAACCAGGTTGGCCTGAAAGGTTGTGGAGTCTCCATCTTTGTGAATCCTCACTGGACACAACTCTGAGCAAAAGACCCTGCTCCAAGCAGGGGGTGGGAATAGGGACCTCCAGAAGTGCCTTTCAGCCCCAGCCATCCCTTCAAACTCAGCCACTTTAAAGAAGTGATCCAATAGAAACATTTAAAGATTAAATCATTTTTCTTTAACGTGCAACTAAAATGGGTAGGATGTTAAAAAATACTTTACAAAAATAATATAGTGATTATGTACTTCATAAGAAAGAATTATCCCTGTTAAAATAGAGACATATTTTAAATGAAATTTAATCATACACTTTAAAAATAAGTAATAAATACACAGAGAACAGCAGGAAAATGGTAGATAAAATAATTGGATATTAATAAAAAAAAAATAGAAACTGTTGTGTGTACAAAGTTTTGTAGGATCAGTTATAAATCCTTTTCAGGCACTTGTAGGGAAAAAAGAAATATTTTAAGCCTTCCATGTAAAATTAAATTGACCCAAAGATATTCTAGACTAAGTATCATTGCACTTAAGCCTGCTGTAGGCTTCAGTTCTTATTTTGACTAACAGCCTTGTGACTTAAAAATTATAGTGGCCTACATACTCATTTATTTAGAGGTGTGTAGCAGTAGGACAAGAGGTAAAGGTAGATTTGGCTTTCTCTCAAGCTTCTGTTGGAAAAAAAACTCTGAGTCAATGTAACAAGAAAGAAGGCAGATTAACTAAATCATTCAGGGGGGTTTGGATAGTTCAGCCCTACGGGTGAGAGCGAGGAGCTGTTTGCTTCATAAGAAATTAAAACTCTTGACTAAATTTAAAGTACTTCAACTTCCATATCCTTTCCAGCTAACAAATGGCTTTTTCTTTAGGAGGCGGACGGTAGACTTCTCTCTATATATTTTGCAGCTTCATTACTCAAGCAGGTCAACAGAATGGTCTTGAGGAACGATTTTTTTGCATCCCCCCTCAGATGGTACCTATGGGTCAGCTCTCAAGCATTCAACTTAATTTCATCCCCTTCGGGACTTTGGTTCTATTTCTTCAAAAATGAGAAAGACAAACTGGACTTTGATGTTTCACTTCTTCCCCCCCCCCCCCTTTCCCCTCACCCCCACCCCAAACCTTGTCACTGCAAAAAGAGATATTTGGCAAAACTCTTTACAGTTGCCGTGTAAGTGTCTGTTATAGCCTTCATGTGATATATGAATTAAACCACCCATTTAATTAAAAGGTTTGTCCATGTATATATACCGATTTATAAAAAACATAGTATTCCATTCTATTTTCAAATAGCTTAATAGGGTGAATACATGAACTGTATCATTTCCACATCCAAAGTCTTGCCCTATGTTTTGGCTAAAGTGAGATCCAAAGCAGTATTCGGTTCATTAAGGATCTTATTCTCTTGCTTCTTGGGAGGTATTTGCTTCCTTTTCTCTCCTGGGTCCATGAAAGCTTTTATACATTTCAATTCCCTTATCACCTTGCTTGGCTAGAGAGGGGTAATTTTATCACCCACCTTCCACTGATTTCCAAGTGCTATAGTAAATGATTAATAAAATTATTTTCGTCCTTCTCACCAAATTTAATATCCACACAAAAAAAAATAAAAAGCACAAAAACCAACTTGTTTGAATTTGTGACTTTCTTTTTCTGAAGTCCTGAAGTTCTTATGGAATTATACATTGCTTCTTCCTCTTATACAATTAGATATGGCCTAAGTAAATACTTCAGAGCCCAAATACTCAAAATCTAAAATGTACATGAGTGAGAAAGATACGAAATAGAACAAGTCTTTTTTTTTTTACTAGACTCAAGCCTGAATACTCAATATTTTGCCCTATATTATATGTCACAAATTACAATGTATTTGTCATGAGAAAAAAGTCTTAGAGCACTTCACAAAGTTACACATATTAGGATACTGTACTAAAACTGCCCTAACACTGCTATTATAGCATCTATTCATGAAGAAGGTATAAAAATGACAATTGTATACGGTTGTGTTTGAACGCCAGTAAAAACACAAACACCAGTCACCTAAATTCTTATTTCTCATTACTGTTGCAATTTTTCTTCTCTAATATAGAAGAAAGGCAAGCATGAAAGAGAGAACTAATACTATTCGATAGGACTCTTCACAGCCCCTGTTTTGTTAGTTTGGAAACAGAAGGTATCTGTTGTAGCTCTAAGTCAGTAAAGCCCCTTCCGGCTGTGATCAGCCTTTCTGAGGGCAAGAAGGGGCTCCCTGGATTCCATCTACAGTTAAAGCTGAACCCGCCGCAGTGCAAACACCTCTGGGTAGCTGACATGCTCATTTTTAAACCAGATACATTACATGCCTCCCACGGGGAGCAATATTTCCTGACAATAATCCCATCAGACAGAGCAAGTAACTCCTGTATGAATCAAATCTCCTTGTATTACCAAACACTCAAGAAAGACTGAAGAGACCAAGCTGCAGCTTTCAGCGTGTGGAGCTGAGGCATTTGATGACAGGATATAGTCAAGGAAAGGAGTAGCTCTGCCCAGATTAATTCCAGCCTTGAGATATTATCAGCCACTGTTGGGTGCTTCTAACAATAATCTTGCAGCAACTGGGATGCTGGGGGTTATTTCGAAGCGGAGCGGCTTTTGTAAAGGCATTTTCCCGTCTCTGGTGACCTCTAGTGGACAGAGCTGCTTTTGCAGTTCTTCCAGCTGAAAATCTCAATCCTTTACCTACTTTCAGGGGAGACCGCAATGCAACGTCATCGAATCCTGACCATTTGCCTAATTATTGGACAAACTAAACCCCAGCTCCCAGAGTTTAAAATTGGAATTTCCCCTTTTAATTGTGAACCTGCTTAAACTAAAACGTGAGCAAAACCAAATTATTCTGTATAAAAAGCCTGCAAGATCAGGAAAATAATAAAGAAGACACATCATTAGCATATGTAATAAAAACAGCCTAAAACATATTAAAAGAATGTAAACCCAAGATGCTTGTCCCCAATTTTTCAAAATTCAACTGTGAGGTTGAAAAATTCATGTTTGAATTGTCTAAAATATTTTTTCTTTATATGAGTAAACTATGCTATTTTCTAAGGAAGTTCACCTTAAAAATACAGCCATCGAGTACACTGTCACAGCATTATCTGCATTTTTAGTTTTAGCACTAACTGTAGTGTAAGCACTCATGTCATCTTAGCATGGAGATGAATTATATAGTCTCCTTCAAATTCTTAGAAATTACAATCTTCCCTTCTGCACTCTATATGTGGTGATTTCTCCTCCCTAGTCCCTTGGACTCCTTTTCTTTCCTACTGTCTCCTATTCCTTGATGGATCTTTCTGTCTCTATCTCTTCCCAAGAGTAAGAAGTACATTTCCTTCAGCTGTGCCCCACTACAGATACACCCTGGGGAGTTTAGGGTGAAATAGCAGGAAATTATCTTCTCTTGCTTCGTTATTATACCATACCTATTATTTTATTGTTTGATTGTTCAGGGTAAAAAGAATTATTCAGTTCCCCTGAATTATATCAGAGGGTGATTTTTTTCACCAGGACTTTTGTTTATTTCTTTATTAGAATAGTCTGTGGTAGTTGGCTGAGAGAGATGATAACTGTTGCCTTTAAGTTTAACTAGGAGATGTAACTGAGAAAAAAAATACCATTCACTCTTGGCAGTAAAATCATCAGTGGCAGCAAAATTACTAGTAAAGCTATTTCTCCCAGATTATCACCGTATTCCCTTAAGAAAGAAAAATGGGACAGAGCAGAAGAGCAGATCAGAAATGGCTATCCAGTCCCTACAGAGGTGATGACATCACTGTGGAGGCAATGGACAGCTTGCAGCAAGCAATAAATTGTAAGGACTTTGTAGTCTCACTCATACTGGCTTCCTCATCATGCAGTTCATTAGGTCAGCGCTTCTGAGCACTTCCATCTCATTGAGCCATAGTTAACTCCCTCTCAGATGCCTCTAGTCATTTGGCTTTTTTTGCTAAAAATAATAATAATTTGTATAAAACCAGTTTCTGATCCTCTGCCTGACTGCAGCATTTCCTGCCATGCCCTGAAGAAGCATTCAGAATGCAAATTCCCCTGACAGGCAATAATCCAGTCTCACAAGGATAGGAGAGATGCTTTGATTCAAACTTCCAGTGAGCTATGCAGGGATGTCTCGTTGTCTTTAATTCCGTCATTAAGGCATCATCGCAGAGCACAAAAGGAGTACAAATTTAAAAGGTGAACCTTGTGACACATCGAGTCACAGAACTGCCGCTGCTTCTAGTTCTGGAATTTTTCCACGGCGAAAGGGAAGAGTTGTCACATCCTCCACCTGCCCTCTAGGCGTATAAGCAGGTGCTTTATGCAAACCAGTTGCCTGTGTCCACTGCGTGCTCTGTGCTTTGAACTGTCCTCACTGTAGCTTCCACTAGGCTGTTTCGAAGTTGAGAGGTTTTTCACTTTGGAGGTAACACCAACACAAGAAGTTACCCTGTCAACACAGCATTCTGTGACACTGAACCCTGTGACAGTATCTACCTTTTTTTTTCTGCTAGTAAAGTCACTCTGTCATGCCATTAGGAGGATGTCTTTATACACACTCAATTTATCCAAACATTTCTTTAGAGACTATTTCATGTTCAAGAGTCCCTAAAACCAGCATCACACTTTAATATTTTTTTAGACTTGTTACAGTCTCAGGTGGAGATGAAGCATGGTAGCATAGTGTCAAAATGTAATTCATTAGCAGTAATATGAAAACACTGCAGTCTAACTAATATTCCATCTCCCCATTTAGTTTTCTCCATAGGCGTATATATAGAAATATACCTGCTGCATAGAACTGATCTTTTCCTCAGCTTTCACATCTGAGATTTTTCCCAAACCTGAAGCAGCAGTTTTAGGAGTCATTCCAAAGTTTCCTGTATTTTACTTAATGTATATTACATTGATCACTGCCTAAGACTTACCTATCCTTCTGTGTAAGTAGCTCATGCTACCATTTGGTAGCTCATTCAGTGGCCCGTTTTTGACCCATATGAGTTATTGTTTGACTATTTTGCTGTTATTCTGTATTTCATTCCATATTCTGTGGTACTGCCCTTTTTCCCCTTTACAACAAACACTGCCTTTGCTGCTGCTGAGTCTGGCTTGCTAGTTAACCTTCTGGTCCCGTATCATGGAAACATTACGGTCACATGAATCACTATCAACGTTTGCTCCACTCAGGGTGGTAAAAGTCTTCTTGAGAAAAGTCATGCCCTGGGCAGCCTCAGAGAAAATCACTGGGATGGCTACCAGATACCTTTATTCCTTCCTTGGCAAGAAAGATCAACAGGTGCGTAGCTCGCCTGGCTGGCCTGATTTGTTAACAAAGACAAGGTCAATATCAACCTTGAAAAGACTTCCAAGAGAAAGGTGAGTGTTTGTAATAATGCCTCTGATGGCCTGCTACCAGTGGTAAGGTTAGGATAGCTGGGCAAAGCACATCACAGTCTGTTTGTTGTAAAGAAAAACTGGTGGGCAATAATCTTTCTATCACCATTGATATTAAACAGCTAAGGGAACAAAAACACCAAAAAGTTAGGAAACACAAACAAAAGCAACACCATTATTTTCAACACAGTAACTATGCCTGGTAAATGCATGCATACTTTTTATGGTAAGACACTCTTAACAGACTTGTAATAACCTGCTATAGCCTTCTATGGACTGTTCACAATTACTTTGGTGATTGTATAGAATACAACAGATTTTAATTACTGTGACATTTGCCCATGCTATGACTGAGCACTAAGACCTTCTACATTTTAATGGAATAATGTGTTGACACTGGGGTCTAATAGATAGACCACTGGACCAAGACCCTGAATTCAGTTCCCAGCTTTACCACTCTATCCCTCTGTGACTGGTCTTAGGCAATTTCCCTCCCTTTTGTCTTTTACTTTCTCTGTTCATAAAAGAGGTATAATATCTACCTTCACTGAAACGTACCTATATCTTTTCTACAGAAAAGTGCTAGGAAAATCTAAATGTTATTTGTTATTACAGTATAACTTGATAGAGATTACTGTATGACTGTAGGAGAAGACACCTTCCAACTACAACAGATCAGGCAGGCTTTCTGAGAGCTGTGCACGCAGGAACCTCAATGCAAGGCCACACCAGCGTATTGACAAGTCACTGGTGTGGTCTGACCTCGGCTTGAAGTCAGGTGCCCACCAAAGCTCCCCCCTCCAGTCAGACAAGGGAGACAAAATATAACGAAAGGCTTGAGGGTTGAGATAAGAACAGGGAGATCACTTGGCAATGACCATCACACGCAAAACAGACTTGACTTGGGGAAATTAGTTTAATTTATTCCCATTCAAATCAGAGTAGGATAATGAGAACTAAAATCAAAACTTAAAAACACCTTCCCCCCACACCTCCCTTGTTAACTTTATTCCTGAGTTCTCCACCTCTCCCCTTGAGTGGTGCAGGGGAATGGGGATTGTGGTCAGTTCATCACTTGTTGTCTCTGCTGCTGCTGCCTCCTCACACTCTTCCCCTGCTCCATTGTGAGTTCCTCCCATGGAATTCAGTTTCCCATGAACTTCTCCAACATGAGCCCTTCCTACAGGTTGCAGTTCTTCATGAACTGCTCCAGCATGGGTCTTTTCCATGGTGTACAGTCCTTCAAGAACAGACAGCTCCAGCATGGGTCCCCCATGGGGTAACAAGTTCTGTTCAGCAAACCTGTTTCACCATGGGCTCCTCTCTCCATGGGACCACAAGACCTGCCAGAAAACTTGGTTCAGCATGGGCTTCCCATGGAGTCACAGCCTCCTTCAGGCATCCACTTGCTTCAGCATGGGAGTTCCATGGGCTGCAGATGGATATCTGCTCCACTGTGGACCTCCATGCACACTGCAGGATCAGCTCAGCCTTGGCCATCAGTGGGTCTGTCCTGGAGCCAGCTAGCATCGGTTCCATCGGACACAGGGGAATCTTCTAGTCACTTCTAGTCACAGAAGCCACCCCTGTATGCCCCCCCAGTACCAAAACATTCCCATGCAAAAATCACAACAGTCACTTTGTGTTCTTTGACAAAAGGATAAAGGTATTCTGTCACACAAGCTTAGTCAGATCTATGCAGGCAGAATGTCCAGAAGTTCTACCTGCATTGAGCACCTGAGAAGAAACTAGGAGTGATTAGAGCTTGGAAGGGGTGTGAGCGTGCTGAGTGGTCTTAAAACAACAACAAAACAAAAAAGAAACAACCAAAAAAACAAACACACATACAAAAACCCAAACAACAACAACAAAAACCAAACAACCAAACAAACTCATTTTACAAGCAGTGTATTCCTATTACTATTCCCTACATAGTACTTGTAGTATAATAGTGGGCAATGTAGAGACATCCAAGAACAGGGTTTTGACAGGGACCAAAAACCCCCAAGTAACACATCAGCCCTACAGTACTGCAACTTTGCAGAGCTGCTGAACTGGAATTGAGTAAAAGTAGCTTAAGAGCAGCAATAATGCAAATCAAACATGTGACAGCACTTCTGAGGACAACTCCGAGAAACAGCTTGTGTGTTTATGCATTCAAAAGGCATTACCAGGGAATGCTTTTGGAGTGGCACAGTGCTGTCAGGTCACCTTTGGCTGTGATGTCTGATCACACACCTCTGTAAGGAGCTGTTGCTGAATGCAGCCTCTTAAGTATAACATAGATCTTTGGAACAACTGATATAGTCCAGCAAGATGCAAAAATACCTTTGCACTTCCAGGGGAAGATGTCACAAAATCTAATAAAGTGTTGGACAGCACGGGATTCTGAAGACATTAAAATAATAAACATTCCCTGGGTAATCCAATCATAAGAAGCAAGTGCCACAAGACACTATTCACTACTACAGCAGTCTGTGATAGATGAGATTTTGCTTAAAGGAAAGACAGGAATTATTCTAATAGATTCAAGATGACATCATAAACAAATTTTATTCTACCTAACTTCAGGTGTCAACATGAAAGAAATAGGCATTTTAAGGGTACAATCCATCTGAGCTGTTTAAAATGCATGCCTAGATGAGATTATATGAGATGAAGAACACCCAGAAAGTGCATTTCTCTTTAACAGCTGTTAAAGGAGTCTTGGATGAGTTGCTCAGACACATGGATCTACATGGAAGGCATTTACATCTGATTAGGTAAATCCCACCCCATAAAAGTGAATTTTGAGGGGGAAAAAAAAAAAAAAAAAAAAAAAAAACCAAAGGGTTTGTAAACCAACCCCAGAGAGCCCACACAAGTGCAAAAACACAACTGA
>JAVJGJ010000014.1:99233453-99257522 GCA_035590215.1 Microhierax caerulescens
ATTATTTTAAAAACCCCAAACACTCTGACTTTTTTTTCCTCCAGTTTCACACAGCTAGAAATAGAAAGAGAAACTGCAAAATATTGGTATAGTTTTTGATTAAATATTTTGTTTTGCTTTTGGACAAACTGCACGAGGATATTTTTTTTTAAAAGCAGAAAAAAGTGAGCGACTTTTGTCTAAATATGCCAAAAGCCCTGCTAAATGTGGTTTTATTTTGTTTTATTAATCTTTCTTGCCATTATATTTCTATAAAGCATTTTTTGCATCTGATGCTTTTGGAGAATGTCACTTCTATTCACTGTAAAGATTGACTTCCAAAACAATCCTTTTGGCAACAGAGAAGAAAATGCTATCATTGGTAGAGGAGCACTATCATATTACAAATGTTCACTCTTATTAAACTTTTTACTGTTGAGAGCTAGAAACGCTCACAAATTGTCAGGAAAGATACAGAAGCACATTTGATATACCTAGCAGAACTAACAAGCTAAGGCTACTTCATAACCAGCCGTGAAAGTGTGTGGAAAGCCAATTCAATCTCCCTGCTTTGGGTCAGCTTCTGAGAACATTTCATTTAAATTACCAGTATGCCTTTACTTTCATATATCTTGGTCCAATCACGTTTCTAGCGATTCTCCTGGGAGTCAAAAGACAAAGCTGTAATGTCTAATGAAAGCTCTGAGCTGGAAATGGCTATATGATAACATAAAACAACTTCAAAATCAAAAGAAAAGGAAAAGGGAGAAGTGAAAAAGAAGAAGGAAAAAGGGGAAAGAAGTAAAAAGGCAAAAAGGGAAAGGAAAACCAGAAAAAGGGAAAGGGGAAAAAGGAAAAGGGGAAAGGGAAGCCATTATGGAACAGAAGACAAACAGAAGATACAGCATCTCTTTCTCCATCCTTTTTCAGAATCAATCCCATATGGACAGATTGGTGCTCAGCAAAGGCTACATCTACATTTTTAAGGGCTTACCAAGGTAAGGTATAATGGTTTGTTTCCAAGAGCAGAGGCAAATATGGTGGCCTGCCACCAAAGAGAGCACAGAAAGGGTAAAAGGCAGTGATGGTGGCTGTTACAGAGTAAGTGAAAAAGACTTGAAAAGGCTCGGGCATTGCAAAAACTTGAGATAGGACACTAGCTGTAGAGGAAGGGGGCACCCTCAGAAACAGCAACTTTGCTCAGGCAGGGATAGGAATGTCGCTGGCAGCAATTTGGAGAAAGTGGCTACATGTGAACAAGGACATATGGCATAAGTAAGGGGTCTCTGGGTGGAAAGGTAAAGAGGATGGGAAGCAATTCTGGGATTGCAGGGCATGATGTGGAACAGAAGCAGCCATATTAATTCTCACACAGATACACATTTGGAGATGCACATAAGGCCATTCTTCCTCTCACCACCCTTGGTAGCAAGGATATTCTTTTGTGCTCAGAATGAACTGAGCCCAGTGGTCTCACAGTGTCCCGGGCATCATCACCTCGTAGCCCATGCATCACAGTAGGGCAGTCCCTACAAACATGCTTAATGAAAGGGAAATAGTGAGAAGGTTGAAGACCACAGGGGAATACACCAAATAGAGAATTAAAGAAAATTTGATTTGTTTTCTTTTTTTTAAAAAAAGACTAAGAAATGTCAATGGTTAAAGGAAACTTGGAAGAGAGAGAGGGGAGAGGGACATATTTGGGAGGATGTATATACTTCAGTCATCACAAGGAAGGAGTGGAGATAGTGGCTGAAGACCACTTTTTCTCCTCACTTTTCTTATCCAATTAGTCACCCTAAGGCCCTCACAGGTATTCCTTTTTATAGGAACAAAGTAACTCCTCATACTCTAAGACACACCTTTGGTGACACGGGATCTTGGGAATCTCTCCCTCTGCAGCATATGTGCCTCTTCTCTGCAGTGTAAAATTAGAGAAAATAGAGGTGGAAGAAAGAACAAGTAGAAAAATAGGGAAAATAATGCTGCCAGGCACAGGATTTAGGAGAAGAATTATTTTACATTCTGAACAAATTCTAGTTAATTGACTACTTGATGGAGTAAAGAGAACCAATTCCTATTCATCATACTTCCCATTTGGTGGGGTGGGGGAGAGGGGCTCAATTTATATCACTGTACTTTTTTTTGAGTAAGAAAATAATGGTGTGATATAACTTTCCAATTCTTTATAGAAGAAAAAAATGCAAACACTTGAAACAGCATGAGGAAAGAAAAAATGTGACAGTATTTGTGTAAGACCTCAGCTTAAAGTTCAGTTATTTGCCATGCAGTTCTCTTAGACCAGAATCTCCCCTCAGGCACTCCGATTTGCATTTCTACACACAGCCTCTAGGACACAAGATAATCTTTTGGATATGGGGTCCAAAACTTAAAGACAACTTGGATGGGTGAATGAGCAGGTATTTTTCCAGGTGTATTTTAGCTTACTACATGTTGGGCTGTAGCCTAATCACTTGGGGAGGAAATGGGAAAGATATTTTGCTCAGTTGAGCTTCCTGAGATCTAACAGCTGAAAGCTGACGTCCCTTCCACCTCAGCTAGCAAATGCACACCTCCTTTAAAAGTACAGTAATGTGAATTTAGCCCCACTATGTAACACCTGACAAATAGATTTTCTTTCTGAAACATAATGGTAAGAAAAATACATAGCAGAAGAAAAGCACTAATATAGATAATTCAAAAGAGATCATTTTTTTAGGATGCAAATGATTATATTAGAACTTGGGTTGCTTTCCCCAACAAAAGGTTGTTTTCCCCTGCCTTCTGCCTTGCTATTAACAGAAGTTTAAAAATTAAAAGCAGAACTCAGGTGTAAGAAGGTGGGAAACAAAACTAAAATTACTTTGCTTAAACACTATTGCCTTAAGCGGAGAGCGAAGGAACAAAGAAATTCCCCTACTCATCCCATCTGGAACTCAAGGCAGGCTCAGGCTAGAAGAAGCACCATCTTTAGGCACAGGCAGACAAACTAACTGGCAGAGATGCAAAAGAGCCATCCACGCCTCCTCGGCTGGCTTTTCTTGTGCTGGGATATGGGAAGTGATACTGGCCACTGTGTTGCGATGAGGACCCAAGGTTGTGACTCCTGCTGGGAAAACTGGTCCCGGAGGAGCACTCTTTGCTAGCACTGCTTCTCACTCTGCTGTGGCCAGACTTCACCAGCCTGGCTCCTCAGAGCTTTCCATGTAGTTACTGTCCAGCTTGGCTCTTGCTCTCAGCCATCCTCACCTGATTGACATCTGGGATGACACAGTTCTCACAGCAGAGAATTACCCCTCAGCTTTGGTATTTCCCTTTGCCAGCAAGCGGGAGAAGGGGCAGAGACACAGCACAGGACAAACCCTGACCTGTTTGTATGCAGAAATGCTTGCTAGACACAGAGGCAAAGCTGTAGCACTTCACAATGACTTTTTCCTCTTCTCTAGAAAACAGAAGGAGGAAAATTACTGTATGTTTCCACCTTTGTTTTGGTGGGTTTTTACCTGGAAAAACCATCCTAGGTCTCTACATGCTGTACCTGACACATGCAGTTTTGAAACATGCTCATTTGGTAACAGCGTAACTGGTGTTGATGTAGGCTTTGGTGCAGAGTATGAAGAAAATACTGTCGCCTAAATCTACTCCAGCCACTCACAGCACCATAACTGATGTTCATGGCATGACATGGTTGAAACAGATAATTGTAAAAGCACCTTTAATACGTGGCAGCATTGGTCATCTTAAAACTTTAATTTCCAATAGTCTTTTTAGCTGTGATTCTATGTAAGACAAATACAAAAAATGTGGTGGAAAGTATAGAATTTGCTATAGAATTGGACAGAAATACAAAGAGGAGGTGAAATAAAGCTTTCACCTTTTAGACAGTCATCTTAGGTGTTTCTCATAAATATTGAGAAATAATTAGAATTAAGTGCAGTTTAAAAAGGGTTACATAAAAACGCAGACAGAACTGAGATGAAATTGATGATGCTTTTAAATACATTGAGCATTTTTTCCTCTTTTTCTCAGCTTTTTTATGAGCCAAGACCTTATCCTTTTTTTACAGTTGTTGATATTTACAATGATTTTTCTTTGGTCTGATTTCCAACTGCTATCACATCACTGAGAAGCTGAAGAAGTATGGGTTTTTTTCACCAAAATATCAGTGACATTTGGCCAGTTTCTTTACAATAAAGAATTTACAGCTGTAATTCATATACTTTACATTTCTAGACTGAGAACTGTAACTTGTTCTGTGGAACAACATTTGGACTGTTGGACTACATTTCATCTCCAAATGATATCTAAAAGTGGTGCAAATTTTAACAGCTTGCCTTGTCATCCTTTATGATAAGCATTTTATACTATTATTTCTGACACGGCCTTTGGCTTCGCCTCCGGTTTTCTGAATAAAAAGTGGATTTTTAGGGATTTGTTTTGTCTTCTACAGTCCTGAACTTCCTAAGAGTGAGACTCACCTGAAACCACCCTGCCAGTTATTGTCACAAAGATGTTGCAGTTAGCCTAATCTTTTGTAGGGTTTTTCAGCTTTTGCAGAGGTTTTCTTTCATCAGCCATCTCAACTGCATAATTGACTAAAGACTTAGCTGAGAAACTCCAAGGACTGCTGCAAGACCAGCAAGGTTTCCGTTAGTGGGGATGGATTATGATATAGATCTTGAATGCTTGTGGTTATTGGTGGTTTCTGTGGAATGAGGTTTGTATTTCACAGCTGTTTATTTAAGAATTGCCAAAGAAGAATGTAGAGCAGAGTTAAAATATTTCTTTGAGTAGATGGAACCTAAGTTAGTAAAGACAAAGGAAGGAAAGATGTTCAAAGTGTGGTTAGGTTATAAGCTCTAGCACTCAAAAGATAGAGAATGGCAAAGTAGCGTATCCTGTGCAAATCTTGGATACACTGTAGTTGTTACTTCCCTGGCCATATATGCTTTTTTCTCCCTCCAGTAAATGTTTGTATTTTCAGTGCACAGACTGAATTGTTTTATTTCTTGTGCTCCTGCTCCTTCCTCTCCTCTACCTTCCAAGTAGATGAGCCAGGATCCGCTTACCTGCCAAAATCAGGTGCAGCCAACATGTGCTCTCTGATGCCACTGCTGATCTGTTCTCTTTCCACATCTTGTTTATTATTCATTGTCCAAAATGCAGCCCACACCCTGTATAATGCACGTGACTCAAAGCCTTCCCTAGATACAAAATTATTATTTTCCTCCTGGGCTTTCCTGTAGGCTGCTGTAGTCACCAACTAATGCACAAACACCAATTAAGTTATTTTCACAACACACCAGTGAGACAGCATGGTATTATTATACCCAATTTAGATGTGGAGAACTAAGGTATGAGAAACTGTGGTGCCACGTGTAAGCTATCAGCATCTTTAACTATACAAGCTTGGACCATTCTTGGGACAGGGCTGACCTATTAACTAAATGAGTTAGGGTTACTGTGGAAAAATAGTATGCAATCATGTAATTAAAAACTAAGTCATACCACAAGTGCCCGATAGGGTCAAAAGAATGTTACTCAATCAGCTGTAATTCTGGCATTTCTTAATATTTCAAGCTTAATTTCGGGTCCTTAATTATTTTATTTCAATACAGCTAATATTTGCAAATTGTAGGATTAACCTCCACAAAATCAGAAAAAAGGAAATGTCATTAGCTCTCATTATCCCGGTTTTCAAGTGAGCCATCAGAAGGGTGCGAGCCTACAGCCTCACAGTGTAGTCCTACAATCCCCAGGCTATCGCAGGCTGTGCCTTCGCTGGAGGTCCAGACCCACCTGCTGCCAGGCAAAAGGCAAACTGAGAGGGAAACAACGACAAGTTTCTTTTCTGAATCAGTGACCATGCACAGTAGATAGGTGCTATGAAACCACAAACTAAAGTAGTAGCAGTTTTGGTTGTTGTTGTTGGGAGTGTGTATTTTTTGGGTTGGTTTTTTTTTTGTTTTTGCTTGTTTGTGGGTTTGTTTTGGGGTTTGTTTATTGTGGGGGTTTTGGTTTTTTTTTTTTCTTGTGGGTGAGCATTAGTTCCAGAGTTACTGTTTTATCAGCAGGTTCCACGGGATCTTTTTATGACATCAGAGACTCAGTTGTGGTCAGTTTTAATCTCAGCTTCAAAGAGAAAGGTATTGATTTTCTCAGTCTCCCAAATATGACCCTTGATGTTGCACTTGCACCTTGGGCTCTGTTGATCATACACATTTTGAACTCTTCTAATAAGTTCTTAATAAAACATTACAAGTGTTTTCTCTGTAATTAATTGAACTGAAAAGCAGAATTCTCAGGTAATGCATACGAGAAGGAGAGTTAAGGTGGTTAGATTTGGATTTAATTTTCTGGCAATTTCACTGAGAAACAATTCATAAAGCCTTTTAATTTGAAGTCTTGGCTGGGTTTTTCTGCTGGAGTGCCTCACCAGGCTTTTAAAAGATTAAATGTCCTATTCAAAAGTTGCAGGATGTCTTAGAGGAATAGTCTCTTGCGGAAAGGTATAAAGCAGGAAATACCAAAACCCAAAATGAAGGTTTAGAGCTCCTATGTGTGTGGGATAAACACACAGAAATTTAGTTGTTTTAAAACAGTTCCTACTTTGCATATGTTTATAGTTAAGTTTTGTGAAAACAGTACTATATTGCCTGCAAACTCCTAAAAGAAAATACCTTTCGCATTGTCAGATCTACTAGGCAATCAAAATGTACAGAGCAGTGTACTCCAGAACCTGGCCTAAAACCAGGAGAACTGCAAGATCTCACTGTACAAGAAATAAAAGCATCAGAGGCAGGAGACTGAAGAAACAGAGTGAAAAATACACTAGAAATTAAATATAAATGTAGTCATGTGCTATATAATGTCCTATCATGCTCACAATTCCCCTAGCCTAAGTTTGTTCCCACTCCAATGACCATTTTCCTTGACCTTTTCCCTCCCCCTACATATTTTTGTCTACCCAGTTCCAAGTGCTCACTTCTGTTAGCTGGACAGCCGGTCACATGCCTACATTTCTTCACCTCACTTGATTCCAGTCACAGTCTTACTCCCTGAACATCAACATCTTACCATTTCGGTTTCACCTAGCAAGTTCCCATTTTGCCTCTTATTGATACAGATTTTCCTGTCCTACTGCCTCCATCCAGCTTTCAAGGTTTTTGCCTGGGTTTGATCATTTTCTTGAGTAATCAGCCCCAGTCTTCAACTCAATGCCTACTCTGTTCCCAACCTTTCTATTCCTGGGGATATCTTCCATATCCTTTACTCAGATTGTTACCATCAGATCCATTGTGCCCAACCTCTTCACCCACATCTTTCCTCACCCACATCTTTCCTCATTCTACTTCAACAACTCAACCATAGATTAAAGAGGGTCTGGTTCCCATCCCAACTTCATTCAGGTTACACTGTTTCTGCCTACACAGAACCTGCATCTACTTTAGAACTCAGGGGAAACAGATAAAACCCCTTCCCTCACTTCATGAATCCAGGTCAGGACAGCTGCTGAAGAAAAGCTATAGCTGCAGGAAGGTGGGTCCGAGCCCACACATTCACCACATATGGAATATCCAATGAAGTCCACAAGAAAAACGGAAGAGGTCTTTACTCCAGAAACCACTTTTCTTTCTTAGGCTTTGAACACGGCCAAAAGCCTGCAAATTTTAACCTGGGTTTCAGAAAACACAATCATGGCAACACCATATACCCAGTTCTCATACTGAGTTCATTCTTCAAGCACAAGGGAGAAAGGTCAACAGCATTTATTGCTATGTACATACATACATATATGTACAGCTATAATAACAATTTATTATACATAAGGCTTTTCAAGCACTATTATTATTTATAGACAGACTGGGGGCCATATTTTGTTCCTTAGTTTTTGTCTCATTAATAGCCAAACTTTTGTGGCTTCAATTTAAAAAATAATCTTATTCAATCAAGCCAGCTTCAGAAATATGCACCCAAATGATTCATATTTAGAAGAAAATGAAAACACAGAAAAACAGAAGAGCAAAGCATGCCCAACAATTGCTAGGCTTGCCTTTAATAAAAGAGTTTAATAATGTTAAAGAATCTTCTTGTAGAAACAAAGATTGTTTGCTTAAGTGAGTAATTTATAGGATTAATCTATTACAGGGAAAACTAGCTCATCTAGGAAACAGAATGTTTGAGAAAAGAAGTCATTTGCGTGTGTTGAATTATGGAAGGCTTTGCTCCACTTTGGGACAAATTGCACATTTCTCAAGGACTCAAGTGTATACCTGTTGTACACTTGGCAAAGTGCACACCCACTGTTGTCTTCCTAGAGCTCAGCATTATTTTCCCCGAAGAAAAGTCTGCCAGGAATACTTTTGAATAAACTTCCACAGACAAAGAAATATTTGCTCTTGAGTAAGCAAAATTAAGTGCTTGTCAGCAATCTGTTGATGCAAAATAAATTCAAAAAGTTAGTGTCACATGATCTGCAGTACTATTGTAGCATGTATTCTACTAGTAGTGCTTAACACAATCAGAATTAGTTGCTGTATTATTTTTTTTAATTATTATTACCAGACAATACTGAGCTAACAAAGCAATGATATAGGGCTAGTCTAAAATTTATTACAATGAATATCTACCTGCATATAAAAACTATATATTTTTTCTGTGCACTGAAATATATTTCATTTGTTTATAGATACATAGTAGTCTTTTATAAAAAAACAGCATAAATTACAATAGAAATAATAACTATATAAGAAAGAAAGTTTCTGCTATGTCCGAATTTATTCCTTACACAAAGTGCTTTACTCATTGTCACTGCTCTTGTTATCTTTAACAACTTTGACGATTTAATTGTGGTTTGGGTTTATCATTTGGACAGGTAACATGAGTCTAGTCTTCTGATATGCAGGAAATAATTTGCATTTTTATTTTGTCAAGAGACAATAAAAGCAGTGAGTTCTATCTAAATGAGAAGCTTTGGTTTATCTTTCAGTTTGAAACCTATAATCCACTCATTCCTCTTGGCAGCCAGGCTCAAAGATGAATCAGGAGACTTTAATGATAAATAGATAAGTCGTACACACAGCTTGTGCACATCAGCATTGTGACTCAGTGAGTCCGCCTAGCCTGTGGTTTGTGCCGTGCTAGTGACACGTCTTGTTGATCCATTGGCTATATTATACAAGGCTGGCCCTGAAAAGGGAACTGGATGGTCTCTAAACACCCAGGGCTATAGGAAAAATTAAGAACAGTTATTACTACTGTTTATATATTATTTTTCTCCATGTAGAAAAGGATGTTTTCCTAGCTCTCTTTCACCTTCACGTTTTCTCTTACTCATATGGCTGAGAAAATCCAGGAAAATCTGCCAGCAGCTGGAGCTGTAGGTTTGTGCTTACACATTCAAAGCCCTGGAAATACATGTCGTCATTCATTTTATTCTAAAATTACTTTTGCAGAACTACCATTTTACATGTTTTAAAAATAAATCGAGTAAAACAGAAGTAACACAAAATCTTAAAAGGATTACTTTGAAAAGGTTAGCTCAGAAGGATTTTCCGCTTGAATTCACTTTGCAGACAGGGACTGTAAGTCTCATCCATGGCAATACTTGTCCTATGTGCATATAGTCCTCAGGAGTTTATCAAGTCTGCTCCCTCTCTAGTGCTGATGCTGATGTATGCACACCCTGGAGGTAAAAGGGAAACACATCTGGTGGCACACCAGAGGCGACATCTGATTGTTTCAAGTTCCTCCTCCCAAAGAATGACCACTTTCTTGCAATTCTGAGAAACCACCTCTTGCATAAGCACTATATGGGTTTGGTCTTTCCATGGTGCTGTGCATACCTTTAAAATGCTCAGTGCTCTCAAGTCCTGCTGAAGTCAGTGGGAACTGAACTGCACTTTGCTTCTAAGAGTGACCAAAGCCTGGCCAAAAGGAGCCCAGACTGATGGTCAGAGTCCTTATTAAGACTCAGGCATGAATAATATCTATGAAAGCTAGAGGTGCAGCCAAAACACAGCTTCAGACACACAATGGGAGTGTTTTTCTTCATCTACAGGCTGTGATTGTTCTCAGTTATTCAAGACTGTCCTCACATAGGTTCTAGCTTAGCAAAACAATTGAGGCAAGTGCTTTAGTTTAGATGTGTGAGAAAATTCACACTCAAATCACACTGAAATACATAATATTACTGTCCTTTAGTAGTAGTAGTTATTCTCTCCTCTATCCTTTCTTAGCTGATTTTTCCTTTACCTCCCCTGAGACCCACAGAACAAGCTTTGAAAGCCCTTGGGAGCTTTCCCAGCCTAAGAATTCTCAGGAATATTTATCTGTATTTCTAGCTTTGTCCCTCCTATAAATATTCTTACAAATAAAATCCTATTCACCTGGGGTTAGTAAAGTGGCAAGATAGTTTCCCACTTTTTTTTTTTTCTTTTGTCTTATTTTTTCAAATCAATTCTTTTTGTACAATTATTCTACTCTATTTTTACTAGAATATCCTACTGACTTTTTTAACATATACTGCTTAATTTCAAACACAGGCTTCTCAATGCCATTAAGCTATTTAATACTATTTTGATTTAAATGTGTCAGTGTAAATCAATAACAAACTGGATATTTGACTCATTACTTCACTTAATTGTTACCCTAAGTCTTTAATTTACCATATTTATAGATTATTTTTTTTTTAATGGGGAAACAAATCTTTGCTTTGTCTCTAGGAGGATTCTGCAGCTTGTCAATTAATTTACAAGCTACAAAGTTTGACTTCAAGCCCTTGGGGTACTCTGATCCCACACTGAACAGAGCAGAGCTTTCCAAAATAAGCTTGCTAACGTCAGAACCTCTTGTTGCTAAGAGAAGTGAGTGTAGCCTGGTAAAAGCGCGTTGTTTCAACAAATCCATTTGAACTGGCAGCCAACCTGTCTAAAGACAATGGGAGTAGTTTTAAGCAATACATACCAGATTGTTACATCAGACTGTTTTACTAGAGCGAGAAAAAAATGCAAGGATACTGAGGAAAATAGCAGGGGGGGGAAACCATATCCTCTGCTTACAGACTGCAGAATGTAAATGTGTTCTATCATTCAGAAAACTAATGGAGGTGAGAGTGACCTACCCCAGGCTAATACTGTACAGAACATGCAAGTTCTTAAAAGAATTTCCAATTAAGATTCCTTTTATTACTACACTAACCAAAGGCTCCACTACTGCATGGTTCATTACTTTCAAGAATTTAACATTAATTTAGATCAGAGGTAAGTATTCCCATCCTGACTTAGCACGAACGCTATGCAATATTGACCCTCCTCTTGGAACAACATGTAAGTTCATAAAGCGATCCATACCTCACATTGTGATATGTGCAATTCACAGTCAGCTACTGACCACCTGGATGGATCTCTGCACCATGGTCCTTTATTTTGCTCCAGCTTCTAGTCCATTAAAAATTAATCACCCTACAGTCTTGCATTCTGACCTTCTTAAAGACACATGCAAACACACACACTCTCCTAAGAAGCTGAGAACAGAGAAAAATACAAGATGATCCTCAGCTTTCACAGATTATAAAATGACACATGATATGGGTTGCATGAATGAGAATAAAAAACTTGTCACTCTTTGGAAGGTTCACAAGATCTACAAATAATTGCTAGCTGTCACATGTTTAATGGTAGTGGAATACAACTTGTCAATCCCCACTGGGTCATGGGAAAAAGCAGAACTGTGGCTCCACAGAATGAAAACCTCTAGTGAGTTTCAGCATGAGATATCTACCTTAACAGTGAAACCACTACATGTGTATGGTTGTCTCCTTTATCACTTGTTTTATAGACATCACTTCTTATATGTCAGTGGGACTGGCTTGATTTTTCTTCGCAAAATTACTATATCTTAAAAATACTAAAAGTTCGAAAGCACAATAACTGGTTCTGATCATTTGTGTGTCCTACCTTTGCATCTTTTTTTCCCTAACTATTGCATTTTAATTCCCTTTAAATAAGTGCAGGATGAAATGTCATGTTTTAATGACCAATTTTCATAGCCCTTGTGATTACACATGCTTTTATACCAAAATCATTCAGTTTTAAATCCCTAAAGTAAGAAGAAAATATCGGACCCTAACTTTAGGGAAATTCTCTTGAGTTCAGGGTAGCTCTGCCTTGCTTATATATGTGATTTTGGTAATTGCTAGGAGAAAAAGTCGTTTAAATAACATACATAAAAAATAAACATTATTGTTGTAATCAGTCAGCCAGTACTGGGAGGAAAAATCACTTCTGTATGACCCTGAACTAATTTCCCTGGGATTCCGCAGAAAGACTTGGGACTTCATGGCAGCCTTCCCACCAACTGCAATAGACATTCGAGTAGAACTTTCTGCTCTCTGGGCCACATTTGTGCTCCTGCTTTCTATATGGTTCTGTTGATTTTAACATTAGGCACCAAACTCTGCCTTGACTTTCTGAGTTATCGTTAAGCTAATTAATTAGCATTAACTCTGAGAGGTCCTGGGGTGAAAAACTCCATGTTAGCATAATGTACTGCTAATGTTATTATTCTGTACAAGCAACTGGAAAATAATTGTCCCTTAAATATGAGCTTACCTCAGCCACGACCTTTTGAGATCACTTGCAGTATATATATGAATCAGACTCTTAACTATATATAGTTTTCATAGACAAAATTTTCACAGGGTTTTATTTCAAATTCTTACATGCAAGACCTTGAAGGTGAAATGTACACTTAACTCAATCACAAGGCAAAGATTTAATGTCTCTCTAATTAGAAACACGACCAGTTCTGTTAATTTACCTGAAGGAGGAAAGGCTGTGCAATGGAGTGAGCATTAATCTGGGCCTCAGGAGACTGCCACTCAGCTCCTTGCTTTTCCAGGTACCTCCTCTCTGACTTTGTATGAATCACATATACCTAGATTCTGAAAGATAATTCATTATCTACCATTAAAATCTCATTCAATCTCAGTCAGCTGCCTAAATCACAGAACTAAAAATAACCCTAAAAAACAGCACGGGATTTATGATACCTCAGAATATTCCCTACTCCACTTAAAAAGACTATCTATATCTATTGCGTTACTTACAGATGTTTGCTTCATATTGCCACCTGTTTGACCTGCTTTTATACACAGTTCATTAAGGAAATTCCTTGATTTCTCTCTTAAGTCTATTCCACTACTTACTTATCCTTAAAAAGATTTTTATGTACCAGAACTGAAATCATTCCATGCCTCATTTCTTCACTTAGAAAATGGGGTGACTTTTGTTATTTAAACTGAACTGTTGCAAGAATAAAAATACTTTCACCTAAGAAAGTTACACTGATCAACTTTAAGTGCTGAAATCAACATATTCCACATTGGAACAGCTTACTTGAACAACTAATCAAAACTAAGCACTGCAATTTGGCAAATTTACAAACAGTCCACAAAAAATAACTATCTGAAACATTAAAACATGGCCAGAATACACAGGTTTTTGACTAAATCAAATTCTGTTAACAACAACAAATATATTTTTGCAAAATATGATGGATTATATTCTCCCCTAGATATTTTAAAAAAAGAAAAAAGACTAAATAATTGTTTTTTTCATTGTGTTATCTTCACCAATTCCTGTTATAGAAGTTGAATGTGAAAATACTGTATGCAAAGAATATGCCCCAAAAGAAATACACTCTGCCTACTCAACAAAGCACAGTGATAGCATACTTTTCAAAACTGATGTCTATAAAAATACAGGATGCTGTCGCACATGAAATTTCAAAAGAAGACATAATGCCATGTTTCCACATGTTTTGAACTTTATAGTTCAGAATTCATATCTTCAATAAAAAGTTCTTTTTACTGGTTCAGAATATGATTTTAAAATGTTATTTTTATTTATATGAAAGTAAATAAATAGCTATCAAAATTGGAATTGAGGATTTTCAATCAAAATTAAGTATTTGATTGGTCAATCACATTTTTCTGTTTGATTACTAGATCATGAAAAAGTTTGGAACTTTTATTATTGTCTTGGTGAAAACATTTATTTTACACTTGAATTACACTTTACACTCAAGTATGGGAGCAAATTTCTTCTCATTTATCTTTCCTAATAACAGGTAAAGTTAATGCTTTTCTTTCCCAGGAAATATCGGGTTGGATTTGATTGGCAGCTGGCATTAAAATGACAGTTTAAGCTTAAACAGCCCCCTGCACAAATTCTGGAAAAGTAATCTCTTTACGTTTGTCAGCATTCCCTTTCCCACAACAGATTTTAAAACGTAACACTCTTTCCCATGTGTGAGTTAATGAGAAAAGGTTTTCTCTGTTTGTTGTCAGAATTATAGAATAGAGTAGGGGTTGCTGTTTTCTAAGATCTATAATTGCACACATAGTCTGGACTCACTTTGCTCGGCTGTGGCTAACTAAGATAAAACAGAGAAGAATCAGGACCCTTTTATCATTGTAAGTTAACAAGACACTGACTCCGCACTGTACCTTCAATCCCAATCACCTCTATTAAGCACCATCTGTGCTCCTTATTTATGTTCACCTTCCTTCTAATTAGGCCCTTGCAAAGCTGTGCACCTGCAGCAACTCTGTTCTCACCTCATTGTACATTACCCGTTAAGTCTCCGCAGCACATCCTACACCAAAATAATTTTGTCACTACATCATTATACCTCCTCCCCTTTCAGGGAATACAGGCCAAAATGCACTACTTAGAATTAGGTTATTCTTGGGGAACAATCGCTATTCCTTTCCTTTCGCATCTTTACACATTTTCACAAAAAGTGAAAATCTTACATGTCCGATGTCAATATTGCAATTAGCTCTTTTAAGACCAGGGTAAGGGGTAGAAAACAAAACAAAAGCCAAACAAACAAACAAACAAAAAAACCCAAATAAAACAAGTTAAAAACCCCAGAAACACACTTTTCTCTTTGACTATCATTAACAAGTATGCCAAACCACAACCAAATGTTTTTTAAATGCTCTCACTGTTGAAACATACACTTTTGCATTAGGTGCGTTTCTTCTAAAGTTACACCAATCCTGTTCTGTTTGTCTGGTTGCTCTTGATAGGGCGGTATTTTATTTTTCTGTGTTACGTCACATTTTGTGTAAATCACATGCACGCACAAGCACACCCCACACTCACCCACAAGCCCAGCTGCTCATGAATAACTTAATTGTGAAGTAATTCAGCAAACCCTGAATACCATGTGGACAAAAAACATCACTTCAGGGGACCCTGATGCTTGGTCAGAATTTGAACTGTAGTAAGGAAAATTTTCTCATGCATTCTCATGTGCTCCTCTGAGCCTTTGTTGTACGATCAGTAAACCCTGTCATAGTCTGTATTTTCCTTTGATTGCAGACAGGTGTGCACATGCGTGTTTCTGAGTCTACATATGCAAGAAGTGCATAGAGCGATAATCTGCCCTAACACTGTTTAAATCACCATTATACAATTGCGATTATTAGTAATAAATTGCATGTATGTTGCAACCTTTTTTTTAATGTTAAAGTAGCTTTATTTTTCCTATCCACATATTAGGTATAACTCTTATTTAAGTCAAAAACAATGAATATTCTGTGATTTTCTTAGTCTCCTAGTGCCTGTAAGTCTTTTCCTATGTGATCACTTGTGCCTCTTCAAAGCAGGTGGTATAGGATGCTAAATACTACCCAAGCAGAACTATCATGAATCACTCTTATTTTGTGGTCATGTTGCAGAGTTGTAAATAACTTCACCAAAGCTAGTAAGCACCGCTTACACAGTCATATGATCTCTAAAAATCCGGGTATTGCAGCCTTCACAATACATAAAATTACAAAACACAATAATGCAAAATTATACCTTGGAAGAAACTGTGATCCACACTACTAAAATTGGTATATTTACAAAAAAAGGAGTAGTAAATTGTATGTGGAATGACATTTTCTACCTAAGCCATGTCCTCTGCTTAGAAGGGTCTATCAGTGTCTTCAGTGTGGTAGATCTCTGGTCTGTTAGCCAAGGACTGGTCTGAAAGTTCTGTCCTGTTTACTGGTTTGTTGTTTTTTTTAAAGACTATGCAACAAATCCTCATTGAAGAAAACAGTCATAATTCATTAACAGCAAAACGGAATTAGAACTAAGAATATATGCAACCAATTTAAAAACAGACATTTCAAGGAAATCACAGGCAGTATTTCAAATCAGAATTTCAGCATAAAACTTAAAAAGCATTTTAAGAGATGGAAATTTGCAGTACAATTTAACTACCATATGCTTATATGCAAAACCCACAGACATTTGCAATGTACAGATGATGTTGCACATTTGCAACCCAATAGTAACCAAACACTAGCTTCAGTGTGCCTCTTTTAATGACATTCCAATGGATTAGCATTAAAGGATTTCTGCCAATGAAGTACAATTAATGTAAGCTCAAGCTGGTCATACAACACAAATATGTCTAAGAATTAAATGCAAAATATTTTTTAAGTATTGAATGAAAATAAATGTAGACTGAAAAATCTCATTAATTTGGAATCTACTGGTTGGAAAACCATTTCTTTGCCACACCTTCAGAAGGGGAAAACCCCATCCCGTTTCCTGGCCTAATCCCTGTTCCAACTTGCAAAGCATATTGAGCTACAATGATTGCACTACTAGGCAGATACATTCCTGCCCAAAAAAACCCAGCCAAGTGTTGAGATTATATCTTTATTTAAATTGTAAGATAAAAATAGTGCCACATGCATATTTTTGGGTAGTACTTCTCCCTATGCCATGGTATTAAGAGCTAGATAGCAATCTCTATAACAATGATTCAGTGACACAAGCCATAACTCTAAAATTATGTTGAGAAAACACACATTATATGGTTACACAATCAGAGAATGGTTCAGGTTGGAAGGGACATCTTGTGGTATCTGGTCCAACCCCTCTGCTCAGGCAGGGCCACCTAGAGTCATTTGCCCAGGACTGCGTCCAGACAACTTCTAAATTATCTCCAAGGATGGAGACTCTACAACCCCTGTGGGCAAACTGTGCCAGTGCTCAGTCACCATCACAGTAAAAAACTGTTTCCTGATGTTCAGAGAGAATGTCTTGTGTTCCAGTTTGTGCCCATTGCCTCTTGCCCTGGCACTAGGTACCACTGAAAAGACCCTGGTTCTGCCTTCTTTATAACCTCCCTCCAGATATTTATACACATTGACGAGATCCCCAGGAGTCCCAATTCAACTTCATGTATCACATAGATTAGGTGAAGCCTGTTTCAGTGTGGCCCAATGTTTAAATGGCTGCACTAGGCAGCAGATGGCTATTGTAATACCTAAAACATGGACATCTGTCCTTAGCAAGGTGAGTCCTGATACCACGAAACATGCAGGACTTTTTTGATTTATTTTTTTTTAACATTACACATCATCCTTAGCACCCCTCTGCTTGCTTTTTGAGTTAGCAGAAAAGCTGATTGCCAGTTTAGACACGGGCCTGTCCCTGTGTTTCCCTCCAGAGAAGGGCCCAAGCAGCCTGAATATGTCTGTACCCATACACTTAGGCTTCAAACACAGTTAGGTCACAATACATAGAAAAAGCTAAATATCTCTGATGGGACACTTCAGCATTTATGCACTCTAACAAGGAAACTGCCTGAAGCTGCCTGATAGGACATGTTAAGCCCATCCCCTGGGGGAACTCAAACCAGAGTCATCTCTTGGCCTTTGCTAGTAAACTAGCAGGGGTCATGCTTTGTAAACAGAAGGCAGATGTCATTCAGCCATGTATGTCACCATACAGCTTTTCTAATACCCTAGTGGTTAACGTGTTCAGATGAGGTGTGAGATTCCTGTCTTTCATCAGTTGTATCTCCTTCTAGGAAAGTGTCCTGATACCAGAATACAGGATTGACTAAGAGGGAACACATTTCACCTCTGTGTGATGTAGGTGGACCACTACATAGCCAAGAGATAAGGGTAGTTACTTTTCTTCACAAATATTTCTTCTAGATCACTCTATTATTATTCATAATAAAATTCTATTACATTTTAAGTGCACTAATCGTGAATAATTGAATAAATCTACTAGTCAATCTACCTCTGTTCTTTCTTTACCAGATCCATTCTGAAATGCCTCTATGAAGTCAGAAAAAAACTGTTTATCATGTCAAATAATGAGTTCTATAGAAGATACAGTTTATAAAAAACATCTCATATACAAAAAAAGATTTAAATGAATGTGCTTGTTTTGCAGTACCAATGCAATTAAGTTCTGTCATTTTGTATACAGCCTTGGGAATCACAGCATAAGTTATCATTAATCAGAGGAAAGAATACAATAAGTACTAATCCATATAAAGAAACATGATCTGTTCTCTTCTGACCACTATCAAAATAAGACACAGTGGAAACACAAGTCATTTATAAGAGTTACATGTTCATATATCCAGAGAATTTAGTATGTTAACTGGACTTTGATTAAATATAATGTCCAGTGACAAGCCAAAAACTGTACTCTGAAACATGGCATTGAAAGAAAATATTTTAGTAACACAACTGGGAGACTAACTCTTAATAAACTATTTCTCCAAAGAACTCTGCTGTTTACACGCCACATTCCCAAAATACATTTTTTCCTCAAATGTTTTATTACCCTCTATCACTCCAGTTGGTGGGGGGTAGGGAGGATGGGGATTAGATCTTGCTGATTCTTGGAGCTGACTGAAAACTTCAGTGGAAGCAGTAACTGTGCAATCTGTGTTACTTCTTTTAGACATGCAGAATGGTTTATGCATCATGAACAGAAGAGTTCATAGCCCCTTTTTGCTTGAATTCTTACACCTTTAGGTATAAAAAAAGACTCCTGGAACAACAGTGCAAACTATTTTACCATTTATGGCAGCCACAGCTGACTACATAAATATTCACACACACAAATAATGGAAGATTTCTGTCAAATGCCCAGCAAATAGTTCTGCAGTATGGTAACGCTTGCATCTATTAAGCAAACCCATAACTTAAAATTTCTCTCAAGTTTACTCTGGTATGTCTGAAAATTTGTGGTAGAAAATATGTCCAGCATCTGTGTTTTATATCAAAAAATTGATAATTCTGATTTCTGAATGACCTTTTTGATACAACAAAGTACATTCTACAGAAGCTATGAATTACAAACATTTTTACAGACACTTTTCCTTGTTACTTCAGCGTCAGTATGGTTCCAGTTGGTCTTGAAATGTACTGTTTGAATTTTGTTTGTACTGTTGAAGTTGGTCTTGAAATGTCCAAACTTCCTTTAAAAAGAAATATATTTTTGGCAGTACTAACTTTTAACACAGTGTTTTACAGCTTCCCCATGAAGTCTTGTATGGATGTGCTTCATGCTTTAATTCTGCAGAGTCATGAAGACAGATGGGAAAATAAGCATATAAAAATCCACAGATTATGGATAAATTCCTATAAAAATTGTGCTGGACAATGGCAAAGCTGACCCTGTTATTAGCAAAAAATGGGCATGGTTCTCCTATGTCTCATCAACACAAAATGGTGTTCTTGCATGCCCTCTGTATGAATGTAGTTTTAAACTAATTAACTTGGCCAAGGTAAAAAGGTATTTTACTGTCATGAACCCAGAGTCACACAGAGAAAAATAATCCACGAAAGTCTATATGTGACACTCCAATGTGTAAATAATTCATCTGTTAATCCCCTCAAAGACTGCTGATGGACAAGTGAGTTAACCAAATATAAGAATTTCTATTGTTTTACAGTTTATCAGGCTGTCCCATTAATTTTTCAAGCTCTTCCAGTAACAAATGTTTAAATTATTTAGATAAGAAGAAAGGGGCAAAAAAAAATAAAATATTGTTTCTATCTTCCTTAAACTATTTCTTCATCTATAGAGCTATTGCAGGTAGCTTCTTATTCAAGTAGAACGTGTTTTATCTCTCCCTGTTTAAATATTTAAATTTAAATATTTAAATTAAATTATTTAATTTAAATATTAATAGTTGTTTGATCAGCTATATATATAATTGCATAGTATACACAGCTAAACAAAATTTGGGGCTTTTTGTTTAAGGAAATGAAATATATTGTCACTACTACTGTAACACTGTAGATTCATTTTCCCTACGCACCAGCATACTGGGGAGATGTAAGCTGCATTGTGTCTACAGAAGTGCAAAGTATTTGCATATTTCAAATCTGTGAAGCTACATGGATGAGCAAACAAAAATATCCACTGCTGCATGTATTTGTGTCAGATGGCAGTGTGGATACATATTTCTGCTGCTGAAATCTTCATTTTTATGTGTCCAATTATTAAACTATGCACAAGGCAAAGTACTTGAATTAATATCTGGTAAACCAAAATAAAGGTACTATAATTGCAACAGTTGTTTCCTCTTAGAGGTTTGTTTGTGGGCTTTTAAAGTTCCTGAAATACAGCTCCTGCAATAAACAGGCCATATCAAATATTTTAAAGCATTTCTTAACAAAATGAATTTACATATTATCACAAGAACAACTAAACAGATTTAGAAGGTGTTATTTTCAGGAGCAGGTTAGTTGAAAAGTATTTTGAAATATCAAGGGCACTGTTTTGCTTCCATTAAAAACAAAAAACCACACACAGTTCCATTGGAGCAGCGCAGAGGCTGAAATAAGCTGCTTTACTCCAAAGCAAACAAATAAACAGAAAACCCAAACAATCATTTCCATGTCTCTGTTCAGAAATGCCTCACAGCTGCATATGTTCCTATGAGAGCTTCCTAGAATATGTGGAAGAGAATAATTAATCAATGTTTCATTTAGGTGTTTGTCTTAGTCTTTATTGTTTATAAATAAACCAGTATCTTTATTCCCTTGTGTACTGTGCCTTACAGCAAAACCTGAAAAAAATGTATTAGAAATTATGTATATATGTTTCTATTAATATTAAAATATTTTGTAGCTGTTGTTAAGTCAATTAATATTTAGTAGGTAACTGTCTCACAGAAAATTTTGTGGGATGGTTTAAGAATCCCATACTAAAGAATGTAAATTATGTGGAAAATGGACATAAGGAACAGAATGCTAGCAGAATAGAATGAAAAATTTTTAAGAACATGAATAAAAATCCAAGAGCAAATTTTTTTGGTGTTTAAAGGAAACAATAGGATCACTGTGCAAGGATCATTTTTCATTAAAATGTTAGGCATGTTTATACCTACTGTACATGGCTTAGAGGTGTTCTTTTGTGTGAAGTAGATAAAATCCTATTGATTGAGGATTTTTGAAAAAATGTGTCATGCATATAAGGCACAGATTATGGGTCCATAATAATATGCATTGCCATGAAAGTGCTGTAACAGCTGTGGGGAGTTGTGCTATCTGTTGTGCCAATGAAATGAAGAACAAAACCTATTTCAAAGCATGAAGACTGGAAAATAGAGCAGGGTCTGTCATGCACTATGCATCATATTGTATACTTGGATTGGTCAAATGGATTTGTGCTGTTACTTCATACAAATTTCACTGAATGAAGATTTCTGAAGGAGTTAGAAGAAGTCAAGTAGAGGTAGATTCACAAGAAAGAATATTCAATATCCATTTCATATAAAAGTAAGTATTGAAATGTGCATATGCCCGTTCCCATCAGCAGGAAAGGTGTTGTGCTTTTATTATCTCTTTTCCTCTGGAAAATTTCTTCAGACTAAGATGGAAAGTTATAGTCCTGCTTTGCCACTGACAACCTCATTTAACACCATGATCACAGAGTATTGACTCTTGGTCCCTTAGCAAGGGTCAAGTTTGTAAGTTGTCTCCATAACTATGCAATTAAAACTCATTGAACTAGTACTGCTGGCTATTGCCAAAAGGCTACCACAAGGTTAGGGACAGACAGTCAAATCACCTGATCCATTTTCATTACTTGTGAGTAGGTGATTCCTTCTGAACACCTCCAAATCTAATATTTTTTATTTTCTTTTTTTCTTCTTTTCTTGCTTTGTTTTTAACTGGACAGGTCACAACATCTCAATTCGGTCATAAGAACTGCAGAACTGAAAATTGTCTCATATCATATTTTGCTGTATTTCATAATAAAGAGTAACAGTATGAAATATTTATTTTAAATACTTTCAGAGAAAGATAAGGCAAGAACGCAAGAATGATGGCACCAAATGATCATTATCACTCTACCACTGTAACTGAACTGTCCTATTGGAATGTAACTGTCCTCTAAGGAATCCAACAATACAAATAATTTTAGCTTAAATTTCAAGCAACATGGACATTCATCCCTAATATTAGACAGAAGCCATCCTTTTTTTATGCAACACCCAAAATAATGCAACATTATTATGCAAGATCGGCCAATACCCATCCATGGAGGTTCAGATTGGTGATGAAGGACAGTAACTACTTTCTGTCACCAGTCAGACAGAATGATTGTCCCAGTCTTAAATTTCATCTTTCATTTTATTAAAGAAACTGGGGTTTTAAGCTGCAATGCTGTTTTTCAGTGCCTTCAATATAAAAGATTTAAGCCAAGTTTTTATTCAGTAGCTAGAAACTTTGATATATAATTACCTTTTCCCCACCCAGTTGCTGCAAGTGGTAAATTGTGGAAATGCATCATTTTTCTCGCATTACTTACATAAGAAAATTGAGAAAATTAATTAGGAGAATCAGTTTCCTTCCTCGACCATTTAACTAGTTACAGCAAGCACCAGGGAAAGGGGGTTATCCCTGCTGTGGCTGGGTGATGAGCCCTGCGCCACACGCTGCCACCCCGACCTAACAGCCATCCCCAGGCCTCTGAATGTGCCAGGTGCGCACAGGGAACTAACTGTCCACCCGCAGCCTGGAATGTCCTGATGAAATCCCACTGCCAGAATTGCTCCTGGCAAGTGATGGGGCTGGCAGGTAGGGAAGGCCCTGGCTGGAGGGCAAGGTGGAAGCCCACTGGGAGGCTACTGGGGTGAGGGACACCAGCGTGAGAGGTGGCCACTGTGACAGGCCATGCTACAAGGGAAGCCCCATGGTGGGAGCAGCCAAGGCGGCTGGTGGGGGAGGCCAGAGCCCACTGAGGGGGACAGGGTAGCCCCTCAGGGAGGCCACCAGAGGCCCAAGGAGCTCAGGAACAGCATCAGAGAGAGCAGCCCTGCAGGGAGGCAGCAAAGGCGGGTCCTGCATGGGGGAGGCGGAGGAGTGGGATGCAAGGGCCAAAGCAATGCCAGAGAGGGAGCGAGGGAGATGACTCTTCATTAAATTTTGTAATAAAACAGAATTAGGATTTTTATTTCCCCTGTTAAGAAATACTGCTCTGTGTGTTTATTTCATTAGAGAGTATTACATTGCACACACAGGCAGAAAATCGAAGTAACAGCCTACCTTCATCATGGCCTTTTCTACTTTTGTGCTTTATTTTCATCTCTTATACCTTGTCAACAAATTTTTATTTCACAATTGTTTTGCGCCAACGCGGAGTGCTGCATCCAATTTATTCTGTGCCAAAAGCATTTTAAAGAAGTGTTATAAAGCAATCGTCGTAAGAGGTGACAATAATAAAGCACTACTCTTCTACCCAAGGACTTCATATTATTACACGAACATCAGTTCTTCCCCTTGAATATCTTTCTCTGCGATGGCCAAGTCAGCAGGCTAATACTTTGTCATCCAAAAAGCCAGTCATAACACCGGCACCTTTCAGAGGAACAGAACTAGAACAAAGGGATAAATTACTAACCTGGCGTAAGGCTGTATACAAAAGCTATTGAAGAGCTTGGGATTATTCCTGTTACATCCACAAGTTTTGGGTCAAACCACATTTAAGGATGATCCTTAAGGACATTAAGGTTCTTAAGGAAAACTTCTGCTACACAGTTAAGTCCCTAACTATAACCTCTTTGAAATAGTCTTTTGAAATGTATGGACAAAACGCCCTTGTCTGTGTTCTTCCATGACTGAACATAGGCAGCACCCCCTTTAAAGCTGTAGGAATGGTTGGGAAGAATGGTCAGCAAAACCAGCATGGGATTATTTGTTAGCACAAACTTCTAGCAGTGAGGAGCAAATGGGGGGGGGGGGGGGGGGCACGC
>JAVJGJ010000014.1:99257622-99291759 GCA_035590215.1 Microhierax caerulescens
CCCCCCCCCCCCCCCCCCCCCCCCCCCCCCCCCCCCCCCCCCCCCCCCCCCCCCCCCCCCCCAAGCAGGAGAGAGAAAAGAAAATGACCACAAATGGTTCATACAAATTCTCAAAAACTGCATTCATTACAAATCTCCAGACACCCGGCAGTCCTGGGTTAACAGTTGGACTTGATCTCAAGGTCTTTTCCAACCTAAATGATTCTATGATTCTGTGATCATTGAAAAGAGGAAATATGAAAAGTCTGATCATTAGATTTTGGATTTTGCCAAGATTGAAATTTAAGAAATGCACATATGTACATATATAGTAGCATAAATGTATGTAGGATGAAAGGGAAGGAGGTCCCAGACCAGTGAACTTCCAAAGCAGGTGAGGTTGCTCTGGCTTTCTCCAGCACAGGTTAGAACAGCTGCATGGGTAGAGACTCCAGAGCCTCTCTTGGCAGCTGGTCCACCCTCACATTCTTACGCCTCTGAATCCACAGTCATTTATTTATTATTTATTATTTATCTCTTATTGAAGTATAACACCTTCATGGCAAAGAAACCCACTCACACTTATTGGTATTCACTTTATCCTTTTTTTGTTTATTTATAAAGACAGTACCTAACTCCCTGTGATATAAACTGAACAAACTGATAGATACTGTAAAGGAAAATCTTTATTTCTGGAGTTAGCAGTGGAAGGATTTGGCTACACAAGGCTGTACTGATATTTTCCCAATGTTATTGATATACGAGTGAAAGCTCATAATCAGCTTTTTTTATTAGCACTAGATAATATCATATTCATTGCAAGTTTGGTCTCTAATCTTACAAGGGCACCTTGAAATCCATGTACCTCTGGGGCAAAGAAGTCACTGATTTTAATAGCTGTAATCTGCACCAATAGCTCAGATATATATAGGCAAAAGAAGTCTGGGATAATCTGACTTTCATTCACATTCACAGTTTAAATGAAGGCTATCTTTGATCAAACTGCCCATCTGTCTATTTGTGTGCACACAAAAAGAAAGCAGAAATAATTCAAAAGAAAAAATAAACAGTTATCTGAAAGGTAGTTTGGGGGATAAGGTACGGTCTTGATTCAAGAGATAGAGGAAAATGTTTTTTGCATGGTCTTTATGGAGCAGCAGAGGGGGAAATTATCTACAGACTATCAGTGTGTAGGTGTCTGAAGATAATGATGAAAGGGAATTTATTTGTAAAACAACATGTTGTCAAAACATGCCTATGCAATTTCATCAAAGACTGTTTAATTATAAACCCTTATGACATACATTAATACAAAAATATCCATTACAGTGATATTACCCCTTTCTTAATTCAGCAGGGTGGCAACAGTTTTTGCCTAAAACATTCTGAATAGCTTCCACTACAAAGTTAATCTGTTGATCATGTAATTCTGAATTATCTGGATTTGTATTATATTGTAGCATAAATGTTTTCAAAATATTTCGGAAAGCATTTCAAAAGACAAACTTAATCCAATTCTGTCTGCCAGACCATCCACATGCTGAACTCTGAAAAATCACATTACTGCATGAGTCAAGTTTCTTTCATCCTTTCACCTAATTTTGTTCTCTAATTTTTATGCCAAAGATATATATTTAGAAATATTTAGAGTCAGTGCAATGTTGGATGGAAAATAAATTTTCTATTCCTGTAAAATCAGTGATTTAGGTGGTTTATACGTACACGGAGTAATTAAATTATTCACATAAACACACGCTAGTTTTGATGCTATTTTTAGTGCAAGATCCAGTTAAAGACTTGGGTGACTTAAACACAGTCTGAATGTCCTGTCACTGATTTTTTTTTTCTCCTTCTGACTGAAGAAGGCATTCATAAGTGTCAAGACCAAATGGCTCTTTTTGCTTTTTCTCTCAAGCAGCTGCAGAATTACACAAGAAGAGAAAGAAAATTGAGAGTGTTATACTGAGAAATGGGCATGTTCATGCATGAAGTTCAAACAAAATGTGTTGGCAACATAGAACAAAGTTCACTGGGTAATTCCAAATACATTCTTTGGGTAATTTTTCAGAGGGCAGTGATCACAGAGTTAGCATAAAAAAGGCTCTTTCAATAAGTAAAATTCTGAAGGATCTAAAAATGCCCTTCTTCTCACACAGTTCTCTTGAAGCGTAGATGTAATGCCAAGACCCTGCCAGCACACTGACTTTCTGTGTGCCTGCTATGTTCTGTATGCCTGCTACTCTGCTCCATATGTTCTCCTGGCCTGCTTTTTTCTTTGTGTGTGTTTCCTGTGTAATTTTGCTTGTCTCCGTGCTGTGCCTTGGAGAAAAGAGGGTCATCCATTCTGACAAGCTGCATCCCAATTCCTGTTGGAGCTCCTTTGAATAAACAGGACACTCCTCATACCACACTTCTAAAGTACAAGTCATATGCAGGCAACTTTGAGCTGGTGGAGCATTGTCATTATCCAGGTCTATAGGTGTGGCCTGGGAAGTGAATGTATATGGCACTGCCAGGATCAAGATATGTAATTTAGGTTAACCCACAAGAAGACCACAGGTAAAGCTATACTAATGCAGAACTCCAACAGGAGAAGGAAGCTTGGAGATGTTCTCAAATGTAAGCCAGTACCGTAAAAATCATAAATGTAACTGATGCCATCAGGATTCAGTCCCCCTGGAAGTGCTGATGTTACAAAGGAATTCTAGAATTAGGCTGGTGTGAGGGGTATTAGAATATTAATAGTATTATTAATAATACATGCTAATAGAGTTTGTTCTGGTACTAAACTGGAAGGAATAATGCATGGAAACATGAACGTAATTAAACAGTCACCCTCCTATCTTAACATGATGACCACAAATTGATCCACTCTGTATCTTTGATGTGGGTTAGCCTATAGCATACATTTATTTTCTAGATGGTAATCTACACAGCATCACAAATTCAACTCTTCTTCTGTTTTGTGAATACTTGAGTATATTTTGCATGATTTTTTACTTACTTTAAATATACAGTTTCTTAGCTCTTCCTGCCTTAAGCCATTCAATGATAGACCTAAAAATGAGTATCTGGTGGTATAGCAGACCCACTGTAAATCTACAAAGAAAGCCTGAAGCCAAAACGCATACACAAGAGATGGAGACTAGCTCTACAAAATGCTTTTCAGTAATTCTCCACTGAATAGCCATGAAAAAGCATTAGGCATAGAGATGGGTGAACACAGCTGTGGATTCCTCTGTGATCCTGTATCAAGAGCTGTTCTGTGGATAATCCATTTAAAAATGCTCTTTGGCCTGAGCTAGCATGTGCCAAGTTTCTGCATCAATCATGACATTCTGCCTTGCCCAGATAGAAGCCAGTCAACAACTAATACGATTACATGGCCACTATACTTTTCAACAGGAAAATGGCTTAGAAACTTGCAATTGGATTTGAACTGATAATCCTTTGAATGAAAGGTGGTTTTTCATGTACTGATGCTGAATGACTATTTATAGCAATGGAAACAAGAGACAAAAGTTGAAAATAAATTTGGGGGTTTCTTTTCTTTTTTAAAGCTTTAGTGCCTTAAAGTGTTTGCCACTCAGTTTGGAGGTCATACCTCAAACTTTTCTCTGAGAAGAAAAAAAGATCCATTTGGATACAGTGGACATATTCTGATGAGCAAAATGCTTACTGTATATGGGCTGTGTTCTTTGCAAATCTACATTGCAGGACATCACAGCTCTATTATAAGGCAGCAACAGCCAAAGATGTCCATGAGCATCATTTAATTCCTTTTGAAAGTGTAATTATAGTACAGTGAAGTGTGTACTATTTGCAGCTGAAAATTATTAACTATATACAAAAATATAAAGTATTATATCCTAGCAGCACTGTTCTATGCCATTTTAGCAGAACTAAATTTTATTTCACTTTAGCAGAACTAATTTTATCTAAACAGCCAAAATGTATTACTTTAGACTACAGGATGAATAAACCAAAATGAAAATCACACTAGTGAAGCTAATTGTTCTGTTTCATTTACATGAACAGCAACATATGAAATACCAACTTTTGCAATGATTTTCCTGTCACCTATATTTTTTTCCTGAATTTACTGTAGAAAGACAGGAAGCAGAGCACAAAACCCAAAAGTTTAGCCTTCTGAACACATGGGCCTATTCCTGCAGCAGGTTTTAACTGCCTCAAGCACCCGGCACAACGTAAAAACACTGCTTTAGCCAGAGCAATCAGAAGGCAGTGCAAACCCAAAATAAGATGCAGTATGATTACCTGAGCAGAAGCACATAGAGCCTACATTTGCCTGCTTCCTTCTGTCTTTCACAAACAGCATTTTTAATGGAAAATCTTGGAACTTTTCCAGGGTTGTCATACTGTAATTTAGTCATTGATAATTTTAATTAATCAATATTTAATGTTTTAAATCTCTCCGCAATTGTAAGCACTTGCATTTTCCCCACATTTCTAGCTAGGAGAAGCTATCTTCAGGCATTAGCTGGCTGCCTATAGTCTGAAGGGCTTCAGTGAAAGCAGGAGTCCTTATATGACCTTAGGCTGACCCTTGCTTGACTGTCAGTAAATCTAGGCTATGGTAGCACATTGTGGCTTCTCTGCGACATGATATATAGAGCACACCCCTCATACTAGGTTCCATTCCTGTCTAAGGTTGCATTTGCCTGCCAGTGCTTCATCACGGGAGAAAACGAGTTGTTTTTCCATTCATTGGACATGTCTGCATTCTCTGCTCTACTACTGGAATTAATAGTTCTTTCTACAATGGTTTTCAGGGTGGGTATGTTTTTTCCCCTGTTTTTACGTAGGTTTTTTCATACTACTTATTAGGTTCTCCTTTTCTTAATGTAAGCTTTACATTAATCTTCTTTTAAAAATTACAAGTGAGTTTATTGTTGACAAAAGAGGCTGGATTTCTTGCATTAAAAACTGATGTGCACATCATCCTTTATTTAGAATAATTTATTAGTCCAAACCCCAAGAGTACCTTAGAAAACCCCAAAACCATACCTCCTGTGAGCACACCACACCCACATCCACAAATGTTGATCAGATGAACACTCCCTACAAACTAATTAGTATATCTGAGCCATTTGCTTTTGTGCTAAAGTAGTCTATGGCCAAAGATTCAGCCAAAAGCATGCCAACTCTAAGTGTTTTTGTTGCTTTGCATCTGAAGTTAAATGACTTTTCAAACCTCAGACTACATTCAAAAAAGATGGATAAAAATGTATTACCTCTTCATATGGTGGGGAAGTTAGCCACTCTGTCTAAGCCTCTTCCCAGAAAGTTGCTGGATCTTGCCTCAAAATATAATGTGACCAATGTGGGCACAAAGTGAACTGGGTGGGTAATGTCTAAGGGTGGTATTCATCAGATTTAAACCTCAGCAAAAGTTTCAAAGGACTGGTTCACATCCAAAGACTTGACCATCAGTTTTGAACTGTGCTAAAACAAATCAGTGACCTAAAAATAAGACTTTGCGTTGTGTCTACCATCTTCCTCCTTGTTCTATTTTTTTCCGTAAATAAAAGAAAATTGCAGTGATACACTCTATCAGGAAACAGAAGGAAAATAAAGGAGTTCTTTAAACCACTTCCCAGTGAACAATGAGATGATCCAAATGAGAAAGGGTAAAGCAGACAACTGGTTTACAGTCTGCAGCAGACAAAGGAAGAAAGAAAATAAGTCAAGTCCATCTATCCTTCTGGCTTTTATAACTCATTCATTAAAAACCAACCAAACAAAAAACCCAAACCAAAACAAAAAAAACCAAGCAAAACCCAAAACCCTCTTCTAACCAAATGAGGTTAAAAGACTACTGAGGCAGCCTGTTTCCTATTTCATCTTAATTATTTTTATTTTGTTAATTAATTTTGAGAATATTAACATTCACTTTAATGTTGAGGTTCCTACTTCTTTGTAATCAGATTAAGTGATTCCAAGGTCTTTCATGTGTTTTCTAGCTCTCCTTTCAACAGCTTTCATAACTGCCTGCTTCTATTTATACTTCTCCTACCGCAAAGTCAATGTCACTGAGATACTTCTGCTCTTGCTCAAAAGAAATCTGCTATTTTTGGAAAGGGGCTCAGCATTATTTGTGCTGACTAATTAACTTCATTTCTTTCATCTTGTTTTCTGTTTTCCATCTCTTTTATTTTGCATTAACCCCTTACTGCTAACGTTCTCCAGGCAGCAAGCAGTCTATTGGAGCCAGGCTACCATGGCACTGACAGCTCCTTAACAATAGGCAGAGATGCTGGAGTATTCCTGTGTGACAGGCTACAAAAAACATCCCCACTTTCCTGATACGGTCACATTCAGAGATAAGATGCGATGGGTCACACGTTTTCCTTCCATACTGCTTGTTCCTGCCCAATTGAGCAATGGCAGCAGGGAGACAGTTTTCTCCTAGCACTCAACAAGATGTAATAACAGGGTTCCTATTGTTAGAGAGGCAAGCCTTGCTTTTGTTGGCATCGATAAGAGTTCTAATGTAAACATTGGCCTTGAAAGACAACATTCTTGTAGTGAAGAGAACATAAAAATGTCTAATAATAACGTATCTTCATTCTAAATTCTGAAACGTGCTTCTGAGATCACCAGTCTTTCCCGTTAAAGGCATAAACCTAACACTATAGCTTAAGTTATAGCAATCCTATAAAAGACATAAAGGTCAGAATACAAGGTGGTTTTCCTCTTCATAAAGCTCGTTTAAAGCTAATACCGAAAACAGCCAGAGCCTTTTCACAAAGTAACAGATGTAAAAATACAGGTCAGCATCCTGGCTCTGCCTGTCTGCCTTTGCCAGAAGATCCAGCCCAGCAAAGACATGGAACCAACTCTGTGCTCCTTCAAAGGGCCAGCAAGGGTGACACTGACATGAGGTATCCATCAAAACACGGTGCCTCCTGTTCTTTGGTATTAGCGATCAGACTTGATTTTACTTTGCTACAGGGCTGCAGGTGCACAAAACACTTCAGGAGCTCCCAGTCCAAAATACCTTCCAGCTTGGTACGCTCTGTCCCTACTCGCAAGCAACAGATCTCAATACAAGTTTTAGCACAATTTATATCTAATTATTGAATAATTCACCTGTTAAATCTTCCTACAAACCAGATAATTTAAGGAGTAGTCAGAGGCGATAAACAGCTGCAGTATATTGGCCTGCTCTCTCCTGGTTGCAGAAAATTAACGGAATGAAAAAGTTACTTGGTATTTGGCCACTACTATAGTTGTGATCCACCAGAGCAAAACTATACCATAGTGAAATGCAAAATCAGGAGAAAAAAAAAAAAAGCAGCTCTAAAATGTCAAGCTTGTACATCTAACATTAGTGATTTAAATACATACTCAAATGGGTAACAAGCCTTATCACCAGTTCCTGAGGTCACAGGACCTCCACTGCACCAAGTACCTGATCTTGCAGTCTTTGTTTCTGGTTGCCAGAGCACTGTCTAAATGTAAAGAAGTTTATTTTAAAAAATATATAGTTTATTTAAAAAGTCATCAGTGGCCTGACAATAATTAGCCACAAGGTCCACAATGTCATTAGGGTCAGAGACACTGGTCATAATGGCACTAATTTTTCTATTGCTCACATAAAGCCAAGGGTAATGACAGCCAGATATATCCCATCCACTTTGTCTAGGTCTTACTGCCAGGGAAAATATATAAGATGATTACAGACCTGGGTGCCCTGCTGTACTATGATGTCAGATGCTTTTTTAAACTGCTATCTTCCAGATTCATGATTTATATTTACAAATCTGTATTCCCAGTGCTTTAAAACATAAAATGAGTGTGTAATCAATGCAGCAATGTTTCTCTGAGTTTACGGTCTGGAACAATGGCTTGAAATAACATAAATTGCCTTATATTTCCTGGTAGGATGTTATTGCTGAAGCCTGGTGACAATTCCCTGAACATCAATTATTTCACTACTGATTCTACTAGAACACTACTAGGTAATCACCCACACTGCATGTACCTACAGCTTTTGACAAATGTTTGATGTGTGAGGTTGAAGACATTCACATCTCTTCACTGCATATTTAAAGTAATTCCCTACCTGGCCAGCAAAATCAGGGAATGAAGAAATAAGTCTTTTCTGAATTAAACTGGTCCCTCAATACTGAAAATCAAACATTGCCTTATGCTGTTTTAGATGCCTAAGGACCCAATTATCCTTTCCATAACTGCCAACTTTCAGGGGGGTTTTAGCTTCTCAAATGTCTTGTGTTGCTGAATTTCATTAAACAGCATTTAATATAAATGTAACACTAGAGGAACAGATACCTATTCAACAGGGCTGTGCAAGTAAGTGGAAAACAAGACAGACAGTACACTGAGTGACCCAGCTACTTAATTTCACAGTGCCTACCATACATTTCAAATCCAATCTGTGTCAGAAGTCACTGTTTATCTATTGTATCTAAATTGTCAGTGATAGGCATGAATAGATACTGCTCCAAGGGGAGGTTATTGCTAGGTCCACAGAGACACCATCTAAACCTTCCTCACCACCCCAGAAAACCTTCCAGCTTTCTAATACACAGTGATTGCAGATGCAATGAATGTGCCATAGTCACCTTTCTGTTTTCTGACAAATTTATGACCACACTTTCCTCAAGAACAGTTTAATAGGTTACTCCGTAATGTGCTACTATGCCTGTGGGAGAAAAAAAGCCAGAAACAGTTTTATTTTCTAGAAATATATGCTGCCTTTTTCTTGAAGATAATTTGGTTTAATTTGGTTACCTAAGGGAAAGAGGAGGAAAAGGAAGGAGCAAGCAATGTAGAATAGAATAAACTATACCCTACCCTCTGAAAGCAGCATTTGGCGCACAGACAACTCGCTAACAGTTTCTCAGTAGCGATAATTATCAAGTCAGCTTCTGTCTGTCTATCTCCTCTTCAGTTGTGTTTTGCTATCACAGTAGTTCCAGTCATCTCCTTTCTTCCCACACAGCAAATCTACCAGTAGCGGAATTATTCTGGCACTATTTTAAAATTATTTTTTGTTATTGTCCACAGGGTTTATATGTAGTTACTTTTGTAACCTGAGTGAAATTGCATTACACAGAGCATTTTTGAGCATTTGCCCTGCCACATCCTTTGTAACTCTAGGTACTTGTGGAGGATGAGTAGAACAAAGTAGTTTACAAGCTAGATACAGGCACCACTAAATGAAGGACTAGCTCAAGATGGGAGCAAACGTCTGGGATTACAGTTACAGTCCCAGGGCAGCAGCATTCCCAGAGGGCAGAGAGATGTTCAGATGAAAGAGAATGGTGATGAGCCTTGGAGAAGATGGCTTTATAAATCTTACAGATATAATTTCTTTTTTGCTAGACTGTGTTTCTGATGTACTGTCACAACAGCTCTAAGGACACATGACTGATTTTCCTCCACCTTATGTGCAGAAGAAACGTTCAAGAAAAGGTAAAATTGCATGCTGCAAATGAGGAGGCCTCCAGGCACCGAGGCAGAGTCCTTCAGACTCTTCTTTTCCCCTTCTCCCTTCTTCATGAGACATCTTCATCTTTGCACCAGGCTTCTTCCATCTTCTTTTCTTCATCTGTACTCTTACTTTCTACTTGTTCTTACATTTTCAGGAAATTTTCATTCAATTTCTGCTACTTCTTCCTTCAATCAACTATTTTTTTCAAATTCTGGGGAGCAATCATGAGGGATTTTTTCCTTAAATGTACAAATAAATTGCTTCTCACTTCCATGATGTTAGAAGGAGAGCAGGTCAAGGAAAATATAAAGAACACAATTGAATCAAAAATTCTACTTTGCATTCATGAACTCTTTGTAAGAATCAAATCTTGCCACTGATTTTCTAGTTATAATCAAAATGGACATCTCAAGTATGACTAGTAAAAACTCTACGACCATAACAATAAAGCTGCAAAAACAATACAAATCAGGGAGCAAGGCAAAATGACTGCCAGACAAAATGTTTATCACTTTCTTGAAAAACGTTACTGTATAGGTTATTGTGGATTGGAGAGAATGGAAATAGCTAAAAATATCAAAAAAGAAATAATAAAACCTTTTTTATTTGGAGAGAAATGTTCTCATGTCACAATGCCACAGAGACAATGCACTGCAAAAGAAAACTGAAATCCTGACTGTAAAAATACATGCAGCATAAAAATGGAACTGTCTAGAACCATCTAATATCAAGCAGGGAAGAACATAAACAGAAAAAGAAACAGTCACAATTAAATGAAAAATGCTGTTATAAAACTGCCTAGAAATGAGGATAACAAGCATCAGTGAAACTTGGAAAAGAATGCAGCTTTTAAAAGCAAATTTTCCTTCACAGGATAAACAAAAACCAGTCGGATTGCAGAGAGATATTTACCTGTGGTAATTCATACTTTTCACAGGCAATTTTAGAGTGCTGAATCTAAGGTCAAGGTGAAGAACAGCCCAGACTAGAAGCTCTCAATGGACAAAATCGTGCTCTCAGAAAAAATCAAGCAAATAAATTAAGGTCACCTATGCCACCTTGATTCAGGTTCCCACTATATCATCTGCATTACTATGGATTATTACTACACATTCATTATTCTTTTGTGACATTCAGTCAATAATTGCAGCACATAGAGTGTTTGTTTAATAGAAAGTGAGATGTTAATTTTTCAAAGCCTCCAGCTGCAGTGAAAATGAAACTTAAGGTGCTGTGATGACAATCACCTCCATTATAAGAGCAGACCCATGTGGCCAGGTCCTGTGATCATGCAAATAAAGGTAATGCTAGAACATGAGAGGTAAAACTCTGTCTGGCATTTCTTAATTTTGAGTACTTGGAAACTTTGTATTTCCTTAATGTGTCTTTCTTTGTATGTATTTTCTAAAATGTAGGCTGAAGTAAAACAAAATAAAACAGAAACTATTGTATCATGATGATGGTCTCTGTACCTCATCAGTAGTATCAGGAACTAAACCAGAGGGTTGATGACACTCAAGAACTATCTACTTCAACTTTAATTTCTGAATAGGAACATATGACTGTGGCCACAGGGCCTTTTGCAGTCTTTATCCACTCTTTTCCATCTTATCCAATTTGTTCCACACCAGCGTTTTTGTCCATGGGTTATTTGGGTTTTCCCTTTTCCTTTCTTCTGGGCTGCAGAATGATGATTTCTCTCTTCCAGCATCACAGTCCCACAGTTTGTCCATCTTGTCTCGATACTTCACTGCTAGCCAGTTTTGTCCCTGAAGATCCCAGCCACCAGGCTTGGGTTCCTCCCTTCCCTGTCCCAGTTCTGCTGAGCCGTGTACCGCTGCCTTCTCCCTTGCTTCCAGCTGACAGACCGCGATTTTCTACTTCTGTATTTGAGGCAGGCACTCAGAGAGATCTTCATTAAATGATTCTCTGGGTCAGAAAAGAGGCCTAATTTAGAAGCCTCTCTCTCTTCACAAACTCTACAGGATTTTAAAGCAAAATGGCTTTGTAACTTGCAAGCCTAATTTTAGGTAGTGCATACATCATCTATAGTGCTGGGGCAGTGACAGCAGTGATGGGAGTTCCCTTATTTATCCTAGGATATAATCTTATGTTTCGTACTAATGAAATCTAAGAAATCTACCCAGTGGTTGTACACAACAGTTCTGCAAAACCCAGAATGGTGGGATTTTGAAAGGGACAGCAAAAGACGGGGGAAACAATACAGTGGACTATGTCTATTTTCATGAGTAAGTGTTCAAAAAGAAGAGACTTTCTGAATATTGCTATCATATCTGAACAATCAACAATACATATGGATTGAGATGCCTGTAAGAAATACATTTTATAGCAATTTAAGAATACATCTCTTCTTACTCCAGTCACACCCTGGTACTAATGTGCGTGCTGATTTTGAAAGAGACTCAGTTATGTTATCATAAAAATAAATATCCCTAATGTTTTCTTCTACATAACAGAAGTTAATGAGAAACCTATTCTAGATAGGTGTTTTAGTGTGATCATTCACAACATCTTATACAAGAAGAGTACATTATTGCATCACTACTTCCATAAAGGCTGCCACTATGTGGAACTATATAAATTCAGAGCAAATCAACGATTTGTGTAGCATTTCACTTTGCAGTTTTGTTTTCCATTAGCGATGCAATGTTTACTGTTGTTTTATGTTGCCTTTTTTTTTTTTTCATAAGAAATGTCATAATTTGAAATGTGTTTAAGGTGACAACTATTTTTCAGACGCAAAGTTCTAAAATATCTTGTAGTCAGACACCATGGCTGACGCTCAATCTCAGGACCATAAACACTGCTAATAGAAAATTCCTGACCCTCTCTAAAAGCAGGTGATGACCTGAATGGGCTATTAAAACATTGTATTAATTATAACACTGGTTATGTGCAGGTGGCTTCCATTGTAGACAGCTATCTCTTGAGTGATGGCTTTTCTGTAATTCATGACTGACATCGATTTGATAGGAAGATGCAAGTAAAATTTTCTTTTTACACTGAAAAAAAATAAGATGAGGAAGGCTCTAGCATTCAGATTTTCCAAGCATTTTCTCAAAAGTCAGTCTCTTCAATATTTAAGGTAGATGAGGGGTGTTTTTATTCAGAACATTATCTGATTAAAAAATTCATAGTTACATTCAGATTTACTCATTTATTTATGTTAATTACTGCATTTGTTCCCAATGATTCAAATAAGTTTGATAACACATCACCCACAAGAATAAGAGCTTACTAGAATGAGACAATTATCATGAGAATTTATAATTTAAATCTGAAAGAAGGCACTCAAGTGGAAATTATTTTATTTTAAATTGTTAGCATCAATCTGAACTCCTATAATTACAAAAATTTACAAATACCATGATGTAGCCGAGTTATGCAATTTCATAATACACAGTGCATTTTCCATCCAATTACCCAGTTTCTGGGACTCATACACTAAATCCTGTGATCCAGTGATCCAGTATAAAAATTGGTAAAAGGTAAGGAGACATAAAGCTCACTCCTGTATTCTTCCATTACAATTCCCATGTATTCAACCAAATCTCTACCTTCCTAGTTCCCACAGGGTCCAGCTGTAGGATACCAGTTTTACACCAGTTTGCAGCCAGCTCCACTCTTAGCCACATCCAACTCATTCATAGGGTACAATCCTCTCCAAAGTCCAAGATGTTACTGCCATTAATTTAAAAGAACCCTGGAAATGTCAGAATAGCAGAAGAAAAAAACCATTACCAAGTCCATCTCCCTCTGCTGAGGCAGGCTAGACCATTCTTAATACGTGTTCACCTAGTCTCTCTTTCAAAGCCTTCAATAACATAAGTACTATTTTTATGCTAGGCAGCTTGTTCCTGTTATTAATTATCAATGTGTTTGAAATATTATCTTTTTCCATTTAACTTAAACCTTTCTTGTTGCAAATTCAGCCAATGTTATCCCTGTCCTCCAGTGGACATGGAAGATAACAGATAACAGCCTGTATATACCAGAGGATATATCCTTTGACAATCTCAGTTTTCTAGACTACGTTAACTCAATGTTTTCAAATTGTCCTCAGAGATCATATTGTCTAAATCTTTTAGCATTTTTAGCTCTCCTCTGAACTCATTCTAAATAGCCTACAGCTTTCATAGAGAGTAATTCCTAAAATTAGACACATAATTTTAGCTGAGGCCTCACTAGATCTGGAAAAAGCAGAATAATTACTATCTGTGTTATGTATAACACAGCTGCTAATGCCCCCTAGCATGAAATTTGCGTATTTTTTTTTACCACATCACACCGTTGATTTACATCTATTATGTTGTTTTATGCAATGTCTCAAAAATCCTTTTCTTTAATTCTTCTGGGAGTGATTCCCCATTTTGTACTTGGATGGGTTTGGGTTTTTTGATTCCTAAGTACCTGAATATGCACTTTTCTTTATTGGATTTCATCTTACTGTTTTCAGATAATTTCTCTAATTTATCGTATTCTTTAAATTCTCACCTTCTTTGTATTGAGATATTTTGCTATTGCAAAATTTGATTAATTCTTTACGTCAGTTACAGCTGTCTACCCTGATGGTTATCCGTCTTTCATTCTGTTTTCCCAAGAGTTCCTACCTAACAGCACTCTGAATTTACTAAGTCTCCTTTGTTGAAATATACTTCTGTCAGTCTGTATGCTCCTCTTCCGTCCATGCATTCTCTTCCTAGAATCCCACATACATCGTAATTACTTACATTAACATGTCTTCTGTGTTTGGCTTTTCAAGTGGTATTGTCTGGCTAGATAGAGTCACATCTAAATCTGCTAGTACAAACCATTTATTCAAATAAAAATATTGTGTCCATCTGACAAGTTGTTACTCCTTAAAACAAAATTACTCTTTCAAAGATACAAACTTAATTAAAAACATCTACTTCAACCCTGCTATTTTGATGCATTACATAGCTACACAAAAATAGCCTCATCCACCTACTCTTTCTGTTCAGCAGTTTATAGTAAATCCTTACTATTAAATTAACCTTATTCTTTCCCCTTTCATCTTCACCCAAGTATCCAACCACACTGTCTCCTCCTGAACTTCAGAGCAGGTGTGTGTACATTCTTGATCCAGAGAGCAACAGTTCCATGTGTTTTTCCTTCAGCATGGGCAGGGTTTCACCCTATATTTAAACGAGACATTAGCATTGTAAGTATTTCACATAAACGTTGACTTATATCCTGAAGCCTCAAAACTTGTCCGGGTACTTTTCAGTGAAAACAAAGGATGACCTGTTGTAGTGACCTGCATGCATACCAGCCCAAGAACAACGCAGGCTAGAAGTGTGTGCAAGATGCAGCTGGCCGTGTAGAGATTAAAATGGATGAACATAAAAAGGCAGGATTTTATTAACACAACAAAATGCCACACAACGTAGCCAAGTGAGTAAACAAGAAAAATCTGTAACAGGCCTATAATTATCATGTAAATTGAGATTAATAATAGTAGAAGTACTCATCCCTTGCTCTTCTAATCAACAAATAGTAGATTACAGGGTAATTAGCAGGGAATTTATATATTATTATTAGGCTCTAGATTACACGGTGACTAATTATAGTAGCAATCTGAAGGCACACTAATAACCATGGAATCATCTGGCAAAAAGTACATAAATTAAAGGTGCAGCATGTCCTAGAATTCTATACATGATCAAACATGGAGATAAATGTAGCAAAATATTTTTAATTATTTATCCATTTCTCAAAAATAATGAAAAATAAGGCATGTAAGTAATACTTTTAAAAAACCAAAAAGTAGATTATCAGCACAAGATTTACTAGAAAATATTTTTCATAATTTATCGAATTACAATGACCATAAAAATACCTGTATCACTTTCGCTAATTTGGAAAAAGAACAATTGAGAGAGAATTTGAAAGCCTAGGTAGCAGGATGGACACACGGTATTTTGATGACTGTCACTCCTAATTAATTTCAGTGAGCAATTTATAAAGCAATTACTTAAAAGTAATGTGAATGATTCCTGAAAATGTAAAAATGAAATTTATGAGATTTTCTAATTCAACTAAATATAAAACTGGCTTCCTATGTGCCCATAGGGACACCAATAGTATGATTTTCTGATGTGGTAGGGTATTCAGCAACTGTCTTGGGTGAAATTAGCAGAGACTAAGCATAAACAAAACTCAGACCTTTAATTTACGAGCCAAAAGCGAACTTTCAGTCTGAAGTTTAGACAGCCTTATAAACAAACCTCAGAAGAAATTACCATAAAGTACTATTTTATTGTGATTATTTTAAAACAATGATAATTTATTTCCTGGGAAAACCAGAAGAATGGGTAATTTCTGGGCAATAGAGAACATTTGTACAGCCACTGACATATTCACTCTATTTATCAATGTCTGCTTTCTACTGCAATCCAAAACAATAACAACAACCTTAGAAATCGACAGAGGCTCTGTAACAGGCATGAAAAGACACCAAGAGAGGTAATGGAACAGAGCATACACTCAGCAGAATGTAATTAGAAAACCTGAAAAGTTAAACACTACCAAAAAGAATAAAATGTGGGAGAAAAAACATGTAATGAGAAACAATATGGAAAGGGTGTGGATCGTATTCTTGTAGCTACTTAAACCAGCTTGACTTTTCAGTTCTAGTTAAAATTGCTAAACCAGCTCAAAAGACTTGTTTTCAAGTGAACAATTTGACATAGCATGGTTCATTCTCATACTAATAAGGACCTGGGAATGTGCTACAGAACATTAAACTGTCCAGTGCTGCTTAGCCCTATGGAAGATGCTTCAGAAAGTCTTTCTTACACAAAGGCTGAATTCTGCTTATCAATTAGCAGATTGAAAGCACTTACAGAATCAGGACATATATCATCTGATCTGTGAATCTTGCATTACTCAAGGCAGGAATTATTTCTGAAACTCCAGAACTGCCTGATTTCTTTTGAGAGTCAGCTTGGGAAGAGACCGGGCACATACAGTTCTTCCCCCTGCAGTGCAGGAGACTGGTTTGGTTGCCCCTCTGGCACCATCCAACCTCCTTAAGCTGGTACAGAAATATCATGGGCCAAGGAATCACACAGGGAAGAAGAAATGGTTATTGCACAGCCCATTTTCTGGAGTTAGTGATGCAGGGATCAAAAACAGGGCTGTCCTCAACTTCAAAATGATTAGGAAGCCTGAAGCTATTTCTTTTTATTTTGTGCTAATATTTTACACCTTCTCTGCAGGACTTTTCTCCAGGGCCTTTTACCAGACAAAGGTTAGCAGTGAAGTGACTCCAGTATTGCTGTGAAGAGCACAGTGAGGCCAGAGGTGGAAATGGATATTTTGGGCTGTGAAATGCAGTTAAAAGCATCAGACTTATAAAGCTTATATCATACTCTATCAGCATGTTTCTCCTCTTCAGCTGAATTGTTATTTCCAAATGGTCCTCACCCATACCTTCTTAAAAACATTCCCATGCTAAGGTCACAGCTGCAGGACCCAACAGCATTAATATATTCACCTGGTACAACACAGAAGTAGCATTGCTGCATTAGCCATCATTGCACCTGACTTAAAAAGCCCTGTCACTGGAATCGTCTATGACTTCACTGCTTCCAAAATCCTAAGTGAGGATAACTATGGATTCTGTTTTTCCTGATTTGCTACCCTTCCTAGGGAAATCCTGCTGCTGTATTTACCTCATGGTCATTTATCACCAATCATAGCAACAATTAATCAACCCATTAATCACTCAAAGGGAATTTTTGCCAAAGAGATTTTGAAAAAAGGGTTCAGTTGATAAAATAAATATATGTGAAATGTATGAGAAGGACAATGATATAGGAAATCTGCTAAATATCTATATTCTTGCAAAATAAGTAAAGAAATTAATCATTGGGGTCAATACATTTTTAAAGACATGTAAGCAAGACATAAACTGATAGAAATGCTACAGAAGGTGAAATAAATCTAAACCAGCAGAAGGTCAGCCAGTTGTGAGTCAGAATGAGTAAAATATACCAGAAATTGTAACATCTTTCACAGAAATGAGAATTAGATACAATGGCGGGTAAGTTTTTAGGCTACTGATCAACAAAAGGTAGTGAGAGCTCCAAAACTGACTGTTTGTATTCCAGAATGATGAAAGAGATTAAAGATGGGGACAAATATGGAGAAATATAAATATTAAATATGCCATGAAGAAGAACAAAACTTAACACAGGTAAGTTAAAATGTATTTTACAGTAGCACAGAGTCTGGTCTTCAAACTAACAGTGATGACAGATTTCACACATTTTATATTGTAAATGGTAAGATGCAATTACATAAGAAAAGAGATTGTTAAACCCAGGAAAAACAGAGATGAGAAATAATAGGAAAAGGAATGACAAAAATGTCAAATATCAGAGAAGATATTAGCATGTTGATAATAACTTGAAAAATTTATATGGGGACCTGTTCAATATTTGTGGCCATGCATTTCAAAGGAAGGTAGTAAAGAACTATGAATGATAAAAAGAAGTTAAGATTGGCAAGATCTTGGGTTGACTTTCTCTCTGATGAGAGATTGCAGTAATAGGATTAAAACAAAACAAAAAGACATTAGAATGTCAGATTTCTTTTTCATCTGCATGATATCTTCCCAAATGCTTGTGAGGATAAGGGCAAAACATGAAAAAAAAAAGAAAACAACAAAAGGTTTGTGTATATTATAAAAGGTAGGTAATGAACTAAACAAATAGGAATACAAAAAAAATCACTTCACTTGGAATCAACTTATGGAGTATATTGTCAAGGACTAGAGCTTAAGATGCAACTGTGAATGCAGTCCAAAGAATCCTAGAAAACACTAAAGGCAGATTTCACTACCTTTGTGACTTTTCTGACTATTCTTACTAATTTTGATGAACCAGATTATTTCTTAGGTAAAACAACCAATTCATAATTAAATGTAAATAAGCAAATGTATGCTGGTGTGGTTTCTTTTTGGGTTTTTTTTTGTGTTTTTGTTTTTTTTTTTAATGAACAGCAGTCTTCTATAACAGCTTTAGATGATATCTAGATTCAGGAAGAAACAGGTGTGACTCCACTATGTTTTGTAGTAAGTCAACAACAAGAAACAGTTTGACAAAAATATGTCTGTGAGGTCATAATTTTATGTGGGTTTCTTTAGGTGCAGCACCGTTGCACATGGCTCACATACATCCTCTGCTCCCGATCACCTCTTCCATTTTTCTGGGAGAGCTATTTTTGCAGCTGTGTGGTGACCCAAACAAAGGAACTGGTGAGGCTGAAAACAAAAGCCCTCTCTTTCTATGACATCAGGTTTCAGCCTGGTGAGTTTGCCAGGACAGTTCACTGGGTGGTTGTGCATCTGAGGGGACAAGTGGAAGGGGCGGGGGGGGGGAAAGAAACAGCTGAGGTCTGCTGAACTTGGCCAGACTCCCATTTTGCCCCAGTGGCTGAGGTGATAAGGCACCTGCCTTTCCATCTTGATTTTGTATACTGTTACTGTGCGTATCAAAGGTAAAGTCTTAGCTTTGCCCACACCCCACTTGCCTTTCCCTCCTCTTGCTACCACTCAGGGTTGACTACTAGTTCCTGACTTAGTGCACTGGGCTCTGCAACTCTAGTTTCAGTATCACGATAGTGTAGTTAGTAGTTTTCATTCTTTCTTCTTTTTATGGCACAGCAATAACCTAGTCCTTCAGGGGGAAACAAGGAGAATTTTGCAAGTGAAATTAAAAAGGAGGTAATTCCCCTGCACTCACAGAGATGGAATTTTGTTCAAGAAGCTGTGTGCTATCTTGAATAAATGTGCCTGGTTGTTGGGGTTTTCTTATTATTTCAACAGTGGAAAGACTCCATTTTAGATGAGATTTCTAAAAAAGAACCAAAGATATAGCATGGCATTTCACATTAATTATATGCGTTTGAGAAAGTGTGAAACATAACTGTCATAGAGGCACTCAAGTAATTATCTAGAAGAAAAATGTTAGACCCTTAAGCAATGTTTGGTTTAGATTTGAAACATTTTGTTTCAAACTAAAATATGGCAATATAAATTCTGATTTTAACCCAGTTTTAAAGTTCCCTGCATCAGGTAAATTAACAACTTCAGAAAATGTCTGATTTTCATTAGCATAAACCTAGATGAAAACAGGGATACTAAAATAGACTGAAATAAGTAGTAAACTACTTTATGTTCCTGTTTACATGTTAAAAAAGCAAAACCTAAAGAATTAAACAGTGAGTTATTGAGTTGTTTTTGGGAGGCAACATATAAAATCCTCACAAAAGCTTTGATATGCACATTCCTTATTGTAATGATACAAAACTTTGCTAAGTAAGGACAAATAGATACAACCAGAAATCTTTCTGTGGTATAGCAAGAGGTCTTGAAGAGCTCCAGAGGTTGAATAGTTTTCCCTGTCTTAAAATAGTTCCCTACTCAGACTTTTCTAGGCTTCACTGCAGAGGTGTTCTCATGTTCTCTCGTGGCCTTGAACGATTGCCACAGCTTCCACAGGAACACTTCTCAGAACAGAAGAAGACTGTCCTCTCGTGCAAGGAATAATCTTTTCAGGATATTTCTATGACTGCAGTTTTATTTTGAGATGTCTAAGGTTTCTTATTCTTCTAATGCTCTTCTAATGACAATTTATGGCATTTCTGTAATATGGGGCAAGCCTTTTCTTTAGATTATATTAGCACATGTGGACTAACAGAAAATACTTTAATTCTTTGGAAGGCCTTAGCACAGAGATTTACATGTGCTAATGATGTATCATTGCTAGTCTTTTATTTCTGCACTGCACTGTAGGGTTCATTTGGCAAGAAATTATTTCATATTTTCAGTAAATGTATAAAACCACAGAAATGTGGTTTTTTAATATCATATTTCCTTTGCAAAAATAGTTCCACTTCTGATATTTCACTGCTTTGTGAAACTAAAATTTAATGTGTCTTTGGAAAGGAATTAATTGGGATGCTAAAGATATACTTGAAAGTGAGTATTTTAGTTCCTGGCAAACCTGTGTCATCAGCGCACCTTTTCCCTCTGTCAAACCATTACCCACTGTCAGAAACCATCAGCGTGGTACTTTATTTTTATGAGGTATTCCTTGCTCTGTGATCATTTCATGCTTTTGGATTAGCAGAAAATTTCACACTCAGTGAAATTAGTGCTACATGTAATAAGAATATGTAGTTTGAAGCTTCATTCTGCTGAATTGGCCTGATTTGGTACAAACAGTTCCTAGAGAGCCATGCCCGTAATTTAAACGGTTCAGTGAAATCAAAGGTAATGTTTCCCTTCTTCTTTAAATCTACCCTCACCACAACTGGGAAATCATTTAAATTATAAGAGTTTTAATCCTGTAAAGCACTTACAGTTAAGTATGCACTTAGATTTTGTTAGTCAACAAAGCACTTAAATGTCTTTCATTTCTACTGACCTCAAATCATATATAAGCTTAAACCAAAACACACACATATTTGCTCTCATGAAACAAGGCCAAACTGAGAAATACATTTTAAATGGACTTATCTAAGAAAAGCTTCAACCTGCCATCTGATTCCTTTAAAATTCATTAAAGATTTTATTCTTCTCAAAATCCCTGAGTGTAGCTGGGGAGATTAAATTGTCAGCCTTTGAAACCTTATCTGAATGAAAACCTTTCTGTCAAAAAAATTTAAGTATCAAAGTTGTCATATTATGACCAGCAAATAACTACTGACTTTTAAGAAATACAAATATTCTATAATGTAATGAGATTCAGGTATGAAATATTTGTAATATTGCCAAATAAATGCGAGCAGTACTTTTCAAATTAGCTAGTGATAACTGCTTCTCACTGAATCTCAGAAATATCACATCAGTTATTCTTGCATCTCTTCTCCAATGCGCAAATCATCTTTGTGCTGCCTTTTTTTCCTCATCAAATATTAGAAATGAAATAATTTGTGTAGAACAGCAGACTACTCTGTTGAAGATCTTGAATACTTATAGTGAATGGAATATCTATCAATGGTCAGGTAAAAGTTACTCCATCCCACATAACAGAGTAGAAGAGTACTGAATAAATGTGAAGAAACTTTTGATGTCTCAATCTTCCAATTTATCCTTGTTACACTACTGTCTGTAACACCTTCATAATATGATTTTCACATATTCAGCTCTTGATTTCCTAACTTCTGAAAATCTACTTGTGTGTCCCTTTGTTAAAATCCCTGCTCATCCTATGTGACACCTACATGGGTCATATGTGGATGCCAGAAAAATCAGGTGGTCAACTGTCCATCCTGAAGAGCTCATTCAGAAACACCTTCCCAAGTGTTCCCCTAGCCACCTGTACCCTAAAACTTGTATTTCTGCATTTTAGTTTCTTTGTGAAATCCCTATATTCCCTTACCTATGTTTCTTTCTCAATTACAGTAATTTTCTTCTTTTCAATATTCCCTAAGTTCCATCTGTTCAAGTTCAGATACTGAAAACAACTGATGAACCCAGCTAACTCATCACTAAAGAACTGCATTCTTCTTCCATTAATTTTAGAATCAGATTCCTATCTGCAGTGTAAATCAACCAAAGCTTACAGAAACTACAGGCAGCACAGATTCCTTGACACAAAGAAAAAAGTCATGTGCTACCATATGTGTATTTAGTGCCCATTACACCTATGGGATTTGAAATGGCCAGAACTCACCAGGAAAGTCATGTTGTGAGCCATGGTATGTTCAAATCAAATGTATCTCTTCAGCAGTTTCTATAGACTGGACTTCTTCATCCCCAGCAAAATGTAAATCTGCCGTTCCCCACTAGAAGTTCAGAAGGAAGCTGAAAAAGGAGACCCTGTCAATGCTCTCCTTCAAGAGGCTGTCTCCAGAGCTCAGAAATCCTCTGTAGCCCTCCTCCTCAGCAGGGCCACCTGGAAGCACTACACTGATTCCCACTACCCTGCCCACCCTGTATTTCAGTCTGTTTCCAAACAGGAATACTCTTTCTCCTTGGCCTGTATGTCTGCCATTATTTATAGAACCATAGAATCATAGAATGGTTTGGGTTGGAAGGGACCTTAAAGACCATCTACTTCCAACCCCCCTGCCATGGGTAAGGACACCTTCCACTAGACCAGGTTGCTCAAAGCTCCCACATACTATGCTCTTCTACAGTGAATTTGAGTATCCTTTTTAATGGAGAATGTGAAAAAGATGAAGCCATCTGGCACAGTTTTCTATTAATTTTTGAGTAGTAACCTTCTCAGCTGTGTAAGTGTCATTGGGAGATATGAACCTTGTTCTGAGCATGGAGACTGCTTGGCTGCATGATGAAAGGGTGTGTAAGAACAGAGGCAGATAAGAAACCCACAGTATATAAACATGAGAAGAACAGTTTTTAACATGAAAGCAGCAGCACTGATAAAGCGGTTAAGGCAGTAAAGTATCTGAAGAGCAACAGTCACAAAAAAGGAGTAGCCAAACAAAGATCAAAACCTTATCCCCATGCTACAGGACCTACCAAGTAGTTAAATGCAGCCAAAGTTAAAAACAGAGTTAACAAAAAAACCAAAACAAAACAAAAAACAACCCCCAAAACCCCAACAACAAAAAAACAACAACCAACATTATTAATATATATAAATAGTCAGCATTTTTTAGTAAAATAAATTATATAAATCTGTGAGGCTTTCATAACATGTATAACATACAGCAAAGAGAAAGAAGGAAAATAGAACTGTTCAAAATGAAAATAATTTTATTAAATTAAAAAAAAACAACTTTCTTAAATAAGTGCAGAAAGAGCATTATTAAGTTTTTTGTCCTCTCCTCCATCCCAAATCCTATTTTCCCCCTTCTATTTCTAGTTAATTTGTTGCAGACACATGCAGGCACATCTGAGAACAGAACAGCAACAAGAACTAAACTTGTATGTGGAAAAAATTTGCGCACAAATATATTGGATAAAATAGATTACAGATACATTATGTAAAATATATATTAAAAAATAGTACATAAGATTAAGGGTTCACAAATAGAACAAATGTTATACCTTATATCATACCTAAAAGAAAGGTCATTGCCTTATTCTTCTGTATCTATTTATGCATTGCAGTATCAGAGCAAACGGAATGGGGATTCCATAGGATAGCTGTGTCCCCTTCCAAGCATGGCTAGAGATGGAGAAGCAGGATGTTCAACAGAGGCTGCAGACCCAAGTGCTTGCCTTGTAAAACCCATCTGAGGCAGCTGGGGACTGTGAAGAACTGAAAACAAAACCTCACAGCTTGTTTCAATAGAAAACTAGTATGAGAGGTCTCTCTTCCTTTATGGTGTGCTGATGAGCATCATCCCCATGCCCAGACAGTGAGCCCAGTGACATCAACGGCAAAACTCCTCTTGTTTCCACCATGAGCAGGATTGTCCATCACATTTATAAGGGACAGTAGCAGCTACAATGGGTTATCTACAGTTCCAGTACAATCTCCAAAACATCTTTTCTACCTGCAGTTTCCTTTACCTGAGAATATACTACAACAGGAAAAAAGCTACAGTCAGAGCCAGTGAGAGCTTTCTGCACGAGGAATGTCCACGTGCATGCAACAAGGCATCCACAGAATTTCAGACAAACTTTAAGTATTACAGGTATTGCCTATATTAACGCCAAGGAAAACACTTGGTATGCTTAAATGATAATGTTTAGAATTGGATTCCAAGCTACAATAATCAAACTAATTTTTATACAACTTAGAGTTGGCATATATTTCTTATATATCAATACATACATCACAGGAAATGTGAATAAGCATGATACATTTTGAGAAACTTACTAAAATGGAGAGAAGGAAACATCAGAACTAAAGATCCTTTTCCTGTAAGCTGAGGCTCCCAAAAATAATATCTTCTTTTACCAAATAGTACTAAGCTGAGGCTCCCCAAAATAATACCTTCTTTTACCAAATAGTAATATCCACTAATCTTGGACATCAGTAACTGCAAGATTGACATTAATTTCCACTAGGTTTGAAGCAGTTTCTAAACAACTATCTTTTAATTCTTGAAATGTGTCATTATTAACTAACTACAGCAAACAAACCAACCAAACGACCAACCACCCCCAAGTGTATGTGGATTATACCTGATACAAAGCATCTGTCATCACAGAAATATCTCTGTGCCTATGAGGGGTGGATGAAGAAAAAGAACCATGGCAAAAAGAGATAACATGATGAGAAACTTTCCAAAACACTGAGTATAAGCCTTGATAAGGTGAATGTGTTAATGATGAGAATACCTTCCCTGCCTCATGATGGACATGATCTGATTCCTAGATATACTAAACTCCAAGCTGGCAAAGAATGCTTCCATTTATTTAGCTGACTTAGAGCATCTTTTCTTCTGAAATTAATTTTTCCTCTGGTTCAAGCCACTGTCTTACTCATTCTCCTTGGACTTGCAGGAAATTGTATTGATAGTCCAGCAGTTGAATGCAGCTACCTATATGCTGACATGCTTGAATTCTAGCTGTTGGATTTTACATTTAATCAAATAATCCTAATTTCATCTGTATAATGTTTGTAAAATTACCTCAGTCTGAAATGTGGATAACAGAATGGCTGTGCACCAAACTGTGGCTTTCTAAAAGTTCTCATACTTAAGAGAACTTTGAACAAGTGATCTACTCCAGCTGTCCAGAGAAATGATCCATTGCCTTCCAACAAACACAAAGAGTAGAAACAAGATCAGCTCAAAGGCCAGAGATAGCTGCCAAGTACAGTAGGGGAATTATGTAATTAGGTATTTTGCAAGATCAGTTAACTATTGGTCTACTCATATGTTGCTAAACTCACCTACATTCATATTCTACATTGCCCAACATTCACTGTACTATATATTTATGTTGACTATTTTGCAGACTTTATACTACACAAAAGCAACATACAAGAAAAAATCAATTAGTAAATCAAATTAGTAAAAAAAATTGAGAGCACTAAATGAATTCACATGTCCTACTTCAAGAGTAAAGGTGACCACCTCTGTAGTACATATGCTTGGACATAGTCTAGTGTTTGCACAGATCTATAATGATCACAAGTCCATGGGACCTGATGAGATGCATCCGAGTGTCCTGAGGCAGATGAGGTGGCTAAGCCACTATCCATCATATCTGAGAAGTCATGGCAGTCCAGTGAAGTTCCCACTGACTGAAAATAGGGAAACATAACCCCCATTTTTATAAAGGGGAAAAAGGAAGACCTATGGAACCACAGGTCAGTCTCACCTCTGTGCCTGGCAAGATCATGGAGCAGATCCTCCTGGAAACTACGCTAAGGCACATGGGAAATAAAGAGGTGAGTGGTGACAGCCAGCATGGCTTTACTGAAGGCAAATCCTGACTGACAATCTGGTGGCCTTCTGTGACAGGGTTACTGTGTTGGTGGATGAGGGAGGAGCAACTTATGACATCTACCTGGACTTGTGCAAAGCATTTGACACTGCACCACCTGACATACTTGTCTCTAAACTGGAGAGACAGATTTGACAGATGGACCACTCAGTGGATAAGAATTGGCTGGATGGATGGTTGCACTCAAGAGTTGTGGTCAACAGCTGAACGTCCAAGTGGAGACCAGTGACAAGTGGCATCCCTCAGGGGACAGTACTGGTGCCAGTGCTGTTTAATATCTCTGTCAGCGACATGGAAACTGGGATTGAGTGCACCCTCAGGAATTTTGCTGACAACACCAAGCTGAGCGCTTGCAGTCAACACACAGGAGGAAGGGATGCCATCCAGAGGTACCCTGACAGGATTGAGAGTGGGGCCCACGCGAACCTCATGAAGTTCAACAAGGCCAAGTGCAAGGTCCTGCATGTGGGTCAGGGAAATCCCAAGTACAAATAAAGGCTGGTTGGAGAATGGATGGAGAGCAGCCCTGAGGAGATAGACTTGAGAGTGTTGGTGGATGAGAAGTTGAACATGGCCCAGCAACATGCGCTTGCAGCCCAGAAAGCCAACCGTATCCTGGGCTGCATCAAAAGAAGCGTGGCCAGCAGATCAAGGGAGGTGATTCTCCCCGTCTACTCTGCACTTGTGAGACCCCACCTGGAGTGCTGCATCCAGCTCTGGGGCACTTAACATAAGAAGGACATGGAACTATTGGAGTGAGTCCAGAGGAGGCCATGAAGATGATCAGAGGAATGGAGCATCTCTCCTATGAAGACAGGCTGAGAGAGTTGCAGTTGTTCAGTCTGGAGAAAAGAAAGCTCCAGGGAGACCTTATAGCATCCTTCCAGTGCCTAAAGGGGCCTACAGGAAAGCTGGAGAGGGACTTTTCACAAGGGCATGCAGTGACGGGACAAGGGGTACTGACTTTAAACTGAAAGAGGGTAGATTTAGATTAGATATAAGGAAGACATTCTTCACTATGAGGGTGGTGAACAAGTTGCCCAGAGAAGTTGTGGATGCTCTACTCCTGGAAGTGTCCAAGGCCAGTCTGGATGGGGCTTTGAGCAACCTGGTCTGGTGGAAGGTGTCCCTGCCCATGGCACAGAGGGACTGGAGCTAGATGATCCCTTCCAACCCAAACCATTCAGTGATTCTATGATTCCATTAACTTGACTTTTTGCAAAAAACACAATGCTTTTTTTTTTTTCTAAAGTTCATAGTTAAATGGGCAAGATAAATGGACAAGTTAAATGGGCTGAGTAAAATATATTTCCATTTTGTATTTGAAAATAGATTGATTCTTAGTTTAATTGCTTGAACAGTTTTATGTTTTTTGCTTTATGGTCCCATTCATAAAAGCATATAAGTGCATGCACAGCTTTAGGTACACATGTAAACTCAACTATGACTAATTGTGATTAATGCCATTGGCTTTAACAGAATCTAGGCACTTGCTTAAAACTAACTGAAATTAACTAGGTGCTTAAATACTTTGCTTATGAGTCTGCAACAACTCTTATGTACTGAACAGTTCATGAACAGAACTGTAAACACAAGAATGAGTAACGGTTCTATCACTTTATATTTGTTCAGCAAAAAACATATTTGATTAGCAGAAAAAGAGTTCAAAAATCATATATAAATTTTATTTCATACATGAGTGCAAAAAGGAATTCTAAGAAATCTAAAATCTAGTTCTTCACCTTCAGTAGTGATTAAATTGTAAGACTATCAGCAGAAATATCATGAATGCTTTTCTATGCACTTTAGCTCATATATCTAAAAGGCTATTAACTGATAGTGAAAGATAAAAGTATAAATCTTCCATACTTTTTTAATACTTTTTATATATACAAGGCCAGCTTGGAGTGTTAAAGTGGTAAGTGTGCCATTACAGAATAAATTTACAAAATTGATAGTATTTAAATTAATGAATTACAGAACACCAGAGGAAAGATTAAGAAAAGAATGTATTACTTCACAGCAGAAGATAATATTTATGGATAATGAAGGCATACTTAATGTTGCTGGATTCCGCTGATAAAGTCCTCTCCTTTCACAATTCCATTCCATTTTTAAAGATGTAGCTATCATGCATGTAAACATTTTACTTTAAAAAAATATGTAACAAGACTTAGCCATGAATATAAATATTTATAAAATATCTTTGCATAGTATTGCCACTGTGATACTGTGAACCATGGTGCCATCTTCATTTTAGAGATAAACTGCAAAGATATGTGGAATTTGCCAAAACTTGCAGTAAATAAGGGTCAGACTTTGCTTAGCTGATTTTATGTGCTACAGAAGAGGGAGAATGCCAGCCTTTTGCCTGGAGCTAACCTGGGTAAAATCTAACTACATATTTCCTGACAGAACTAGGTACGTAGCTCCAGAATACAAGAACTCCTGACAATCTAAATGAGGTGCCCATCTGTTTCTTCTGGGTTTATGGCCAGCCTCAACACCACCGTGAAGTGATTTATTCATCCAGAACACCAAATGAAGATCTTAAAGACCGTCCATGGGAAACACTAACCTCAGCTGCAGCCACATACTTCCATGGAGTATTCAAAACGATGTTTTTTGATTTTGAGGGGCAGTGGGAGGGACAGGAAAAGAATAAGCAGAAGGAAGTGGTGGATAGAGCTGAACCAGCCTGGTGAAAACACAGCCTGCCTCAGGATTCCTCACAGCTGAGTGACTAGAGCACTGAATGTCCTCAAACCTTGTGTGAGGCAATGGTTTGGGGAACTGATCTGGCTAAAAACCCTAATAATTTTACGTTATAAATAAATCCCCAAGCTCATTCCTGAACTGGCTCACCAGGGAGCTACCTAAATGCCAAATACAAAAGCAATGGCGTGGGTGGGACTGCTGATATGAGAGAGGGAGGAGGACGACAGCATTGTGGCAGCTGGGATTTGGATCAGTTTAAAATGAACCACACCTTTCTAAGCCTAAAGCCCACATAAACTGTGACACAGGGAAGACCTGACACTAAATCAATGAAGATACAATGGACACTTAAGCCTGGCATCTTTCCACTTTGATGCCTGTGCCTGAAAGAAAATCTTAGCTGTTTGTTTTTCCTCGTGCACGTCCTTAGTCTTAGATATGAAGATGCCAACATGAAAGCAAATTGAATTTAAAAAAATGTTGAATTAGAAGATTTATTCTGTTCATGCATTAGATAAATGTGCCTTCGAAAAGACATTATATGCAATTTCACTTTAAAAGTCCTTTATTCTAAGTATAGGGGAAGAAATGGTTTAGCACAGAGACATTACATCTATCTAATTGATTGCTTGATGACATAGAGGTTGGTAGCAACAGATGGGGTTTACAATTCTGTTTGACTACCCTGAATATTATGAAGTTCACCTAATGCATGTCTTGCTACAAAAAAAATAAAATAAAATTAAAAAAAATAATAAAGCTCATTCCAATTTAATCATTTGTGGAATTCATTATTTTACAGTAATCTTTGCAGAACCTTGATAAAATTTGTAAAAACGTGCCACAGTTACATACCATAAATTGTATAAATACATGTGACTTGTACTATATTTAATTTCTACAACTTTTTCAGTGTTCCACAGAGCAGTGACCCAAACACCCCATCTCATGGGCGCAGTAAAAAAGGAGTGTTTGTTTAGTAGGACTGCACAATATGGGAGAATATGCCCTGCAGTTGCCTTTGGTAATTTAAAGGAAAGAGGCTGGAATGAGAATGCCTTTCATACAATGAAGATAAAAAATGCTGGATATTCCATTTGCTGAGTGACTGCTACAACCAGCACGCTATCCTGGGTATTCAAAATGGGATGTGCTAGTATGAATATACATAACCAGTTCTTCGGGGGGAAAAAAATGAACAAAAGATGTCTTAGTGCATTGCTGCTCTATTCTGTCTTCCACTTGAAGAAAACATCACCATCTGCCTTTGAAGAGCTTATCCAGCACGCTGGTATTTCCGTGTCTGCTATTAGATAACACAGCATTCCTCCAACATTTTTTTCTAAAAAGGTGGCCACGACTTAATTTTGTGAGGAGAGCAATTTTGCATATGTGAGATAGGCTTTCAGAATGCTTACCAGAACAAGTTCCTCAGCAAACCTAGGCAAAGCAACATCTTGTTTCTAGATCTCAATCTAGTTTTGGCAGAAGCCAGGCACAAACTTGCTCAGACTGGGCAGAAGTCTAGACACCCTAGTAACAGCATTTCCATGTTTGAACTGGCTAAGTTGATGTACTTCTGAAGCAAGGCATCCACTTCGCAAAACTCAACAAAATCACAGTTTTGGATATAGGCATCTACATTCCGTTCTTGGTGCTTAAAATCTCATTTGGATTTCGCCACTATACTCGTAATCATTTTAACGCTTTTAAAAAAACATTAAACATAGTCATATTAAAATACAAGTGTGATAGCTGTGTTATGAATGTGTAGATATATTTGCATGATGTGTGATTGTTCATTATACGAATGGTCTTATTTCCATACTATGAAGAAATTACTTCAGATGGGTGGAACAATTTCCCCCTTGCCTTGTCAAAGGCTGGGATTTCTTGCATGAAAGGGTGCTTGTTTACTTCATAGAACTTGCCTGATCATGAGCTTCTTTAGCAAACCAAAACAAATGAAAAACACATACCAGTACTAATTACCTTCACTAGTTACTCTTCCTCCTCAGAGCAGTCCCACGTTTTTAGGCACTGTACATAATGTGACAAAAGGAGAAGATATGGAGCTATTTATTAGTAATAACCAACATTGAAGGACTCCTTCATTTCCTCCCTACAGGTTTGAACAGGTCTGTAGAAAACTTGTTGTAGTAGTTTTACTATGACAGTGATGGTAAAGATACTCTTTAACAGGATTTGTAAGGAAAATTATACATTTGCAGGGAAGAAAAAGGCACGCTTTCAGGTAGACAAATGCAAACATGCTCAGACCACAGGAGAGACTCTTGTCTGCTGTCATGGAGACATTTAAATGACCAATTCCTTTCTCAGAGAACCAAAAGACCAAGAGTTAGGTCCTTTAAATGTATTTCATTTGCATGATATGTGTAGCACAATGTCCCCGTGAGATGACAGAGAAACAATCTCTTATATCAATTCATAGTCTGGTAGAAAGTTTATAATCCTTTCCATTAGTTTGAAATTGTTAACCAAAGGTTTCCTGGGGGAAGATAAGAATCCCGCAAACAAAAAGGAAGGAATAAGTAGGAGTGCACAACATGGGAGAATATGTCCTGCAGTTGCCTTTTAGTTGCAGTTATTAATTTTGCACCCAAAGAATCACTGAACTACAGGTGTGGTGGTATGTGTGCAGTCAAGTTCAGCAGCATCGAGTAACCAAACTGACACCTGGGATTCTTTTGGCCCTTCAAAATTCTGAACTTATAAAGGAATATAAGTACAGTGAACACTTTTTGCAGGTGAAATGGAAGAAAAACACTTTAACACCTAAAATCATGAGTACTGAGAAACCTATTTAAGCTACTGTTCTCTCTTTTTTTCTTTAATAAAACCTCTTTTAGTCAGGCATTCACTATCCTTGGAAAGAATCATCTGTAACAGCTGGTACTTTTAAGGGAAAATGAAAACAGGTAAACCTTGCAAGGTAAAGGAAAACAGGTACAACTACTTGCAAGGTAAAGGAATGGAAACATACAGCATCAAACTCTGATTTAAGCTAAAGGAACCTGGCTTTAGACACCTATTGCATGCATGGGGAAAGTGAAAAAGATAAGAATTATGAATTACTGAGGGCAAGAGAAAGGCTAAGATTAATTCAAAAATTACCTATAACCAAATGTTCACATACTAAGTTAAAATAGTGGCAAAAATGAAAGAGAAAAGAACAGGACTGCAGACTTTCCTACAAAGTGTGGCCAAATCAACCAACAAACTAAGTTTCATATCCACTATGGCAACCCAGTGGCCAGCTTTATTTCCACATGCAGTTATGAAATTATGAGTTTTGATTCTCAATCTTACTGTCTTTAGGAAGAATGACATTTGCTTTCCCTGAAATACTGTGAATAATATTCAGTATCTGCAAGATAAATTCTAAGTAGGTTATACAGAGGTGGTAAAGCACACTAATAATATGTTAACGTTCTAAATATAAACATTGCGATTATATTGCTACAACTAGTGAATGTTTTGGATACCAGTCTGGCAAGGTAGGAAGCTAACTTTAATCATAAGAAAAGAGACACTGCATTGAATGGAGTTAATCCTGTGCTTACAAGCCTTGCTGAATCACAGCCTTTCTGGATGTGTGCTGTCATACAGGCCACCAACTGCTGAAGCATTGCAGTAGGAGGCTTTCTTTAAAGGAAGTTTTAAGTTCCTAAATGCAAGTAATTTAATCAGTAATAAAGTTTGTAGCATAAATACCAGTTGAAAGTAATCAATACCTTCTGTGAAGTATTTTATGTCCTTTATAATACCGGAGCAGTCAATGATTTCTTAGTTTTTATGAGGGAAAAAAAAAAGTTTCAGGACTCTCCACTGAAAATTATGTTTACAATTAGCTTGTACCTCTTCCTAAAAAACACATCAATTTGTAATTATTTGCCTAAAAATAAAAGTTATGTTTTTATAGACACTGAGATTCCTTCAATGTATGAATGTTATCTTTCAAACTGTTATCTTAAACAAATTTTTCTGTTATTGTTAAGAAAGGTTTGTTGGCTTTCTCATTTTTTTATCAAACGGAAACTAAGTTTACAGGCTGACAGAACATTTCTGATTTGCAGTTTAAGGAATTTTTAAAATATTCCATTCAAGGCATGAATCACAATGATTTTTATATACAATGTACAAAACATAAAAAGGAAATTAAGTAGTAAAACAAAACAGAAATGCAAAACTTGCATTCCCAAGGGTACACAAATTAAATTAGAAATTTTGTAGCAAAAGTGACATCATCCTCCTTGGAAGACTGGTGATTCTTTTCACAGGCTGACAGGAAGCAGAGATGACCTAGCATTTTTCCGAGTTAGTCACAGCCCTTCATGTCAACAAGCTAAAAGATAAAAATACATGTTATATCCTCTGAGTATCATGACTATAAGTAACTCTTAAAATTCAGGAAAGATGTACATAAATGTGTCATTCTTATATATAATTGTTTATTTATGGATTTATACATTTATACTGATTTTGTGTCTACACATGCATAATCATTTCTCGTTATTGTTGAACCTACTCCACACTGAAACGAGTAGGCCTTATATTCCCATGTTTTCACAAAAAGGAGGTGCAAAATGCCACCTGTGTAACTTGATTCACACATCAGCTTTACAGATACCCTGTTTGCTGGAGCAGAGGGTAGCAGCTACGAACAGTGTAAAACAGGGCCAGAAGAAGGCATGGAAAAAATTAGGATTTCCTTCCCTGTATTGACACGAACGCTTCTCAGTGACTTGGCTCACGCACCGTTTTTCCCTGTCTTTCAGCATAATCGTCGACAGTTTCTTGGCCGCCGCGGCAGGAGCTATATTCGGTACCCGGCCACAGCGGGTGCCCGCTCAGCGCAGCTCTGCGCACCCACCGGCCAGCGCCAGGCACCGAAATAGTATTTTGCAGGCTCGACCCAAGAACACGGAGGGGGCTGCGGCCGTTGCAGTATCCGCACCTACTTGAAAAAAGGGAGTAAAATAACGCGTGGGAAACGTTTTGGAACGTGCGGGCGAGGGACGCTCCTAACCCTGCAGCAGCCGATGACTGGAACGGGCGTGCGGCAGGACGGACGCTCCGCGGAGCTGTCGGTGTGAAGCCAGGTGGGCCGGGAGGCCGCTCCGCCAGGGCCCCACCGATCATCGCCAACTTTCCGTGCGGAGCGGACGCGACCTGTCCCCGTCCCCCGGCAGCCACGGCACCGAGGGAGCGCGGGTGCAGGCGCGGCAGCCGGCAGTTCCCCTCCCGCTCTCCCGTTGCCCCCGCAGCCGCGCCGCCTCTCGGGCCGGGCGCGGGGAAGGACGAGCAAAGGGCACCGGTATTACCAGAACCCCCCCGGGCTGCGCCCGCGGCGGGGGGCGAGCTCCGCGCTCCCGCCGTGCGGCGGGGCCGCGCTTTTCCCCGCCCAGCCCGCCAGCCCTCTGCGGGACCGTGCCGCAGCGGCAGGGAGGCAGACCCCGCCCCTCCGCCCCGCGTGTGGCGCTGCGCGGCGCGGCTCCGGTAAAAGCACTGA
>JAVJGJ010000014.1:99295015-99344248 GCA_035590215.1 Microhierax caerulescens
CCCCCCCCCCCCCCCCCCCCCCCCCCGCCCCCCCCAGAGACCCAGAAATGACAGGACAGGAAGCTCTGCTGTCTTCTCCACTAGAATGTTGTTGCTTATAAACACCCAGGCTTAGAAACACTATGTCCTTGAAAACTATCAACTTGGGAAAGTAGCAGAATAAGGAGGAACTCCATGCGCTTACAGCTGTTTATGCGTAATATTTACAGTAACAAAATGACTTTGGTGTCTGTAAGATTTGGTTATCCCTGACTTTAGGCACCTTCTCTTGAAGGATGAAGTTCATATAAAAATAAAAATTAAAAAATGGAAGCAGTACCTGCTTTGACTATAACTACTCTTTTAAGCAACCTTCAGAGTCTAAGAGGATTAAAATCTTTCTGTTAACCTGACCACCATAATGCAGGCTGGTTTGCACGTGTTCTCTGATTTCTGTTGGATACTGTGCCTGGTTTAGCAAAGAATTCGCCATGACGGAAGAAAGAGCAAAAGGGAAGAACAGCTTAGCATGATGGTTGGGAGGACATTTATCTCCCTCAAACATCCCATGACTCAGCCTTTGTTTTCATTTTTGTGGGCCCTTTGGTAAAAGGCATTGGGAGCACAGACTAGAGTGTAGATATGCTTTTGGGGAAAGTGCCCTACTATTTAGTCAATAAAGTGAAGTTATGGGGTTTGAGAGAGCACAGTAACGGGGTACGTAATGATTTCTGGCACTAGGAGAGGTTGAACAGGAAGAATATTTGAGGGTACTTCCTCAGAGGTTGAAGATGTGGCTTTGCATCTTTGAATTGTATGGTTTTTTTAACAGTCCTCTTATATGAAAGGTGAGCTGTCTTGCTCTGGAGCTCTTGAAGGTGCCTGGTTGTCCAATTCTGGTTTTGAATTGATTTTCCCTTTCAAAGGATGCCGAAATATGAGTATTTGCTCAGCATACTCAGAAGCTGCTGCACAGGCCAGGCTGAAATATCCTGTGAATCTTGGTTGAGTTTACATACTCGGCTGTGCCAAGATTTAGGTAGTTCTGTGCTGCACAGAAGCAAGAATTTGTATGCCGTGACCACTATGTTCATTGAAACCTAACTGCTGAAAGTTCATGGTCCACCAATGCTTATCTGAACCCATATCAAAGTTTTTGTAGGTCTGGTCTGTGGAAGAGAGAGACTATGAACACTAGGCATATTTTCTGAATCATACTTGGTTTTGATGAGCATTTAACAAGAGTGACCTTCCAGTAGTCAGACAGGCTGCAATCAGACACCTGACATATATCCTGTAACAGAGATATTAATTTTTTAATTATGCTATAATAAAGTAGTAATTTAGGTAAACTAGAATAGTAAGTACAAGAAAACCAGAAGGTATTCCTTTACATTTTGGTAGGTGAGGTTGGGAGAACAAATTTAATGTTCCTAAATGAAATGTATGATAATAGGGAGGGGGGAAGGAAGAGAACTCCAGGTGGAGAAAGATGACAAACTTATTCTTGTCTTCTCTCCTGTGAGGTGTTTCTTGCCCATTTTTCAAAGTGCAATGAATTCCATAGCAGGCTTTGTAAATGTAAATTGGGTTTTGTAAATCTATTCAATTGATTGACATATTTTAATAATAATAATTTCATGCTAAAAGATTATTTTCAAACAACTGTTCCCATGAAGTGCTTTATACTAAATAAATGCAGAATAAAAAATTGGGCAAACCAGTATTTTAATTTTTATGAGCATGGGAAAATTTAAAGAAGTACATGGGAAAAATGAGGTGCAACATATTTTTAAATACTTAATTTCACACACAAATATGCTAGCCAGATATATTTCTAATGACATTATATCAGCAGGACTGTAGGTACAGAACTGTAGTCCAACAGTCTAAGAAGGAATCTGCTCTTGTATAGGAATTTATAGTACTATTTTTCCTGTATATAGTCTAAGTAAAAAAATCTGCACCAGAATAGCTAAGTTGTTCTTTACTAATGGTGGCTTTACATGCTGGTGGCTTTTTTTTTTTTTTTTTTTTACCTTCGTCCCCAAGGGGCTCAAATTAGTTCTGTTTCTTGCCAAGTGCTGTCTTTGGTTTCACTGCTGAGGTCCTCACTTCAAATATTGTATTCTAAGGGATGTGTGAGCATTGTTTTCCTGTTTTGTCACCTTTCCTTGATAATGAAATAATAAGTAATAATCCATGATTTTGGCACTTGGCAGTGTTCTTAAATACCACAAGTTTTGAAAGAAAACATGGTCTGAATGTTGTGACTGTGATGGTGACCTGAATTCACCATTACATTTATACCTCTTTGAGACTTTAGGCATAAATCTAAATGACTTGGATTTTTTTTTTCACTCTGTGTTTCTTGCTTCATTTTCCCCTCCCACAAGATCATACTTGTCCCAAAATAAATCCTTAGTATTGTTATAGCTGATGTTCTAGAGAGAAAATGACCAGGTGTGACTCAACTTTCTTCTCTTGCTTTTCCTGTTACCCACTGCTGAGGTGAATTTTGGTAGCATAATGCTTATTGTGGAGCAGGCAGGAACAGATTCTTTCCTGTAAGGTTCTGTTCTCATTAGGCTGGAAAAAAGTGGATTGAAACAAATATTCTTTTTTATCTTCCAGAAAGGTCAGAAAAGTGAGAGTACATGGAAGAAGTTTTAGCATGTGAAAACTGAAAGTCTACATTTCTGCTTTTCTATCTTCAGTGTTTAAAGTCAGTGTTGAGGTAAATGGCTAGTGTTTGCCTGTCACTTGTTTCTTTTGCCTTCATCTTGGATATTGAGCTGATTGCAGAAAAATGCAGTATTCTTTCTCTGATGTTATGAACTTGATAGTGTATTATGGAGTGAGTTTTGACACTTAAATATACTTCTTGAGGATAAATAATTGAAGTCCTATAAGTAGCCTAGAGGTGCCCAAAAGTGCCTGTTGCAAGGCAAATAATCAAATAATCTGGAACCCAACTAGTGCTGATATTTCAGAAATAAGAAGCATGCAAAACTTCTCTCCCACAAAATCAAAAGCACCTAACACCACACCTTCCCACAGCCAAGTTGATGGTTACAGAAAACTGATCTTCCAAGTGAAGATACTGTTGAAAACTTCTTCCATCAAGTGTTGTGTGTCAGCCAAACTGAAAAAGGTAGAAAACCTGAAAAGAAATAGAGATTTGAGTTAAATTTTTTTCATTCCCCTTCTTCAAAGGGAGGAAATAAGAACTTAAAATACTGGTGGTTGACAGCATGTAGGCTTTTAGGACTTGATTCATCTTTTCTGTGTTTAGGTTCCTGAGTTTGCATGTCTGGACTGTTTGTAGTGGACAGGGAGAGCAGCCTTTTGAAGGTGGATGTCTTGATATTTTGGCTGTTAAATCATGAAAATGTAGGGAAACGATTAAAGTGCATTTATTCCTAGTTTGGTCCACTTTAAAGGTGATATGCAATATGCATATCTTAGAAGAAGGAAAAGGGCAGTGGAATTTATGTGTCATTTTTGTTTGTTATGAGAGGTACATGTGTATACAGCAACTAAGACTGAGATTTTGTGAAGTAAAGATGGGAACTTCATGTTTACCTTGCAAGGGCTTGTCTGAGCATAAGCTATTGGTAACCAAATTAATTTAGGTTAAACAATAAAATTCCCTTACTGTTGATACTTCTCAGCATCAACATCTTCAGTATCAGCTTGTACAACTCAGAAGTAGTTTAACATGATGTCTTTACTGGGGAAAGCATTCTCCCATTTCTATACGGTGTTAGTTTTTTTGGCAGCCTCAAAGATGTTGATAATTAAAATTTTGCAGAGTACTGTGTGTTAATGCGCACCTCGGATATTCAGGTGATCAGGAAGTACAGTTCTCAAAACCAGGCTGTATTTCTGTTTTCCCACAGGAAGACATAGTTTTCAAATGAATGAACAAATGTGTCCTTTTTAAAAAAAAAAAAATAAGTTGGGGGAACGTATATGGTACAACATAGTTTTAACCACTGTTTCCACTTCCCATTAGAGCAGTGGTTCAGTTTTTACTTGAAATATATATTCCATAATGATGATGATGACGATTATTATTCTTTTAATATTGAAGGTGGATCAGAGATTTTTGCCTTAGTACAGCCTCTTCTTTTTTATAGAGACTATAAATTTAGAGTGCTAAGGAAATTAATCTGGGAGACAGGTGAGTAAATTGTGAAAGTAGTTAACTAAACACATTATATTTGGAAAGTGAGTGGAATGTTACAGAATGAGGAAAAATACTCAAAACCTGCTTATGTCAGTCTCGTTATTTCTGTGGATAATTGTAGTCTTGCTTTGTTAATTTTGGTAAAAGAAATATTCAAGTTTTTGCCCCTTGTATTATGTTTACCATTTTATTTTGTTTAAATAATATATTTCAAGAGTATTGAAATATTTTCAGTTGTGCTTGTAAGACTGTAAGTTGGCAAATTAGACTTCTTTCTTGAGGAGTTTCAGAGGCGGGTGTTAGAAAAGTTGTTACTTCTGAAGCAATGTTTTGTTTTCTTCTAAAGGTTGAGACGTGTAGGGTGTAAAACATACAGTGTTTCTGTGACCAGTGTTTTCCTTGAACCATTGATAATCTAAAAAAAAAAATACAAATCCTGAGAATAATACAGTTTATCATTTTGGAAAGCTTTGAACTTGAAGAAAACTTTGTTCTACTCTGATGAGCGTTCTGAAAATGCTGCAATAGTGATCTCATTATGAGAATTAACTTAAGCTTTTGGGTTTGCACAGTTTAAGGTCTACAGTCTTACTGAGCTCTAACTTTTGTGGGTTTACAATTCAATTTAAGCAACTTAACTGTTCTATGTAACTAACTAAGCTCTCACTGAAAGGCCAAAGATGACTGTAGCAGGGAAAATAGTGTTGAAAAACCGTCAGTTCTAGCATACTAGAAGTATTCAGAATGTGCTCTTCTAGACATGTGTTGTAGAATATACAATTACAGTTCTCCTTTTTAGACATACCTAAACTAGATTTAAACAGTTGTCACATCCTTTCAATACAACTGCTAGTTTTATTGCTAAAGTGCTTATGCTTTTGGGTTAATAAAATAAGCTTACCTGAGCTGCTGTGTAATGATCATGCTGAAGGATTTGTATTAGTATCTATACCTATTTTAAGGTAGTTTGAGAACGTTTGCATTGCAGAATTGCTCTTCAAATGTGTGGATACTCAAATTTTCTTTGGTGAATTCTGACAGCTGTCCTATCCAGTCTTATATTGTGGTGATCTATGGTGTTTGTCATGAAAAAATAACACTTAGCTGTCTTTTCATTCCTGTCCCAGCTTGGAACAGTTGATAACTGGTCTATTAATTGATTGACAGTAACTTTTGTGTAAATGTGTTGTCATTTTTCTCCAGTGAATCAATTGGTCTGCTTCAAAATGCTTCACTTCAGACAAATGGCTAGTGTGCATGTTTTATTTGTTTTTTTTATAATTGAAACATTAAAATTAATGAAGGAAGCACTGTTTCTATGTGTCTAAACTGCATGGTATAACATATTTTCTGTATAATACCAATAGCAATGTAATGCTAGACTTGTCTGTTGCGTTGGCCTGGTTAGTGGAACAAACCGTTTCCAAAATCTTCCTTTGATCCACAACTTCCTTAGTCTATTGAGGCAGCAGGGAAGTCCGGCTCAATTTGACCTACATTATAGTTAAGTAAATCTGAACTGTACACTTCAGATAATTTGAATACTTTGTGAAGTATCTGGATTTCTAGTCTTGTGACTATTTCTTGGGGAGTGTTTATTTAATACCAAAGAATACCAAAATCAAAAGTAGATTGGTTACATGGTTTTATTTGGTTTGTAATGTATTTCATAGCCTGTATGTGAACAGGTTATGGTATCTAAAACAGACTTAATTTTTATGTAAAATTATCTTTGTTCTTGTTGCTTTTCTGGATATTCAGTTTGAATATCACCTACAGCTTTCACTTATGGGATTATAATTTATATATATATATATATAGGTGCATGTATATTTAAATTTATATAAACTTATAAAACAAGTTCTGCAGTTCTACAGCTTGATGCAGGAAGAGTGAGAATATGGAAGAGTCTTCTGCTCATTTTTTTGTCAGCATATGTAGGACTTCTTGATTGGCTATTCATTGCACTTATCAGATCTTTGTTTCTGCAAATGACTCATACAGTATTTACAGTATGTAGCAATTTTTAACTTTTTTTATTTTTTCACTAACCAGGATATTTTTTTACTTCCTTAAAGGATTGATTCTGAGCTAATTTCTCATGAAAGTTCATGTGTCTGGTATTTGTTAATTTGTTTCTGCCATGCAATTTGCAAGAATTCAGGTGTAATGATTATATTTTGTATTTATTGGAGTACTCAAGGCAGAGGAGTTATATAATATAAACTGCTATTAGCAGTTTTAACCTGTGACTTAGATGTGCATTTGTTTTTCTTATGTCCACTTGGCATTGTCTTATGCATACTTTTAAATAGCACTAAAGTTATCCATGCAATACAGTATTCGGCCTGTAAAGTTTTTGACATTGTCTAATACAAGAGGGTAGCATGTGGAAAACCTGCCAAAGTTTTGGCTTTTATTTTTTTCCCCACATGATTCTTGCAAAGGTGATAATGGGTCTGTTACCAAAATCATGTAAAGTGACCATTTATGGTGCCGACTGTGCAGTATTTTCCATGAGTTTTGGTATGGTTCTTCATTCAAATGTGGTTTCTTAACAGCATTCTTGGCATTTGCTGAAGTGTTGTTCTGTTTGTATTGAGGAACATGGGGACTCTGAGCAATCTGAAATATTTATGGTAATGACACTGCCATTATTGTTGAAGGTGCACAGAGCTGTCTGGATTAAAGTAAAATGTCTAGTTAGTGCTGGGTTTTATGCCTCTTGGGTATTGCTCCAGTCAGTAAATTAAATACTCCAAAATTGTTTAGGTAGATGTTAAGAGAGCTATTGCTTCATAGACTCTTAAAAAACAGGCTAAACTGGGTGTAAGATTTTTACTTTGCTGATCTACTAATTAGGATGCACTGTAATAGCTATATGTATGGCAAATATAAAAAATAAGAGGCTGGGAGCTGACTGTGTCTATGTGAAACTTCTGGGTGCTATAATAGCAGACTCTTCTAGCTGCCTGCCCCAAAACTGATGACAGACTCCTAGCCTCAGACCTCTTCCTCCCCCAGCTTGGTATTGGCTTCTTACAGCTCTTTGGGTGCAGGAGATGATAGCCTGTACGGTTTTAATTTGCATGGCCTGCTAAAAATAGCTTGAGAGTATGCATTGTAAAATTTTAGTTTGTTTTCAAGATTAGTGGGTAACTCCTTTCCTGTCTCTGGAGAATGAACTATGAGGACAGCTGCTGGTCAATCTGTTTCTAAATTGGGATTCTTGTCCCCTCTTTCATCAAAATGTTTTAGGTTGCATGTTGGCATGCTGAATTTGTGTTCTGAGGCCACCAAACTCTCCCTGACTTTTGTTACTTTCAAAGGCCTATGAAGACTTCTGCAATACGTCTTTATTTAACCTACTCACTTGTCACACTCAGAAGCAGAGGATATAGAAGTTATACTGGATCAACAACATTGTTCCTTGTCCTTTTAGTGACTGACATAGTTCAATCCACATAAAATAAATCCAGGTTAGCAACCATGGATGTAGAAATTGCTCATTCATTAATATCTTTGGAAATAATATGATTTGGGATATAAATCAAAAAATATTTCTAGAAGTTTCCCAGTATTGCAACTTAATTCAGCTTACACTGTTTAAAAGCTTTCTGCATCTTTTACAGTGAGTAGCAATGATTCCTTGCATCTATTCATGGAAAATTTTCCTTGAATAAAGTTGGTTTCATTACTTTTTTTTTTTTTTTTTTTTCCTGCTAGAAAAGGCAGCTGGGAAGAAGCTGTGAGAAAGACAATGTGTCCTACAAGACAGAATCATTAGAAGAAAAACAAAAGTATTGAGAAGAGATTGGGAAAAATCTGAAAAAAAAAAGAACTAACACCAAAGTTAATATAAAATATTTTAAAAGACATGGAAATATAGTTCTTTGGAGGAGGGGGGGGAAGGTGGTGTGTTGTTTTTATTTTAAGTTAGTTTTTTGGATTTCACTTCTATACATGTCATCCTTCATCAGCTGAAAAGTAGAAACTAGTTGGGCACATCCATTCTTGATGCAGTAAAGCTTATGAAAGCCATCCTTTTTAACTGTTTAATAAAATAAACTACCATTTGTTCTAAATGTCTAAGTGAAGAGAGTTTCTGGAATTATCTCAGCTCTTTATCTGCGACACTTGACTTACTGTAAGCTAAAAGATTTGTTTTGTTGGCAGCAGAGGTGATTTTGTGCTGCCTTTGTTGTTAGGCCTACATTTCCCAGTGCTCTTACTGCACTGTTGGTTGTGGGTTAGGCAAAGTACAGCCTTGTTGGCTTGATTTGAGGCTCTTCTGGAAAAGGAATGCTCTGGAAATCTGTGAGAGTTTGAGTGGGCAATGCATTTTGTGAAATAACAGTATTTGACAACTGAAATCTAATGGATATTTGGGAATTATGCCTTTCCTTCCACCACCACCTGCCCCAACAACAAAAAAAAAAAAAAAGTGTGCATGATTTAATTTTGTGAGCAGAAGTTCAGCATAAGATGTAGCTAGTGTGTAATTGCATAAATATTCAACCTAATTGACATCAGAGTCAGATTGAGAAATAGAATCTGTTAAAAGAATATTAAAAATCCTTGCTAAACAGGATTTTTACATGATATATGAATTGTACTATACTGCAGCTGGTGTTACTTGTCAGTGACTTCTTGATATGTTGAGATGAGGTTGCAATACATGCTAGGGGTAAACAGAGAAGCAACATTGTGCGGTGGGAAATGCAGGAGACAGCTGGCTTTGTGTCTAATTAGCCAGTCCCTCAGCAATCTTTTATTTTTTTCTGATGCGTCTGCGGGTAGATCCATGTAACTTAAAACTAAAACAGGAGTTGGTTGCATAGTTATTGATTTCATAGCTTAGAGTCTGCCAGTTTTACGTTGCTTTTCAGAGTTTCCTAGGAGTGTACTTTTGTGTTAGAAGCCTGCAATATAGTTTTGTCTTTGAATCTTGATCTTATATGTTTAATTGCAAGTGAAATTCTTTGATACTATGTATTTGCAGACAAGGGTTCACACTGCTGTGTTAATTTTAAATATTCTTTTTGAGTTTTACTGACTTTTTGCATGGTGGCTATTTGTATTTTAATAAAGAAGGTTCTTGGTAAAATGGGGACCACCAAAGTGGATAAATGGTCAGAGAAGGCTGGCAGATGGTAACAGAGATGTGAGGCTATATCTTTGGTTCAGAATGTTGGAATTCCTACTGAAAAATGATGTTGGAAAAAGAGTAGGATAAGGGGACTTAACACTCTTTTTGAGACACTCTTCTGCTTTGTGTAGGTAGGTTTGTGATTTTTATTTCCTTGATACTACTTCTTTTCACAGCGAAACAAATAGAGCAGAGTGAATGTCTAGCTAGGAACTTCGTTAGATATTCTAAATGATGGTATGTGAAGAAACAAATGTTACTAGTGCTTGGTTTGGTAGGTCTATCTGAACTTGTCATTGTTGCTAGTTAATACTGAGTTTGCAATGTCAGCAACTTTATGTGGAAATAAGCCAGCTATGGATTCACTGATACTCTGAAGTTAGACACTCTTGCATGAAATGCTGCTGGTTTATCTTCTGTAATAAAACACTTCAGTAAGCCTCTCTCTCTCTAATCGTCACATGTTTTGGCATTAAAAATATTTGTAGGAGGAAAAAAATTCTCCTGCTGGCGATTGGATGTAACAGCTAGGGAGAGATTCAGAACTCCAGAGACTCGCAGACTAGTTGTGATTTCTAGCCTCATGGGATTTCATTTTAGATAGAGATGTTAGGAGCTACATTGTTAGAGAACAAACACAACTTCATTGCTTGGCCTCCCTTGGCTCTCTGAAATGTGATTCTTGATATAAAATTAAACAGTGATTGTAGTAATAGGGGAAAAAAACACACACCAAGCTACCTAAAATTGCTAGGACAATTGGGGGAGGGGGAAAGCAGAGAGGAGGAAAGAAGCCATACCCTTTGATCACTTTGCTTTGGAGATCCTTCCATAGCATAGTTCGTTTAGTTTCAGAAGCAAGACAAATCCTTTATTTTTTTTTTGGTGCTAACTATTGAATAATTTACCGTAAAGTACAGTCATCCCTAAAGAGTTTTGCATGTCTTACACAGACCTCATTTTAAAGACAGGAACTCAGTAACCCTGATTAAAAAAGGCAGTACAGTGAATACTGGTGCTTAGGGAATCTTCAAACATTGATGGTACTTTAACTGGTGTACTGGTACCAGAAGAAAACTGTGCCGATGGCTAATACAAATATCTTACTTCTTGATGTAAAAATTGTTATCCTTAATAGGATTTGCCAGTACACCAGTTAAGTACCATCAATGTTTGAAGATTCCCTAATATATTATAGATATATTTTAGATAGTGCAATGCTAGTTTCCTTTTCCATCAGTGATGTAGTAGGACCTCTTATATATGAAATAATAATTTCACCAGTTCTTGTCCTGTCTTCTGAGACTGTTACTTGTTCCTAGGAAACATACAAGCATCTGAAACAAATTGCAGTTCACTTTGTAGAACAGTAAATATCTAATATGCCCAGTATTTTTTCTTGTTTGGCATATTTCATCTCTCTTCAGGGCAGAAGCATGCCTGTTATCTTTGCTGCTGAAAACTTAACATGCTTCACCTTCTGTAAAAGGTATTAATGGATTGTAAACTAGTAACTATCAGATACCAGTAGCTTTCAGTTGCAGGTCATTTGGGTTATATATGAACCAATAAGCTGGTGCAGATAGATTGGTTTTGTGTTCATTTCTGATCCTTGTATCTGGCCCTACCTTCACATTCTAGTACCTTTGTGCTTCTGTACTTTTTTTTTAAGACCAAGTCCTGAAATGCTTATTCTTAAAAAATGAATAATTTAAAATACATTTCTGTTTAAAGGTGTGCTATGTCAACTATAATAGCAAGTGAACCAAGCAACGATGCTACGGTTTCGGAGAAACATAGTCTACAAGGGCATGTCAAGTACTCTTGGCTTGTAAGCTATAGCTCATTAATTCAATATCAAAGTGGTGTTGGATTTGCTAGTCATTACTCTCTTTACTGCAGACTGATCCTGTTCTTAAATATATCAGACTAAGTTCAGATAATTAATTCTGAGATTTTATAGGGTGAGAGAACAGGAGACAGTAGAAGTAGCTATGGCAGTAAACAAATTAACCTGTGGTTGGGTAAATAGGTGTATGTCTATATTATGTACCCATATATCTATGTATATGAGTATATGTTGCTGAGAAATTCAACATATAATGAAGATATACATTAGGATAGCAGAGTGAAGTAACTGAAAATCTAAAAGAATGTACTGCTTCTTAGAAGAGAACTTGGTTTTATTTTCAAGATTTGAAATATTAATGACTAACTGCTTTCAGTGACTGGAAAGCGAGAACACTGGGGACGAAAAGGGCTCTGTATACCTGACTAGCTCATAACTCTTAACTGTGATATGATGGCTTGGAAATTGTTTTTCTATTCATAAGATCTATCTATCTAATAGTCTTCACTGTTATTACTACTATATAATATGTTTGATACCCTTTATGACCATACAGAGCATTATTAGTTAAGATCTGGGAAATAACTCCACATGGCCTGTCAAACAGAGCAGTTGATAAATCTTTTAATGCTGAGAATTGGTTTCTGTACAGTACTCGATATACACTATATTTAGAAGTTAAACTCTTGTGTCAGGCTAGAGGTTTGTGAGGAATAGTGTAACCAAGTAACACTTAATTGTGGACTGATCATTTCATAGATCAAGGTTCTGATCTCCCAGTGCTTTTGACTGTGGCAGGTAACGGAGAAGAGGTTTTGGGGTTTTTTGTTTTCTTTTATTTTTAAAACTTTGTTTTCCATTTGAGACATTCTTTATGTTAGGCAGTCTGTTTAGGATGGAGAGCTGTCAATGTGTATTGAGTCAGTATATTGTCCAAACACTTGTCCTCAGACTTTTCTTGTGTACACATCTTAAGTGATGTGCCACTGTACTACTTTGAGCTTACTTACCATCCAATGAATCCAATGGTGAATCCAATGAATTGTTAGGCTGAGATCCTGCAATTTTAGGTGGGTCTTGAACACTGGATCATTTGTAAGGATGAGATTTTATTAGCCTAAACTCAGTACATATGAAGAGTTACGTGGTCTTTCCAGTGCATTTAAAAACTGAACTAAATTTGTTTGACAGTATTTTAAGGGCTTTCAGATTTTATGGCAAGTTTTCAGGTCTTATGGAAAGATTTGTGTAGGGTATGTGCTCATGTATATGCCTACTGTTTTCCTTCTTCCAGATTTATGTGGATTTTTGTCTATGGTATTGTCCACATCCTAAAACATGAGGATGAGTGGATTTTTTTGTTATTATTTTTAATGGAGCCAATCTAGGAATTGACAGATAATATTTAAGAAAGGCCTACTCATAAGCAATATAGAAATAATAAATTTCAACACAATTACCATCAGAAAAATACTGAGATCTGTATCTTGAAAGATGATACAAAATTTACTGATATACGAAATACACACAATATACTATTCCAGTATTGGGACTTAGTATTCTACAATACAGGCTTTGATGTTCTTAGATTTAAGCCTTCTCACACTACACATACTGTTCTATATTGGGTAAGTTGGTCATTCTATAAAACTAGCTATCAAATATAAAATTAGTCTGAAATCACTTACCTGCATTTTGATATAAATATTCCAAGAAGTAACCAGCTTTGCTTTTCTCCAGTGTTTATATTAGCTTGAAAAATTAGGAGTGAATATTGCAGCTTAGTAAGTGTAAATTGAGGTAAGCTAAAAAATAAATAAATGCTCACCTGTCCAAAGAAAGCATTCTTTTAGGAATCTTGAAAGCCTTGACCTATGCATGATTGAAGTGTATGTACTGTAGCACATTTTATTTCCCTGTGTCACTGATTGTTGATTTTGAACCTTATCCTTCTTTTTGCTCTTCATGCAAATGTATGAAGAATTCTCAGTTTCATATTGTGACTCATGAATAATTTCAAATCTGATAAATTCCTTATTACATATATTTACTTGTTAAGTATTTTTGTTAGGAGCATCTAACATTGCAAATGAGATTTATTTCCATCACCTTGTGTGTCAGTCTTGCTTTTGGATGGGGAAGAATTTACTGTTTAGGGGTTTCACCTATATCCTTGCCTGTTAGTGTGATATTGCATCTTTCCACCTGTGTTTTCAAATCTATGAAATTAGCAACCTGTATTTAATGCAAATGGTGTTAAAATAAATATTGTACTGTAGATGATTTTATGCTTACAATAAAAAAAAAAATACAGAAACAAATGTCCAGCACAAAAATGCCATCTGGGATCAGCCAAAAAAATCTACACTTGCTGTTGCAAAATGAATCCTATTGTTATGCTGTATGCCATAGTCTCTGAAACTTACTTTAGTATTGACTGTAGTGACCCATTCACCTCTTGATTGCCATTTGCTTGTACAGTTTTTCTTCAGAGTCACTTTGAAGAGCAAGGTTGTTTCATGAAAAGAGTTTATTTGTGGGTTGTTTGGGTATACTCTTTCACAAATTCTCAAATGTTGTCATCCTGGTTAACTGTTGTCCATTTAAATATTTGTCAGTTATGTACAATGTTCTGTTCAAAGTCTTATTTATTGGCTTGGATGGGTTTCTTGGGTATTTTACTCAGAGGAATAATAATGAAGACAGACTGGATCCCAGTCTGGAGATGGAAGGGAAAGGAAAGTATGTGTATAAAACTAACAAGGGCAGTTGGCTTCTAATTGTAAAAACCTGGTAGAATGATTTTCTTTCCTATTAAGAAGCTACATAGCAAAAACAGAAGAAGCTAATCTATCTGTTCTGTGTTTCAGTCCACAATAGGCTGAACAGAAGTTAGAAAACAGAGCAGAATTTTAATTGAGTTTATTTTTCTGCATTATAGAGAAAAAGGTGTCATGGTCCACACAATCCTGAATAGCGTGAAAAATTTAAAGACCACAACCACAATCCTTCTTCTGCTAGAGTATTGAAGTGTTTACATTAAACATAACTACTAAATTAGCATTGGCATGTCTTCGATAACATTAGGTATTACTACAAAGAATATTTTCAATCTTTACGTCTACAGGTAATGTAATTTCTGGGCACAACAAAGATTTTTATTCTGAAATGTTTAATTGATATTTTAGAATGGAATTTGGAGACTGGGATTTTGAATCTTAATGTTTGTGTTAGTGTATTTGTTCCAGTTCCATATCAGATATAACTTTATTTGGATATTCTAGACTTAGTTCCTCTTTCTCGCATAGTAGTTCTTTATGGGGAGAATGTTATGACTATTTGAGTACTGAACAATGATGATTTCATCAACTTACCTTGGACAGTGTTATACTATTTTTTTGTGTGATATTGTATGGGAGAATTTGGAAAGGTAATGAGCACACGATGTAAATTCCTGATATGTATTGGGCCTTTACTCTGTAGTCTCTTAGGAATATCAATTGATGCTGCCTTATGAATATAAACAAAGCCTTCCCTTTGAGGAGTGCTTTGTTCAAGTCATGAATTCTCAGTGTATGAACCCTTACCCAAAAATAAACCCATTTGCAGTACTTGTTCCAGATTGAAATAGTGTTTTAGGAAAAGATTCTTACTGGCTTGTAGCTTGATTTTGCTTTGTCGAACTTGATTTCCAGAAGACAGAATACAGGGTCTCAGTGGCCCAGCACAGTGTTCATGGCTTGTAGATGCAAAGGAATTATTTGAGTCTTTCAGAAAGGTGTTAATTTTGCTGTGGTTATGCCACTAAATCCATTGTATATATTATAATAAAATATCTAGTACTCGGTACAACCCATTCAAAACAAAGATCAAACTAAATAAAATTTTCAGAAAAGGGCTTAGTTGTATCAGAAATCTTTTTCTGGTTTTGTGTGCATAACAGCTGGAGTGTAAGGTAAACATAACAATAGTTTTAAGTACCTTCTAAGACTCTTGTGCTGTATGAACTCAGATAACATACATAAAACAAATTATATGAATAAGTGCAGGCTTGAAAATTGGGTGTAGTTTGAGCTGTGATTAGTTGTAAAAAATATATAATTTCTTGTGTGTAATGTCTGTGTATTAACTATATCAGTATTTTAAAAAATGCTGGATGAGTGAGCTGACTTTTAACAGCATATTTGTGATATTGTGCTAGTAAGTTTTATTTATTTTATTTTAGCATAGTTTGGTGATGTAAGAATTTAGTGATTTGTTAACAATTCTTTTTTAAACCTCACAAATGGATAATTCCTTATACAAATTAGCATCTTCTGTGTCAATAATTCCCATGTAATGAAATCTCACATGCACTTATCAGACCATATAACTTCAAGGTTAGTTTCTTCTGTCTGAATGTACACCTAGTCATTTATGCTGCATATCAAATTCACATGTGTTTGTAATCAGCAGAGGGAAATAGGTACTTCTGGGTTCATAAATTGGATGTGTAAAACTGCTCAATTGAGTATAAAAGTGCTTTTTTTCCCCCTCTGTTGACTTGGAAAGGATTCCACCTGGCTGGTCCAAAGGTAAGCTCTATAGTAAGTGAGGAAGTTCCAAGTCAAGGTCTCTGGGTGAGACTGTTGGTTGTTTGCCTGAAAGATGGTGAAATTCTGTCTCTTAGCTTGTGTTTGGGGTACAAACAAGCTGATCGGTTACTGTTGGGCTGCAACTTTACTACTTCCATTTTTTTTGCATTGTGAAAAGACTTTTTGTAAGTTCCCACCATAAATTGCAGCAGGCCAGGAACAATGGCAGCCTTTCAGGACATACATCTATTGTTTCATTTAATGTCCAGCCATAATGTCCTCTATGGTAACCTTTTGAAAGAAGAAGAACTGCAGTTTGTCATTTTCCAGAATTACCAGTCTTGAGGTTTGAAGGTATAATGTGAAGAACAAACTTGTGATGCTTCAAGACCTTTTACTACTACTCAGTGGACAGTCTTTGTCTTAACTGTGAATGTCCAGTGGTTGTATTTTCTCCTTGTCCTGAGTTAGCTCTAGGTCAGTGAAATCTTTAAAAATAGAAGTCAAAAGTGAGACTGAAGAAAAGGTAGAACAATCTGGATAGGTAGGTATTGGCTGCCACTGAACATTAATTTCATTGCTAATTTGATAGAATTTGCTTTCTGAATATTAGTGTATATGAATTTCAACTTGACCTATCTATCTAAATCTCAATTTTTCTGGTATATATATGTTTAAATATGCAACTCTGTTTCCAGACTAGGGCCTTCTGTGCCTAATTCTGTGGTAACACACAAAATAGCAGGGAATAGGTAATCTTGAACAATTTTCTACTGGTTTCCTATTTAGCTATTTCCTAAACCATACAAGAGAACTCAAATGTGCTGAGTGCATTTAATTTGAGTCAAAGTCTTCAATCTGTCTTCATCCAGGGTCTCTTCAATCTTACACTTTAAAAGCATTGCAGAAATACCATATTAATGAATAAATAATCTGTTTCAAAAGTATTGAAAAATAGAGGGTTTGTGCATTATGTGAAGTGTCCCCCTGGATTTGTTTTTTTCTTTAGCACTACTTCAGATGAAGATGGAAGTGAAATGTAATTGAAAAGACTGTATTGTAAGAGGTGCCAGTCCCTCAAAGGCTTCTGTCCAGTACTGGTGAAGGAGGAAATTGGTCAAGTACAAACAATGTGGCTTTTATTACATTCATTCAGCAATAATAAACCTTTGTACTTTAACAAGATTTTTTTGTTTGCTTTTTAAAAGGACATAGTCAAGGATATTAAGCCTCATACTTTCTTTGCCTTAATATGGAACTGACTTGTATCAAGTAGTTCTTTCGGAGAAAACAAAGGAAGAATCTGCAAGAGCTGAGTCTGAGGACAGACAAAAATCTGCTGATTATGTAAAAATCCTAGAAGTGCATAGAGGCACATATTTCTGGGTTGAAAAGGAAAGTGGCTAATCAGGTATTAGATACCTGTTAAGTACCCCTGCTTAGCCTCATGTAGTTCAGATGGGGCTGCTGTTCAGTTTCCATGGATGCTGCTGCAGGTACCTCTGGTCTTTATCAGACTCCATGTAACTAACTTCTATGGAACAAAGTGACTCTTCAAATCCTTTGTGGATTATTGCACTTGTGTTTGTTTCTAAGTCATCAAAATGTTGTATTTATTTCCATTTCTTAGATGAGAATGTGACTTTTGGGCACAGCTGTGTTTTGTAGTTGTTTGGCTGGTCAACTTTATTTGAAGGTTTTCTCTTTTCTTCAGGTATAATTGTAAGCTTTGTCTATACAGTAATTTCACAGCATCATATGGGAACTGAAGTGTTCAGTTGTAGTAATTGACAGAGAAAAAGCTACTGCAACGATCTGTTAAGTACCTGAACTGTGGTGTGTCTTCTACATAGGTGCCTTTTAAAACTTTTAAGACCTTAATGACTGTTTCCTTTAGTTGAAGTTACTTGAAAAGGTTTTAAGTCTGTCCTTGGCTTTGTGACATTGCAAAATTTTTTAATTTTTTTTGTGTGTGTGTAAAACCAAACTAAGTATCTCCATGCTGAACATGAATAAAGCAACTAGCCAAATAAGCTTTGTAAATGCTTCCTGTAAACAGGGAAACTGAAAGTGAAGACAGAAGTGCTACAGTGAGAGAGAAAACTTTACTGTCTTGGCTAAACATTTGATTGTGGGAATTAAACTTGGCAACAGAGCTGGTTTTCCTAATTTAGTATGTCCCTGCATAGGTTTCACTCACCATCTTTCTTCTTGCATCCATTGGGAAGGGGAAAAAAACCAAAATCACTGTGAAGCACTTCTAGCTCATGACCAGAACAGTATAAGTAAAAAAGGGTGTATTAATGACTTACATTACATATACACATATATATGTGTATATAATACATAATCAATCCCAGTATTATGTATTACTTAATGTAAACTACAAGTTACTTGTATGCATAGAACATTAAGAGGCCAGTCCCTTTTGGCTTAGACTGCTTCTGGGACATGTAGCTCAAAATTTTGAATGTGGTATTAATGCCAACTCCAGAAGCAGGAGCCACGTATTCACAACAGCAGACTCAACATTAAAAGAGTATCTGAAGAGAGATCAGGATTTGTCATTTTCGGTTGTAATATAAAATATAAAATGTTTCTGTCATAGCATTTTTGTAATTTTTTTTATTTTTATTTTTTTAATCAAAAGGAATCTTGTAGTTCTAAAATCTGGGATTTGATGGTACCTATAATAATAAGAAACTCTTTTTTGTTTTCCTTCTTTGTCTGGTTACTGTGTGATGCATTCATGTATTTTTGTTTGTGGTAAATGCATGTATAACACACTCATTGAAAAAATAGTAACATATAGCCTAAGTGTTTGTCAATTTGTTTTAGGGTTAATGTTAAGAAGGTTGTTTCAACACTTAAAGAAAAAAAAAAAAATTAAAGCAATTATAAAAGTTTATCTTTGAGCACAAATTGATTTAGATGGTAATTTTGAGCACCAGTTAAGTGACAGGAGGTGGCTAGATACTGGCTTTTGTATGCCTGGCTTTCATTGTTAGGGTGAATTTTTTGGAAACAAAACCAACACAAAACAAATCCTTGTCTTTAGTATTTGCATACCAAGAAGCTCTCAGTTACTGTGCTTATTTTAGTCTCTCTGTACCTGAAAGAAGCAATTCAGTGAATAGGATTTGGATGATGTTTTAGAACTTTAAAAAGTCCAAAGATGGCCTGTCTTGCTAGTATACTTTCTAATTTACAGATTCTTTTCCAACTATTAAAAAATTACACTTTTTGATCATGCTTTATTTACCTGAAATTCTTATCAGGTGAAATAGATAATTTAATGCTTTCTAGTGTTTTAACTTGAAATGTGTTGGTAGCCAGACAAGTACTCGAGTTTTAGCTTAACCATGCTTGTCTTTTAAAATGTGGTAGACCAGGGTTTTTTTTCAAATCGGGTCAATACACACTTTACTTTTTTCAGGGGGTTGGGTGTCATTTAAAATACGTAGTTCCAGCAGGCCTCCTAAATTAAGTTCAGCAAAAGCAATATGGAACTTAGTTTCTAGGTGACAGAGGAGAACGTCTTAAAAAGGTTTCTATTTGAGCTGGTTTTATTTAAAAAAAAAAACATTTTGCAGGTGAGGCCTATCAACACTTCATATGCACTATTTAGATAGGTAAAAGTAGGAGTAATAATGACTTTGGAGTGTCCTCTTTTCTGCAATGTCCTCTTTTCAGTATAGAGGAAAAGCTTTTCATCCACTCATCTGTTCATAGTATTTATATCAGTGTCACTAATAATGTGTAATAGAAGGCATAGAAAGACTGACAAAAATTGAAGAATCAAGTGGGGAAATACCACTTTTATGAGAGTTGTTCTGAAGGTTGTGGATGTTAAGGTTTTGTGAAGGAACGCTGACGTGCACTTAGAAGGTCAGTGTTCTAAGAGCTTTTCAGAAATGGAAAGGATTGAAAGTTATCTTACTACAAGCAGGCTGGTGACTTTCTGTTTTCATTTATTTATTAAATAATAGAGAGGAAAAACTTACAGTGATGCTGCTTATTTTGTTTAAAGACACCCTGACACTTAAGTACTTTTATAGAGACCAAATAAGTTGTGAGCCAAAAAAAAACCCAACCTTTAAAAAATCTAGAATTAGAAAGGAACTCCCATCCTGAGCATTCTGTTGAATGGCAGTTCTTGGAAATCAGGAACTTGTCTTCGAACTGTGTGAAAAGCAGGGAGCTTGACTGATGGGTATTAATTAGCCTGGTGATTCCTGTGTTCCTAAGAATTGCCATTTTGTAAGTTTTAAATGAGTGAGTCAACAAGAGTTGTTGACACAATTGCTTGGTGTTCTCTGGCATATTGAATCTTGTTCAAAGTTGAAAAGAGATTATATCAAATTCCAGATTGGTAAATGTCGGTTTTATTTGTGTGTTGTTACAAGCAATTAAGAAAGAACCTGAAAATATATCAGATCTTTGGAATCTGGAAGCAGCAAAGAGGTGAAATTTTTTTACAGCAATCAGCATCTGGGTCTAAAGCTAAGCTGTACTTTGAACATGCATTGCCACTTTCTTTTCAACTTAACTGCGCTGGGATAAAGAATTAATGGTACTGAGCTTTCAGCTGAGAAATGGGTTGACAAGGGGCGAGTCTAGAATCCAAAAGAGAAAACCACTGGTATGCCACTGGCAATAAAATTTCTGGGATAGGTAGTCTGAAAAGTGATGATCTTGCTTGGAATGTAGCAGGCATATGTCTTGCTGCGTAGTATTTCACATTATTGCTAAGTAGAAAAACATTTTCTCTATCCAAGGAGTTCCTAGTGCAAACTGAATCATAGTACAGTGGCTGAATGAACAAAGTCATAGAAGCAAGCTGCTTTGGCAACACTGCACATGGTGAGCACTACACAAGGCATCTGTGTTTTCTATACTTTTAAGCTCTTATAATCAGACTGTCTCCTCAGATCATTGAAGGATATGCAAAAGCTTTGCAAAAAGTGTTGTCTGATATTTACTTCTTATATTCAATAGTAAGAGATAAGCAGTTCTAGACAGAACAATAGGCAGTTCTGTTAAACTTCCTCTGATTTTCTGTATTTCTCTGGTATGTTTTTCAGGTTTAGATCAGAACCCTCTAGAAAGCGGTCCAGAAGTACAAAAGCAGTGGTCTAAATGCTAGAGTGAGCAGTTGGTTTGTGAAACAGTGTGAAGACACGGAATTTGAGAACGTTGAGTGGTATTTGTAAGGCATGTTCAGTTGATAGTGGTCTATGGGTTTAAAAATAATAATAAAAAAGTGAACTCTGCTACTGTGATGTCCAAAATCCTCATCCTTGTTCTGTGTTGCCCTGTTCATGTTCCAGCCCCATCTGTTGTAGAAGCCCAAAGTTGCTCCTGTCAAGTGGTTTCCCTCTATCCTTCTCTCAAATGCTACTTTTCTGATTACCAGTCTACTTGGGCAGGCTGATTTCCTTTGCTGTACCACTTCTTCCCCTTCTTTGTCAAGAATTGCTACAACCCCCACTCCCCCTTTTAGGGCATGCATTGCTACGCTGTTCAGTTTCCTTCCCAAGATGACGCAGAGATTAAACGGCAGTCAAATTTGAGATTCAGTAGTGAGTCTGTAATCTCGATACAGTTCACTTAATTCTGCTGAATATCAGAGATAAACTAAGTCTGATGTACTTGTGGCTACCAATGAAGACTAATATGTGGCACAGTAGGAAATGTTCTTCTAAGTGTAAATAAAAGCAAATACATCTGATGCTTTTTGTAGGCATCTGTGGAAGTCAGGATCAACCCCTTTGGGACTCAGAAAGCAGCCCTCAGGGTCATGGATCTCACATGACCTAGTTTATTCTTCATTAAAACAGATGGTATCTATCTGAGTGAGGCAAACTTGGTTTTAAGAAAGAGCTGGGGATTAAAAGGATGGGAAGCTGGAACAGCTGGGCCTAATTAATGGGAGTAAATAAAGAGGCAAACAGCATTAAATTAGTCACCTACATCAATAACAAAATAATCACTACATGACTACTCACTGAATTATTTTAGCTGATCAGAAGTTGCAGGATTGGTTTTCCTCACATCAAAAGTATCTTATAGTGCATCGGAAATATTCCCACATTCTTTATTCTTTTCTACCAGGCTTCAAAGAGAGTAAAATCCTGGAAACTGGCAGTGGTATTCTGGCATGGCATTGGGGAGGACAGCTTGTTTTGTGAGACTCAGAATGCCTTTCTTGTGTTTGATACCTAGGCCAAGCTGGTCCACTTCAGTTTTTGGCCTCCTCCCTTTGTGTGTGTTTAACATGAGAGGGTTACCTAACTGAGGAGATTGCTGGCATTCCTTCAAGTTCTCCAACCACATTACATTTGCAAAGCAATCCAAAAATTTTATTGTTTCTGTTGTAAACAGATTATACTGGATTAGTGGTTAACATTTTGCATGTTTTATTCTGTTTGCTCGTTTAGTCCTGAAAATCTTGAATTGTGTTGCATGGTGTAAATAGCACAGGCATTCTTCACTCGCTTTTGGTACTGGTGCCCAGAAACCTTCTGCTATATGCCTTTTGCTGTATGCCCTAACAGGGAGGAGGGGACTGTGCAAATAAACTACAAATCCTTCTTCAGACCTTCTAATAACAACTGTTTTCATGAGGTAGAATTTTCTGATGCAGGCACATTTTTGCTCTAGAACTCTGTCACTACTTGCTGTAATAGAGACAGGTAGGGATAAGTCTGTGTGCATGTGTGTGTACAGCTATTGCTCTTCCTTCAGCAGGATAGTACTTGGTAGATCCCAGGACTCATCCAGAATGTCCCTGAAGTTCTCTTGGTTTAAAATAAACATTAAATAAATATGAGTGGAATATTGTGCAAATCTGTAAACACTGAATTTCCTTTCACTATTATGTGCAAGCTGGGCGAGTACAGAATGTTTCTGTTTTAAGGTAATCCTAAGGAATGTTTACTTACCTGTCACAGAAGGTCAAATTTAGCTGGTTCATGTAACTGAGCTCTGAGGTGATCAGGGCAAAAAATGGAACAATTCTTTCCTGGGGATTAGCATGAACTGTTCCATGAGCTTAGTGTCTCCTTCCTGGAGGACAGAAGGCAGTGGGTCTTTGATAGAAGGCTTAGTAACCCTGCTGCCTTCTGCTTCCCTCAAATTTCTGGAGCGGGGCCTCCATCTTTCATGGTGCCACTTCACTTCAATTTTTTAGTTCTCTTTCCATGAATGTGAAGGGCAGAATTTCCACCTAGTCAACAATAAAACTTTTTCTTATAAAACAAATAGCTAGATTTTCTTGACTGTGCTCAACAACCATAACAACAGCTTGTTGCAGCCTTCCACCTTGACTGTCATGTCCCATCCCATTCCTCCCCCCTCCCCTCCATTTACAAAGAATAGAATTTAAAACTCTGTGGTAAAAATGGCTAGAAACATGAGCAGGAGATCCAGACCAGAAGTTTGAAGTGATGCATCTCTGTATGCAAACTTCATCTGGTTGTCTGTAGACTAGCTAAGCATAAAAGAAAAAAAAAACAAACCAAACTCAACAATTAGTCCTGTACGTGGCTGTGTAAAGAAATAAATTAAACCCCATTTGCATACTTTGTACAACTTTTTTTAAGTTTCAGCAAGTTCCTCTGCTCCCCCTTGTTAATAGCCCCACATGGTTGAAGTCTTTTTGTCTTGGTTGAAAAAATACATAGTACTTGCCATATTTGCTCTTTGCTTCTCTTTGCAGTGACAGGAGTTTGACTGAACAGCTTAAGCTTAAATGGTGTAAGTAAATTCCAGAACATCACTATTATTTTTCCTTAGGGCTCTAAGAGAGCATTTTGTTTGTCTTCCAGAAGTGCTGGAAGGGTGGTGGTTGTGGGTCTGGGTACTGTCACTACCATGTGATTTAGGCTGGATTTTCTAAAAAGACTTGAATGAGAGAAAAATCGTATTACAAGAAGAGGCATCTGAAAACAAATGTTACATGGTTTCTTTGTATTGTCTTCTTGATTTCCATACTTGCTTGAAATTGGGCTAAAGATGTTTGAAAAAAGACTGCCTGCAATCAGTTCAACAATAAAACTGGTTAGGGAGGTTGTGTGTTCACACCTGGCTGTGTGGTCTTCTGGTTTTCCCAGAGGCTCTCTAGATTATGCTTGCCACTATGCTGGAATAGCCTGCCAGGCTTTGCTGTTCCTCGCAGAGATGTTTTTAAAGAGGCCATGTTTCCAAAGTTAGGACTATTGCTAAGAAAGTCCCCGGCAGGTTCTTCTTTGAAATTGGATGGAACTTGTGATTGCTATTATTCTTACTGTTGTTATTTCTGAGCAGCACCATTTGTATAGTTGGACCAATAGCATAAGGAAAAATTAATGCATTCTAAAATAAAAAATTCTTGGACAAGTAGAACAAGTCATGAAACATGAGATCACTAGAGACCTGGGAACAATTAGGTATGTGTTTACTTCTCACTTCCCTGTTGAATATGTCTATGGAAGTACTTTGTTCATACAAGTATCAAAATGTATATAAAACCAGCATTTGCTTACAGGCTTGGTACTGTTATTTCCCAGAGTCCGCATTTGGAAGTCTTAAAAATTTAAGACAACTTTTAGTTTCGATGTGCAATACAACTAAAATTATTCTTGACAGTGTTTTTACTTAGAACTTAAATTTCAGCTTCTAATTCTGAAATAGCCTAAGTTAATTTTTTTGTCTGTGTATTCAATATAGATGTAAATAATAAATATTTGGTATTTTAAGTAGCTTGAACAGATGGCTGTGCTTGGCAGCTTTGGGGCCTTTTTTTTCCTTGAGGTTTTTTTTTACTGTAGAAGCCCATCCTTGTGCAAATAAGGTTGTTTACAGGTATAATCATGTAATGTGACTGCACTGTTAAAGGATTTAATTGCATGATAATTTTTCCAGGGTAACCTGATGGCTTACTTCACTATAACAGAAGGCTTTATCTGAGACCTGTTTACAGTTTTCATGGTTACAGAACTGTAACTCAGGACAGGTGGGAATGTAAAAGTGCTTTGATAGAATCTTTTGTGCTTGGACAACTGTAATCCTTGGTGGGTTTGTGTAGTGAGAAGTTTTATCTCAAAAACTGGTTTTGAAAGGTGTCTTGGTAATGGAGCTCCAAGTTCTGTAAAACTGGATTGCTGAAGTTGTTGGTTTCTAGTATGTAACATGAGTATTTTGTTTCGGTTTTTAGTAAAGGCCATGTTCTTAAATAATATTGCAAGTGACTGGAAACAGTAACTGTTAAATAAAATTTATTTTTTTAAAAAGATAAAACAGATACAGAAAGCAAACTTGTTTTAAAAACAAAAATAAATTCCCAAGTTTCTTGAACCTAGTAGAGGCAAAAACTCCCTTGTTTTTAATCCCTTCCCTGAGTAAGGTCATTTTTTGGTCTCTCCCCATCATGCCCCTCTGAAAAATCATTTTCCTTTCATATACATACTCATCTCCTTGTACCAACTACATGTCTTAGAAAATTGTCTTGTAGTATAGATTGATCATAACTGGTCAACACAATCTGAAATCAATTGACATACTAGTTAATAATACTGAAACAGATCTATTGGCTGCCTTCCTAGGGTATGTGCAAAGAAGGGGATGATTGTGACCTTAAGTGCAAGATTTTTACTTTTTTGGAAGGCATTTCTAACAAGAGAGTGACCTTTTACAACTTAGGCAGTTAGTTTGAATGCCAAGCATCCTTTATAGTGGCACATATTTCTGTCAGATAATAGAAGTAAAAGTATCTGGTGTACTGTTCTAGTGGAACCTACATGGCATTGTTTAATAAGAGAAGAAAAATGAGCAACTGCCCAATGATCTAAAATTGGTGTTCATGTTCAAGTGTGTAACACTGTGCTGCAGTACAAATAGCAGCGTGGCTAAATCTGCTAGTTTAAACTTTCATTTGAACTAAAAGAAATAGTTCAGTTATGTATAATTGTCTTCAGTGCAATACACTTAAAAGGAACATTAATTTATACTACTGTATTGAATAGAGAAATGCATAATACATTATTTTAAAGACAGGTTTTCATTTTCCTTTTATATTTTTAAGAGTGAATTATAAAAATAATACATCAACTGCAAAAAAGGGTGCTTGGGAACTACTGTTTCCATGTGATGTAACTATGTAGCACTATAAGCAATTTTGTTTGTTGTTTTTAGAAGGGTCAGCAACTTTTAAGTATTTTTTTCCCTCATCACTCCCATATCCTACCAAAGCACTTCACCTCTCTGTGCACATTTAAGGGAACAGTCTTCTTACCTGAATAATTGCAGGCAGCTGTTCTCCATCACTGAAATTTGGTAGATGAATATTTTAAAATTTTTTTGTTGCTGTTATCACATTTGTATATTCTGGACTCTTCCTGTTATGAATTCCAACATTTCAAACCCCAATTCATTTTTAGCTATTTTGTTTTAATAACTGATATATGGAAGGGCAAGTAGTTTTTTTGCGTTGAGGAATTACTAAATCCATTACAACTGAACATTACTTTGTTGGTCAGTGATGATTTTTTATTTTTTTTTTATGCCACAAATTGTGGGTATAATAAGCTGAATACTATTTTGAATGTATTCTACCACTCCCTTCCCAATGTAAATTAAAACTGATCCCTGGAATTTGGGGAGTGTTTCCCAGCCTTTCTCCTGTGCTTGACAGCAGTTTTGCTTGTTTCATTTATATGGGTTACATTTTCATCTTTTATACATCTCCCTTACCATTTCTCAGGGCCAGTTCTCTTCTTTGCAAAAAACACTTCCATTATCTATCCAAAGAATGGCAGTATCACAACAGTGTTATTCTTATTAAACCATTATCACTAAAAAATTGAGAAATCCCAAGAAAAAAATTGTGTGAAAACAGGTAAAAAAATGTAATACTGATATATTGATAGGATGGCAGGGACAAAAAAAAAAGAAAAAAACAACCAACAAACCAGGACTTGAGTTCCTGTAGGTTTTAGTTTAGTAAATTATCTTTGCTTTTTTTCTTTTTTACAATAAGTTGACATTTCCTCTTCAACTTTTCAGGCACAGGTACCTTTGGGCGAGTTCATCTGGTGAAGGAAAAAATGGCCAAACGTTACTTTGCACTGAAAGTAATGAGCATTCCTGATGTCATTCGACTGAAGCAAGAGCAGCATGTGCACAATGAAAAGTCAGTCTTGAAAGAAGTCAACCACCCCTTTTTGATCAGATTGTAAGTTGTTGCATTTTTTCAATTCATTTAACTTCTATATAAAGTGAAGTTAAAGTTTTCCAGAGTCTCATTGCAAGTTATGTACTTAACCAACACCAAGCATTTGATTTCTATTTTGTAATCTAGACTAAAATAACTTCAGAGTAAAATATTTACTATAAAAGAATCAAGAACATAAAATCAGGAGGCTTAATTTAAACATTTAAGCAACATCTTATTTTAAGCTTACTCTCTCATTTTCGTACTGCAGAAGAGAAATTTTCTTAAGTGAGGGGAAAATACTGATGAAGAAGTGTTAGGATTAGTTCATCAAAATGACTTCTAGAATGATTCTTGATGTTAGGATGGTGAGAAAAGAAGTATTTCTACATATATATGTCCTGTAGATACCTAAATAAAGATATAATTAGATTTAATTATCTGCTTTTTGAAAACTTAGGTGAACTCTGTTTGCAGAATTTATTTTTGAAGAGTTTAAATATCTGCAGCACTTCTTGGGCTTTGTTATTCCCATATTTGAGGTTAAGTGATGGAACTTATTGAGAAACATGATTTAAACACAGTTCTTGAAGATTACTTTTTTTAGTGGGATTGTGATGATTCTGATGATGCCAATGGTCCCTTTATTAAGGAGAGAAGGTATCACACCTTTCTGTTCACAGCACCACAACGCCTTTTGTGCATCTGAGTCCATATCCATTAACAGGATAACTGAACATCTGGGTAATTGCACAGTTGATTTCCATTTGTATTTTCTCATGCATGGATATTGATACAGGGCCAATGACCAAGATTTGTTCTGCATTTCCCACCTTAATCAGTTTTACATAAAATTAGCCTTAGTTAATATTTGGCTGCAGGATGTGCAACCTCCTCCCAGGGCTAAGAAAGTATCAGAGGGAAAAGAAGAGGTGAAAGCATGGTAATCATCTGAAAGATGGAAAGAGCCCTGTAGGACAAGGCTGTTTCTCTGGTGTGTTGTTGCTTTTTCCAGCATCGTGATGCTATTGGTTTCCAGCCATTGTTCAGAAATCCTGTGTGTGGCATAGTATCAGTAAGATGAGTTTCTAGGGTATGTAGAATTTGAGATGCATGCAGGAAAGTGTGATGGACAGGCTGAATATATCTGGTTTGACTGGTTAAAATATAGACAGAACAGGGTGTACATACATAAATTCTTTGCAGAAAAAAACAAACCAAACAAAACCCCAAAACTAATAAACAAACAAAAAAACCCAATCTGTCTGTGCACGTGGAACAGTGCAGCAGGTGTGGGAATAAAGAAACTTACGTGAGAAGTCAGAGACAGGGATGTGAGCGTTTGGGTCCATACAGAATTGATCAGAAATCCAAACTGATAAGTTTTCTTCAATGTCATTCATGGTTTATTCCCAAAATGTCAGATTTTTAAAATCACCAAAAGCCACAATTCAAATGGAAGTTCACTTGTGTGCAAGGCAAACATTCTTCATGTCTTCTAGCTGCCTTTTCTGTTGACATGTTCAATGAGATGCTGCATCAGCTATGCTCAGGCAATTAATTGTCCATGTGATGCCTTTGTCCCTTGGCAAAGGTGACTCAAAGCAACCTAGCTGAATGTTAGTATTTGTGTACTTTAGTTAAACAAGCATTCGTGGACGATTATGACAAATGAAACTGCAGCTTTTTGTGTGGCTAACAGCATTCTTTCAGTCACCTCCTCCTCTATCCAGTGCATGGGTTCTTTACATAAATTCTTTGACTACAGTTGATCAACAAAAAGGGGAAAAAAATTTCTATGTAGTTCTGCTTCAATGCCTTTGAACTGTTTTTTTATCTGTGTGGTCTGGGTTTTGTTTTTTCAATTAGCATCACCATCTGAAACAGAGATGGTATCTTCTGGTTGCAAAACAAGGAATATGTGTCAGTGCAGCATAATATTGTGTTTTTTTAGCACTTTATGTTGGAGAATTGTAAAGTAATGCTGCATGTAATTTATTTCTAGTGTTCATCCTTCCTCTATTTTCCTATATACAAGAACTTCTTAATAAGAATCTTACTTCTTTTTCCTGTTACTTTTGAGAAATGCCATTCCTGCATATAAGGAGACCCTGTTTTTCTGTAGATATTGAAGTTACTTATCTACTCGTTTCAAACTGTTTTTTTGAAATGCTTGGTTGGTGCTCTTGCAACAACCTGTCACTGAAGACTCCTAGGCAATTTTCCTGGTTTTGGCTGGGATGGAGTTGATTTTCTTCTTGGTAGCTGGTGTAGTGCTGTACTTTGGTGTGGGAGCAATGTTGACAGCACACAGATGTCTTTGGTTCTTGCTGGGTAATGTCATACTACATCAAGGACCTATCAGTTTCCTGGGCCCTGCCAGCAAGAGGGCTGGAGGGACATAAGAAATCAGGATGGGACACAGCCAGGACAGCTGACATGAACTAGCCAAAGGGATATTCCATACATGTGATGTCATGCCGAGTACATATATAAGCTGGGAGAAGAAGAAAGAGGTGGCACATTTGGCATTATAACATTTGTCTTCCCAAGTAACCTTTACGTGTGATGGAGCCCGGCTTTCCTGGGGATGGCTGAACACCTGCCTGCCCATGGGAATTGGTGAATGAATTCCTTGCTTTGCTTTGCTTGTGTGCACGGCTTTTGCTTTACCTATTAAACCGTCTTTATCTCAACCTATGAGTTTTTCTCATTTTCTCACTTTTATTCTTCCAATTGTCTCCCCAGTCCCACTGGAGGTGAGGGGGAGGTGAGGGAGTAGCTGCATGGCACATAGTTACTGCTGGGGGTTGAACCACAACAGCAATCTTTAGTGATATGTTTGAGAGACATACACATCTGTGAGTGCAGCAGTTCATACTGTGCTGTAATTTTCACATGTATCTTTATTTTGCTGGTTTTCATGTATACCAAATAATGTATCCATTTTTCTGTGGATAGACAAACCTTTAAGAGTCACTTCTTGAAGAAATTAATTCCAGTAAAAATACTGTGATTTAATTGGTCTAAGTCTTCCATTTTTTCCTCTGTATTCTTTGTCAGATTTTGCCCTTCCTCTCCCGTTTGTGGTTTTTTAAAAATGCAGTTTGCTTTGTTTTGCCCATTCCCGTTCCTCTTTCTTTGTTTACTGTAGGTGCAGCTTTGCCTAACTACTTAAAATAAATTTCGAGAGTGTTTTTACATAGTCAAGGATACTATGAGCATTATCAATAACTAATTAATGATGTTGATGGCTTTGTGATAGGGAAATGGTACCATAAAAGCAAAAAAGCAAGCCTGAATGCTGCTTTCTTCATCACTTTGGAAGGAATGGAGGAGCTGTTGCTGATGTCTGGTAGTCTCTCATTTTCTTGGTTGCCTCCGTGCCAGCATCAAGAAAGAAAATCTTACTGAGCAAAAGTCACTTAATTTTGGCAGCTCAGTTTGCTGTGCTTATCTTTTTTGAGACTGTATGCCTTCATTAGGGACCAGCTAATGAAGGGTTAAAAAACAAAGCCCAGAGAGAAAGATATTTGATCTTTCCATTCCAGTAATACTACAGAAGCAGTTACTCGATGCTAAGGTAACTTCTGTTCTTGTATCAATAAAGTAAGTAGGGATACAGTGTTCTTTATCTGTTATTGTAGTAATAGGGATAGCTGTTCCTGTTAAAATGGCAAAATACTCTTCAAGACACTACTAGATACTTATTTTCTTCTTAACTGTTGAGTTATATTTGCGTGTGTGGTATGTGAATTTTTTTACAAGGATAAGAAAAAAGAACACTTTAGTTTTGGAGAATGTGAGAGACGATTCCTGTATTCTGTAATGAAGCATTTGAAAGCCACATGAAATTATTTTCTTTCTCCCTTATGAGCTGTTTACTGCCCTCTAGTAATGACTGTACCACAATAGCAGTTTTTAAATTAAAGGCAACAGTCTGAGGAATGGAAGGTTCTTATTATCAGGTTAATTCAGAAGTTCAGAAATGAATCTTGTTTTGTTGTCATATTTGCTTTTCAGTTGCTTTTGTTAAAGATAGATCACAGTGTTTTACACTGGTGCTTTAGTTGGGATGTATATTTCCAGGGAGGGAGGGATAGGAAAGAGGAAGGAGAAGTTTTGAACATACTGTCATAAACATCTTTACAAAAGCAGATTCTGCTCATCCCCCATCAGTTTGGCAATACTTGATTAAATAAAATAAAACTTAAGGTGTGTAAGAATTAACTGGTCTTAGCAGACTGGCAGTATACAAAGTCAGTTACTAAGTGCTTAACAAAAACCCATTTTGTACAATGAAATTGAATCTTGTCAGCTAGATTTTCTTTCTTGGCCTGTGCCATGTGCATCCTGAACTATCTGTTTTACTTTTCAGGTTAAGTCAGCTACTCTGTTACATAATCCTGCTAGATTCTTGGGCTTTTAATATTTGCAGAACAGAAACCATCAATTAGTTGCATAAATAGTTGGGACAACAGAGATAACTTTACAGAAATGTACTTCTAAAGCAAATCAGAGAGATTGTTTGTTTATTCAGTAAAATAATATTTTTATTACAGATTTTGGACCAACCATGATGAACGTTTTTTATATATGTTAATGGAATATGTGCCAGGAGGAGAACTTTTTAGTTACCTACGCAACATGGGGCGTTTCAACAACAGCACAGGACTGTTTTACTCTACGGAAATTATTTGTGCAATAGAATACCTGCACTCCAAAGAAATAGTTTACAGAGACTTAAAACCTGAAAATATATTACTAGACAAAGAAGGACATATCAAGCTTACTGATTTTGGATTTGCTAAAAAACTGGTGGATAGGTAAGTAGTTTTTTGTTATGATAATTAAGCTTTGCATGTGAAATGGAAGAAAAAAAGTTCGATTTTAAAGCTCAGCAATTCACCTAGTACTCCATGCAGTTCACACATCTGAAATCCCTTAATATAAAGGAAATTACCACCTTAAAACAGCATGGAAACCAATGTTGCACCTCAGCTGTAACTTGGAGCAATTTCACAGATAAGCTACTGTAGAAAAGTATTTTTATATGAATAGTTTTGTTTATTCAAGTTTTCAGCAATCATCTTGTAAAAAGGGAGTTAGTGAAGTAATAGAGCAAATATTGAGACACGTACATCAGTATGTTAAATGGGACATGAATCCCTCATACATGTTGAATTGCTAAATGTTTTGTAACTCATGTTTCCTTCTGCTTTACCTTTGGAGAGATTTTTGAAATGTGGGAATAACATGTTAAAACTAGATACTGTTTTTTCTAGCCTGTTGCTGAAATGAAACTGTAAAATCTGGACAGAAACACTAAGGCTAGCTTCAGCAGAAGTGGTTTATTTAACTATAACTTCTGCAACACTGTCAGCCTTACATCCGTTTTACTAGTGTATGTGAACTTTGATAATGCAGAGGTTTTTTCCCCAGGGATTTCTCTGTTCTCTCCATTTGAACTACTCTTCCAAGGTTATCGTACACGTTCTTAAAAGGAAGCAAGAGCTGTCATTGGGATTCAGAAAAAGGGAAGAAAAAACCTAGCATTCATATCAGAAAAGCAGTGTGACAAGGTTCGGTATTATGCCCTTGAGGGAGACTATTATCTGATTGTACTAGCTGGGGCAGCCTAGTTAGCAAGTTAGGCGTTAACATAGGTACTCTGCACTCATCTGTTTACCTGTTTGATGCTGCTTTTGCAACAGTTCACTGGGGGTGGGGGGGGGAAACTTCTGCCAGATCAATTTGAAATGAAGGTGGATAGAGATCTACTTTTAATGGATCCCTTATGAAGTAAAAGTCAGAGGCGGCAAATGAAATCGTGTTATGGAGGTCATGAAAGTTGCTTCCCTGTAGGTTACATGCTCATGGTGCTGGGTTGCCTCAGCACAGAAGAATGGTAGGCAACTAATAATTACGCTGGTTCTGTTCACCCTTAAGGTCAAAAAGTCTGTTTTAAAACCATAGTATTTTGATATCAATGTGTTTCATTGAATTCAGTTTCCACTGGGCAAGCAGATAAGTCTACAAGCATTGGCTTTATTATTTTCTACATTTTATTTTAAAATCAAAATAACTTTTTGCAGGAAGAGGGAGGTAAGGCTGTTTCCATGTAAGAAAGTAGGACAATCTCTTTATAGGACACTTCCATACAAATTCTTATGACTTCCTTTTTACATGTGGATACTGCCACATAGTGGCTATTCTTAATTTCGATTTAAGTTGCAATTGAAATAACCCTTCAGCAAATAAGGTGATAGTTCACATTAAGAGTATATTTTTAAATTTAGAGTCTGTTTTTCAATCTGGAAGATGGATCTATAAAAGTAAATTCATTCAGATACTTTTTAGGACATCAAAACAAGTTATCACTGCTGATTTTAATTGTAATTTTGCATCCCGTATTTGGGGAGGGGCAGTGAAGTTAATCAGTTTGTATTGAATTGAATGATGGAATTCTACAGTAGTTTTTTGAATTCGTAGCTGATTTACATGTAACTGTACAACAGGTAATATAAATACAGAACATAAAGCTGGAAGGACTTTGGACTTTATCAGTTATAGCACAGGTAGTTACCTATGCAAGTCTGTTTTTTTTGTATTGGGTTGTCTTTTTGTTTGGTTGGACGGTGGGGGTGGGGTTTTTTTTTGGAACTACGTTATATTCTTCCCACTATCTGCAGTCATTTTCACAGTGCTGTTTTTGTCATTGTAAAAATATGCAGTTGTCAGCAATTTATCCACTAATGCACTTCAGTAGGTTATTTTGTTTCATAGACTATTTGATCAAGAGTATAAAGTTTTGCTATGCATAAAAATGACAAAAAAATCTGTACACCTGAACCTTATGTGTAAATATGTATGCATATATAGTGTATAGGAACTGCAAAAATAAAGTATTTATGTTTTTCAAACAGCTGTGAGGAGACCTGCCACTTAGGACCAGCAAATGTATTCCTAGACAAGAAAAGACATAATATGTAAAATAAAACATGGTCTGTGGAAGACCTTAGATAAAATTACACGTTCTTGATACATAATATCTCCCATGAATGAGTCTGTAGTAGCTTAATCGAGATTTTTCTGTGCATTTTACTTTCTTTCCATTACCATATGTGAAAGGGTGATGTGTTCACCATGTTCATGTACAATAACCAGCTTTTTAGAGAGAGTGACCAGCTTGTAGCTTATGTTCCCACTGTGGGAAGCAGCATGTGTATTTGCCTTCTTATTAGTAGATTTTCTGAACGGTTAGACACTAATCTTTTTCTTTTTTTCAGAGAAAGAGGAAAGAGAGGAGGTTTTCTTGTCTCCTTCTGTTCCTTGTTGATACATCCTTCTGTTTATCCTTGTCCTCCCTTTTTGGTCATAGTTTTCTTTTAAAATTTCTAAATTTTTCTCCAAAACAGTGTGTTTTTGTCTCAGCTGCTGTTTATTTCTTCTCTTTCACGCCTTGGTGGTGTTTAACTGAAGACTTAGTAACCTTTTCAGTTTCTTGTAAGTACACTCACATAAAATAGATATGCCACTACTTTAAAAAAAGGTTATTGTCAAGAAAGAAGATGGGGAAGGGGTATTTATATATGATTGTTACCTGAAGAATGTAGAAAGGATTTGCTTTGAACTTTATAGCTATTACAATTTTAGACCTTTATTTTTCTGGAAAGCCCATGCCACTTTTGGAGTATAGTATATTCATTAAATATATAGTATATTTATTTTTACTATAAATATTATATATAAATATTCATACTATATATTATAATATTTATATATTATATTATATATAAATATATAGTAAATACATTAAATATTTCTGATCTTTCTCACTTGTTTTTTTGTGGGTTTTTTTTGTTTGTTTCTTTTTTTTAATTCCAGTGTTCTTTCAGAGAAGCACAAAAGTAAAGTTCATAGAACTTTTTTTTTTTTTTTTTTTTTCATGCACAGATTTCACTCAGAATGTTATGAAAGTTTTAGGTAGATAGGACTTTGAATGTTTGTTTGGGGTTAGGGTTGGTTTTTTTTTTTGAGGAATGCTATTTGCTGTTAACTTTAGTTTATTCAGTTTACATTCCTAAAGAAACCCAAACAAACAAAACCCAACAATTTTAAACTATTAAAGTCTTCCTAGAAACTAGAGAAGTGATTAACCTTAAAGATACTGGGGATACCTCTGCACTGTTGCTTAAGCTGCATGTGCTTCATGACTGTTTTGCAGAGTGGAATGAAGAGAAAAAACAAGACGTAGCAAGTCTTGTTTTCAAAGTGTGTTGTTTGTCACTGTAGAAGCAAGAATGTCTTGCAGAACAAACTTGTGGGCAGGAAACAAAGCCATCTCCATTGAATATAATTATGGAGAAACTTGCAGAAGAGAACACCAAAAAGGACGTTGTTAATCTCAGGCTCATACGCAAGAAGCCTGTCGGGGACTACGGAGGTGTATGCTGAATGGTACAGAACACTAAAATACGTTAACTATGGAGACTTAATTTCTTCAAATAACGCTGTTAACAAGTCCTGTGAATATAATTTTATAGCTTACCTTTTTGACCAAAGTAGATTCTTTGCTTTATTTTCATGTTTCAAAATTGCATGTTCAGCCCTATGAACTATTGCTTACCTGAATTTCAGCTTTTATATTGAAAACCCAGAGCAGTGGACTTTTTGAAGCAATTTAAAGGAAGCAATCTATTCTTATTTTTCTACTTTATCATTTATCTTCAAAAGGATTATGTGAATTTTGAGATGAATATGCAACAGTCATGAAATAGTAAAGATTTTAAAAAATACTTAAGATAATTTGATCTTTTTATGGAATTTACTCGATGTGTTTTCCAAAATATTAAATAGTTTGTTTCCTGACCAACAAAAGAAGAAATACAAGTCATGATCTTATGGCACGAGTACACAACTTGACAAAGAATTTGAGCTTCCTCCAAGTTTTTGTGTAGTTAGGAAACATACATTTCTTGATTGAATTTAAGAGAGTAGGTGGTGACCTGGTGGTGGTAATAATTTTTTTCCTAATGCAGACAGGGGGCTCCAGGTTACATTGGCTTTTCCTTAATCTGTGGGTTTCCTTTTTCTTGGATAATAATAATAATAAAAAAAATCTTGTTATTACCCTGTATGGTAATAGAGGATCATTTTAGTTACGTTGTCACCATCAAATTATGTGGGTCCTGGAAGTCATGGTCCAATGTTAGACTGATTTTTCTTGCATGTAAGTGATGTTCATAAGGGATGAAGACTGTATCTTTGCTGAATTTGTGCATTCATACTGTTGGCAATTTTTGGGGAGAACTGGATGACCATTGTGGGGCATTGTCTTGCAAACAGTCTAGCTTGTCCATTAAAACCTGATTTGTACAGCCCTTCTTCACAAATACATTTGCAGAGCTGGCTAAATCTGTATAAATAAAAATCTGTATGATGGATTGTAATACACCTTTTTAAATTTGAGGGAGAGGGGACTATTTTGTTGTGAAAGATAAAGGTTTGCTGGTTTTCTTAATTACCTAGTCCTGATTTAGGCAACTGCTAGATGGCAGTAGTGTGTAAAGCAGCACTGTATGTAAGAATTTTCTTGAGTGTGCTTGATTTGGAAAATGAGAAATTTTATTTTCTAGCAATTAAAATTATGCCACCTTTTTATGACAAAAATTGAAGATGTAGTCTTTACACTAATAATGAATGTAGTTTCAACTTTCAAGAACCATAGAGCACATGAATGCATAGTATGTCTAACGCATTCTAACAGTTTAGCTGGAGTAATTTAGCTTTTGCCATATTAAAATCAAGCTTGAAGGAATTCCACTCTATGCATCATAGATCTTCATTTAAAGTCTTGGCTTGCTGTACAGCTTCTCTTAAGTGTTTTTATGAATCAAAGCTAAGGCATAAAAAATCCAAACAAATAAAAGGAGAACAATAAAAAAAACACCCAAAAGCTGTTTAAAATAATTCTGCAATCTCAGAAAAATGTATTATTTACTCGTTAAAGCAGTCTGAGATCTGATACGGTGCATCTTGAATATCTGTTTACTGTTAGGAAAAAGATGTTTTGTTAAGTTTAGCAGAACTGTGGTAGGAAAAACTGGAAGTTGAAAGGAGTATGTATTACTTCTAAAGGTGACTGCTATTCATCTTACTACATTTGTTCAGGCCCATGTTACCAGTTTGTTTGGAGAAGATTCTTCTTGTACTGACAAATAAAAGTTTCTTTTGATGCAAGCTAGGAATTGTGTGCAGTGACTATTAATATAGTAACTGTATTCTTTGTCATATTTTATTAGAATTCTTCTTAAAATGCAGTGCGCTTTTTTTCTTTCTTATTCTGTGCTGCTACTTCACCCTCTTTTGAGTTGGTGAGCACTTTTTCAGTTTCATATTCTGACTTGCTATCAGGGAAGTGTAGTTCATTCGGAATGAAAGAACATTTTTTTTCTGTAACGCGTATTTAAGTCAAGGTAGTGAAGCCAGGCAAATTCTACATGGGTATTTTTACAAAGAGTTCACATTTCTGAAAGAAATCGTTTCTGAACATTCTTTGCTTAACATATTAATTTGGTCTTTGTAAACATTAACTACTTAGCTTCAGTTAGGTAGCAATGTAACACTTTTATATCCTGAGCTTTTAGTAAGAAAGTTACAACTAAAAATGGCATTAAAATAGTATTTCTTACATATCTCACCCTTGCTTAACTACATCTTGTAAATAATTTAAATAGTTATAAATACAAACTATTTTTATTTTAATGAATATTGTGGATGTGGTGACAGGTTATATTTCAATACTATTTGAAAAACATCATTTAGATTACTTTTACAGTCTTACTTATGTCTGCAGCTATTTACTGATTTAAACTAGTGTTTTTTATCCCCCCTCTTCCCTTTGTTTTTTTTCTAAATAAAAATTCTTCCTTTTGCTGGCAAAGGCCAGTAAGCTTGCTATTTGCTGGGCCTGTCAGAAACAGTCCATGAACTCCCAGGGGTTGCAGCTTACAGTATGAAAACCACTGTTAATAATTTCAAAGCAACACATAGCCTAATGGATAGAGTTCTACAGCAGCAGTCGGGAAACTGTGCACAGATATGCCCTGCAGTCTAGATGTTTCTTAATTTCCATATGTATCTGTTGCAGTAGAATTTTTTTTTTTCAACTTCTTCTACTTATTTCTACTTTTGTTGAAAAGTAGAGGAGAGCATCATCAAAGCAATCTTAGATCTTGTAGAAGTCTTTCTTTCTTCTCTTGTTTTATTATACAATAAACACATAGATATATGTTGGGTACTTTCTATGTGTGTGTGTGATTTTTATTTTTTTTTCTTCTATTACTGTTATTTCAGTTTCACTTCAGTCTGGTTTTGTTTGTTTTGTGGGTTTTGGTTCTTGTTTTCCTCCCAGGACATGGACACTGTGTGGCACTCCTGAGTACCTTGCACCAGAAGTTATACAAAGCAAAGGCCATGGAAGAGCTGTGGATTGGTGGGCCCTAGGAATTCTTATATTTGAGATGTTGTCAGGGTAAGTGATAATGATTACTATAGGACAGCAATTTTATGTAATATAGTAATACAGGATGCTTTACTAGTTCTATTTGTGATATTCAGAATAGCAAATTTGGCCTAAATTTGTTACTGATACACCAGTCTCATCTCTGCCTCTGAAGGAACTGGAAGGCTGTACAGAAGAACGCTGTTGTTATGTAGAGTTTTGTTTGTTGGGTAGTTTGATTTTTTTTTTTTTTTTTTTACTTAACGCTTTTTTAACAGCTGCTCTTTTCCTTACCTGTTTTGGAACATCAGATTTTGTTGAAGTTTGGATTTTTGTACATAAAATCCTTTATATTTAAAGGGTAAAGAAGAGGACTACTAGTTTTCTTTGAAACCTCTGTAATTGATTTCTAGCATAGTGAAATAGTGTTTGTGGTGGGACCTTTAATCTGTAAAAATGCATAGTGGCAGGTAGGAAGACTTTTATTAGTACAGTTTGTATCACTACTGAACACTGGTTTACTTTAAGCCAAAGAAAAAAGAACAGCGAAAAGCTTAAAAGGTCTATTTGGAAATCAGTTTGCTCAAACACTACTTTTAATGTTTTGGAATTTGCTTGATAAGCAATGTTTCCAAAAGATATAAATTCAAACTGAAGAGAGACTTTGTGGCATTAATATTATGCAAAATATTATAATATTATTAATATTATATTATATAAAATAATAACAGGTGATTACTTGTTTCTGACTTTAAGAATTAGATAGGTAAAAGCTTCATTTCAAAGAAGAAATACTCTTTTCAGTAAAATAAATAGTCAGTTTAGAAAGAATGTGAAATTATGTTTGTCTGGGCTGTATCGTTTGAAGGTTCTTGGGGGAAAAGAAAAAAGTGGGAACTTTGAGTGAAATGAGTTTTGCCATGGTTGGTGCAGTAGAACAAATGCAGGTGAAGGCAAGGCTTTCACAGCTTTGGAAGAATCATAGTATATTTCATCAGTTTGGTTTCGTAGTTGTTAGATCTTCTTTTTGGTGCCAGGCCCAGGGTGGTCTGTACCTTCTCACTCCCTGAGTCTGCGTTGAATTGCCTCTGTGGCCTTTCATTCTAGATCTGCAACACCATAGAATCGTTGGAACAAAACCATCTTTGTGTGGATTTATTCTTCCTTTCCTCTTTACAGTACCGTCAGTTCAGGGTAACGATGACTGTTCTGGTGTTTGGACAAGCTTCTCAGATTGTAGACGGTTCCTGACAGATGATTACCTCAGAGCTTCGATCCCTTGCATGTTTGCTTTCACCCAATAGCATCAAATCTTTACCCCAGGACAGCACTGCTGCCACTGCTTACTTTCTTAATGTCCTGCAGGCTTACATATGCATTTACTTTTACTCTTAAGGCAATTTCTGGACAGAAAAAGCATAAGAATGTACTAATAGTTCCCTACTGACCCAGACAGGCTTGGCTGACTGGTCTAATAAAAAGTCATTATTTATGTAGGTTGATCTGTGCAGCAGCCAGGCTTCACCTGTCTTCAACCATTCCCTATAAGGGTGAGCAGCCCAGGCTGGTCAAGGGAATCCTTCTCGGAGGGATGAAAGGAGCAAGAGATTCCCAGCAGCCTTGTTGCCACTAATCTTAGTCCTAGACAGCATGAAGACTGTAGATTGAAGTGTCTGGTTCTGTAACACGAGCGCAGGTGCTGCAGTCTCCCAGCTGTAGTCTGAGTGATTTACTTTCCTGCCACAGGTTTCGGTGGGACCACTCTCTCTGGTTTGTGTGGTCTCAGTGTAAATGGGTTTTGGGTGGTTTTCCTTTCAGTGCCTCACAGAGACGTTGATAGGATTCTCTTTACTTGAGCACTAATAGAAACATCATTTCCAAAGTTAACATACTGACTACACGTGATAGTCAAGCAAGATCTCATCTCTGTGTTCAATGAGACCTCAAGAATGCAGGGTGCTGAAGTATGACTGCTATATATTCTGCTGCAATATGACAGGTATATATTCATCATTAAAAAAAAAGGGAGCAGCTGCAATCATTTATGTGTAGGATCTTCTATGGCCTGACAATATCTGACTCAAGTGATGAGATCTGGATTCCCCCAAGCTCAATATGAACACTTTGACTATAGGGAGTCTTAACCCATAGAGAGAAATTACATTTCTAAAAGGCAGCTCAGAGATGTAGGCTGATTGACAGAGCAGCTGTCCGCTCCAAGTGATTTTGTAACGGATTTAGTTACAGTGTTTGTGTAGAAGTGCTCTCCATAATGATTGAATGATTCTTTTTATTTTCTAGTGTTGGGGTGAGTCCCTTTCCAAGACTGGGGTGGGGACTCCACATGTTTGTTTGTTTGGGTTCCTTTGTTTTGGAGGATTTAGTTTGATTGGGTTTTGTTGGCGGGGGAGGGTGAGAGCACAGATTGATAGTACTTGCTTAGTTTTTTTAAGATTCTGAGGTTTTGGGGTTGGGGGGGCAAGGACTGTGGCATGTGTGAGTTTTCTTCAGGAGGGCAGGTTGTTGCATAGGGCTGTGCTATTAGCATTTTATCAGCTTTTCGCTGTTGTTGGCAATAGTGTTTTAAGACTTGTTTCCTCAACAACTCAAAATGTGATTTGGTATTTGCTATTGAGGCTTTTAATGCAAAAACAGCCCTAGGTAACTTTATACCTTGAAATTCAAAGAAGATTTAAGAAATATAAAAATTATTTGAAGGTGAACAAAACCTGACTTCAAGACTTAGTTATTGTCTGCAAGTAAATTACTCAAGACATTTGGTAGTAATTTCCTGAAGTTACTCTCTGTGAACCCCAAAAGTAATTGAGAAGAATTGGTAGATGTGTGCATGAGGAAATAGTCTCTCTAAAAACAAACAAACAAAACCACACTTTCCTGTTCTGCAGTGTCTTATTTCTCTGGCTTAATCTCTAGAGGCCCATGGAATTCTAGGTCTGCACACACTAGATTTAAGGCAAGGTCCCAGTTAGGTTTAAGATAATAAAATAATAGGAAGGAGAAAGAACAGGGAAAACCAGGGATGAGAAGATATCTTTACAGAACATATTAGTAATATCAAGTTCACAGAGTTAATCTAAGCAAGATAAACAAACTTTCAATAGAAAGAGTTGAAATATTTTATTTTAATATATTTATTTTATATTTTATTTAGTTTAATTTTATTACTGTATTATTTATTTTGAATATGTGTTTTGTTACAATCTATGGTAGAGGAAAATATACTTGTTATTTAATGTTAGATGTCAGGTTGTAATTGTACAGGTATAATTAGATACATATAATTAGAGATGTGTAGCTAACTGAATTTTCTCATTTCATGGGGACTTTGTGTTTCTCTTTCTTGCTTTGGTGGTCATATGTGATGTGCTGTCTATTGTTATAGGTAGCTAATGGTTGTCTACGGTTTCATATTCTCAGACCTGTGTGTTTTCCCTTGAGGCTCTACAGTTTCTCTTCTGCAGTGCTAAAACTATCTGTTATCTTTGGGACCAATGTCAGTGCTTTTGTTATGCATCAGTTAGCAAAAGGAATGGTTTGCAGCTGTTGTCCCATATACAGAGATATATATGTTGGGGGTTTTTTAGTTTCTTTTCAGCTGGTGGAAACAAGGCAGCTGTTTGTGTTTGTGTTATGGTGTGAAGAGTTTGAAACTCAAGGGGGGTGGGGGTGGGAGTGTTGATTTATTAGGTAGCTTCCAGCAGAATACTTAGGTTGTTTTATCTGTAATTTGTGGTGTGTTGAAGACTGACATTTACAAGTAATAGAAAAGTAAAGTTATTTGGTTTGTCTATAAGAAAACTGTGCAATCTTTCAAAGGCATTCTCATTTTGCATACAGTTCAAATACACTTTAAGCAGTGTTGCCATTAAATTATTATATAGCTAATTGTGATTTAAATTTCAAGAATTCTAAACATAGTAATTTCAGATTTTCAAAGTGGGAACACAAAGAGCAATTTAAACATATATAACTATGTATATATTTACACGTGCTTCTTATTCTTGATTTCATGCCTCAGTAGTGTACAGGGTATTTGGAGATGAAAGAAAAAAACATAGCATTTCATATCAGTCCACTTACTGCAGATTACTTTTGTCATACGTAGTTATAAAGTCTCATTCTAACTTCTTTATGCATTTATAGATGCTAATATGTAATAGCAAATACAAAATTGGAAATTGAGTGTACTGATTTGTCAGCTTCAGAGGATGTAAAGTATATAATGTTGCCTGACTAAAAAAGAAACTTTATATGACAGTCTCTATGATGTGGAAAGATTTTTTGCATCTTAAATATCTATCACGTTTTGCTAGTTTTTTAGTGTCAAAGCAGGAATTCATAAACCCACAAATAGGTTTTTTTTTTTTCCTGAGATTCTTACATTGTCCAGTTTCTTTCTAGCCGAGATTATTCAGTTTTTCATAATGAAACTACTTTGGCCTTCTGAACAACACCAACAAAAGTTCTTGTCTTTCTTTATCCAGGTCATTTTGTCATGATTTTCTGTGGTTTGAAGTACTGCCTGTATTTACTTCATGCATACAGACAGTTTTACTTAACTATTCTGATGGAATTTGGGTTTGTCTGTGGCTGAATTTTACAGTATTTCAAAGGAAATGCTAATCCCCTTGACTGTCAGCTGATTAATGAAGAAATTAATGCTTCTGACAACACTTAGTGGAAATAATGCATAGTACTTGTTGAGGAGTAAGCTAGTTTGAGTAGCATAAAATTAAGGAAAGAATGTGAAATGAGGAAATGTTGTTTTCGCCCTTTTTTGTGTTACCAGTGATTTCCAAAGTCACTAGCAACATATTTGTGTGTATACATATGCAGTTAAGTTCTCTTAGAAAGTAATTAGAAAACACTGGGGAAATACGAAAATGTCTTAAAACATTGGACTGCAATAGTGCTTGGACATTATTAATATGGTTGATGTGCAAAACCCCTTTTTTCTATTCTATAGAGAGGCTTGAGACGAAGTGTAATAAGAGGGATGCTTTGGTCATGTTACGGAAGTCAAGGTGGGACTGAGATTAGTAAATGAGTAGTTAGTTATTCTATTCCCCTAAAAGATTTCCTGTGATAACTTCTAAAAATGTGACTGCCACTCTGAAAGCCTGTGGGAACTTGGGCTAAGCTGCTTTCACCGGCTGTACGGACACACCTGTACCCCTGAGCCTCTTGGAGTAATCAGGGTATGTATTACACTAGTCAAGGAAGCACAACAGAAAACGTTCAGTTCTTCCTGTAGCTGTAGGACAAGTAGTCTCTCTGTTAGCTCATAACTGCATGAAGAACTTCATAGATAATAGTGTAGAATTTTATTTGCATCTGGATTTACTGATCATCTGAGGAAGATAATGAAATAAGTACTTTATCTGTCCAGCACAGAAAGAAAGCTGCACTTCAAGACAATTTCAGCTTCTGAATGGTTGTCTGTTTCAAACCTTCTCATATACTTGAATTCAAGTACAATAAATAACTGAACTGGACAATCTATTCATGTAAGGGTCCTTTGAGGCTTTAGCTAGAAACTAGTGAATAAGGGTATGCCTGCAGTTACAGGCCAAGATCAAAAATGGTAATGCTGTTTTGGAAAGTATACCCTTGGGTTTTACAGATAAGGGCAAAGCATTTTTTACTTTAACACTTAACATTTGTTTCATATTTGGTATTTTTACTGTATTAATGTAACACAAATCTCTCCTGTATTACTGCAAGCTGAATTCTGTATTCAGTGTGTCGCATACAAAAATGTTTTCTGTTTTGCAATAGCAGCCTTAAATTATTCTTCAGGTTAGTATTTGTTTGAACTGTAGTATTTGAAGAAACAATATAATCAATGATTTCTGAGGGCAGTTACTATAACATAATGATGTTTATAAGATTTTTAGAAATTCTTTTTCTAACCTCTGAAATTTACTGTATTAAAATAGGTTTCCTCCATTTTTTGATGACAATCCATTTGGTATATATCAGAAGATTCTTGCTGGCAAAATAGATTTCCCGAGGCATTTGGATTTATATGTAAAGTAAGTCAATGACTCCCAACACTCTCTTTTGTATTCTAAACAGCTCCTGAGCTCTGTTTCTGAAGGACCTTCATAGAAGACCAGATACCAGATTCTGATTTTTCTAAAACATCAATTTGGAAAATATTGTAGATTACATTTACTCTTGCAGTCCAAGAAAAATTATGTGTTTGGTAGACTTCAAGCTGGAGCTAGGGTTGTAAGATAGTATCCCCTTCACTTACTTTTCTGCATATTTTGGCATATTAAGTGCTTTTCCACCTTGTATGAAGCTCATTGGTACCAGGTTGGTGCCTGGAAGAAAGAAAGGAGGAGAAATATGAGAGATAATTTAATGTGAAAAAAAATTAGGAAAGCAGGAAGTAAACACTAAATATGTACTGGTTAAATCACTCTTAACGTCACTGCTTGAATGAACCCTTGATACTTTAGAAGTTCCAGTGTAAAATCCACTTCCACTTCTGATAGCAGGGCCCCAGTTCAATATGCAGTCTTGTATATGCATGTGTGGGTTTTTATTCATTGTATTTTGCAATCATGACAGGTATTTTGCAGATGAAATGCTGTTTTCCCTATTTAAAAATCCCTAATTGAAGTAATTGTTAGTAAACATTACAACAAAGAAAGTGCAATTTTAAACATGAAGTTTCTCCTCAGAAGCAGAAATTACTGTGCGAGTGAGGACAAGATGTTATTCTTACATTCCCAGGTTAATTGTTCAAGGTGTTTTGAAGAAGTGGCCTTAGAGATGGCACTTGCTTTCTGTCACCGCTAGGTAGATATATAACATATTGTATGGCAAATCTAATGAAATCTGTCCAACTTTCTCTGAACTTTTATGAATTCTCTTGCAAAAATAATCATTTAGGGGTCGTTTTTTTAAGACTCCATTAAATCATCAAGTGCACTGAATCATGTATGTCTACATCACCTTAGGCTGATTTGTGTCTCATATTTGTGTCTGTTCTTAACAGAATTTTCTCTTACTGTCTCGATGCTGTTTCCAGTTCAATGTAGTCTCAGTGTCAGACCTTCCTAACACAGTCTGCCTTGGGAAGAAATCTGAGTATCTCACATAGTAATGTGTGCACTAAAGTATGAGAGTGTGACCAGAAGATGAACGGCTCAAATTAGGTTATTATCACCAGCAACCTGTCTAACATGGTGAAAACATTTAGAAGTAGAGATGCTGTTGGCTTCTGTTTGTGCGTAACATTCAAAGACCAACGCTGATTTCTACTATCCAGATGTCTGATGCTGTGAAGTTTCCTAGTTATGGTAGTAAGCATGCATATGCAGGTTTTGCTTTTCAGTCTAGACATGACTGCCAATGAACTGTGGGATACATTAATCATCATAGTTGTTGATACATCTCTTTCCCAGCTTTTCTTATCCAGATGTTCATTTAGTGTGTGCTTGGCAGCTCATTCCCGTTACACTCCTGCCTTTAAGGGGCTCGTGGGATTCTAAGTTGGGCTTTCCTCCTTTCACACCTTGGTTTTGGGTGACCTCATTCATTTGTGGGGCTTCACCTGCTTTCTGCAGGGAGTTGTTACCGTAATGTAACTCTTTCTGTCAACCTCTCTTCCTATTTATTTTTTTTTAAATCACAATATGTATAACTGGATAGTCTTGTGAATCTCTGCATCATTAGCTTAAAGCAAGTGCCAAGATTATTTTGTCCTAAGAAGACAGTCTGCTTATTACTTTACTTGTATCACATTTGCTCTCTCTTCTTCCTATCAGTAGGTATCCTCAGCAAGTATGAAGACTATCTTTGGTCCTGTCACATCCAGGCTTTCTGAAATATTATTGCTATACAATGTTTATAACAATTGAACTTTTAACTCTCTGCTCTTAGGCAGCAAAACTTTTCCTTTTTGAACTCTGAGAAAACTTTTCTACCTAGATGTAATACATAAACTTACTGATTGACATTTTTCTGTCTGCCCCTCTGCCCCCTGTGACCTTCCCACACTTTTTATCTTTTGAATTTGCACCACTTTTGCTTTCTGTCTTGCTGCATGATGTTCACTGTTACTGTGCTGTAGAACTGCATGTGTCATGTGTGAGTGCTCTTCCTTCTGGCCTGAGCTATCATCTCTTCATATTGCTCTCTACTGTGTCCCTTTTGTTAGTCACTGTGCAATTTGATCAGATGTTTTCTCCAAGTCCTTTTTCCTGTATACATGAAGTCCATGATATATGTGACCATTAGTTCAGATCTCTTCTGAAGAGCTGCTGCCATGGTGATGATAATAAATGAAACAACTAGAAATTCCAAAAATAAGATTGTTAGCAGAGTTTTGTGTTACTTCATTTCTGATAAAACATGAGTATTAATTATGCTCCACCTATTTCTTTGGTCACTAATGAGTTCATAAAGTTTTTTTGTTCTTGGGTTTGTTTGTTGGGTTTTTTTTTGCTTTTGCAAACTTTTCTTTGCAAAGACAGTTGTGAAAAATACCAAAAGAAACATCAGTGCTACAGCAGTTTAATGATTATTGGTCTGGGAAGACCTTGATGTAGATTTTCATTACCCAAATATGTACAGCAACATATCTATTAGAAATGATCATGTTAAAGTGAACCCAGACTATTCTTCAGAAACTATGTAATAAAGCAGCACTAAATTATGTATTGTTTCAATTTAATGGATATTTGTTCTATTGAATGCAGCAAATGTCTTCATCTTTAGTGACAACACAGTATCGCTGAGCAAGCTCATCCCTTGATCGTTCTTTTCTAAGATGAATTTTTGAAGCAAGCAAAGAACAATCCACTGAATGTTTTCTGGCTATATAGAAATAGGAAACTCCATAATTTATCTTGGGCCATATAGCCTGTGAATCTAGTTTGGGGGTTCTGGATTTCTTTTCAGTTCTTTTGTTTTAAAATCGGATTATAACTGTTCTTGTAGCCTTGTAGCCTTCTCCATAAGGAATAGTCTTCCCTAAAAAACTAGGAGGAGGTATTTCTGCAAAGGTGACTGTAAAAGGAGTCAGTCACATGCTTTAATCTAATCCTAAATTTGGCTAGCTGGAATGATCCTGGGAGTTTTAAAAATTGCTTTCTACCATGACATTTTTTTATGCTTCTTTTACCTGGCAATTGAGTATTTTTTCCAGTTGAATTTTGGAACTACATTCCTGCCAAATACAACAGCTTTTCAAAGAGTCTGGCACGTTTACTCTTCAGTTCATATGTGGTTTTGTTCATACGTTTTTGTGGTTTCAAGGATAGGTGACAGAATACTGTCTTTGTTTTGGGATAGTAGGTGGTACAGTTAGGGAGGGAGAGAGGCAGGTGTGTCATTAATATGTTTGCATTCTTTTCTGTAAATAAAGCTGAAGGTTTTTTTAAACCTTCTGCAAAGTTACAAACTGGAATTAGCCATACCCTGTAGATGCCTAGCAATTCATACGGTATTGCAGCTCAGGTCTGTTTGAGGCTGTAGAAAAAAGGATGGCTAAACTTTCGTTCTGCCCTGTCATTAGTATTTTATGCATGAGACCACAACGCTGCTATTCTAAAAATAAATAGCAAAATAATCTTTGAGGAAAAAGTAACTACTTATAGAAATGTGAAGCTAGATTTTTCTCTCAACTTATAAGTAATCAAACTACCTTAATAAATCGTGATACTCATTTTGACTTATGTTGGAGATTTTTGGTGCTTAATATTTAAAGTACTTTGCTATAAAAAATGGCAGCCCTTTTATGTCTCAAAATCTATGTTCCTCTTTTAAAATGTTGATTTAGCTTTATGTAGAACTGTTCAGTGAACTAGAATCTCAAGGGAGGATTTTCATTTTCAATGAAATTAGTTTATAGTTGTTACTGGGTTTAAGCAGATGGCCAGCTCTTCCATGGTTTCTCTGAATATTTAGCTGCCACAAAATTTAAATGTCAGTGTATAAAGTTGATGCGGTGGCTTTATCTGTATTTTTATATATATTAGGGTTGTGTTCTGCCAGATAGGTTTTGAGATCCAGTCTGAGATCTGGAAGGCCCAGCAAAATAAAAAATACAAAGAAAGAAAGATATGGTACTGCTTGCTGGGGGTGGGTGGGGGAGGAGCAGGGCAGAGAGAGAGAGTTTTTCTCCGTTGTTCCTTGTAAAAGTCTAAAAGGAACTCGTAAGACTTCTGCAAGTTCCTTTTAGAACAGGTTATTTGTTTTTGTCATTCACTCCTAAGTGTCCTAAAATATGAAGGACTTGAATGGGTAGATTATATACACACTATTAACTAGTCAAAGGGAAGTATGCTCATAATCTGTAATGTTAGTATGACAATCAAAAAGAAATTACTTTTGTTTAACAGAGGACATGTTTTCTTTACTGCAGAGACCTTATTAAGAAGCTGCTTGTGGTTGACAGAACAAGAAGATTAGGAAATATGAAGGTCAGTACAAAATATTAGATGTAATGCAGAACAAGATACAAGATTGAAAGAATTCTTTAGGGGGAATGTCGAAAGCTCTTCTAAGTCTCTTGTTTTTGTAAGCGTGAAATAAAGATACATTGAGATACATGTATTGAAATTTGTTACCAGAAGGCTGCTGCCATTCATCAAGACCTGGACAGGCTAGATAGTTGGGCAGAGAGGAGCTTAATGAAGTTCAACAAGGACAAGTGCAGGGTCCTACACCCAGGGAGGAACAACCCCAGGCACCAGTACAGGCTGGGGGTGACCTGCTGGAAGGCAGCTCTGGAGAGAAGGACCTGGGAGTTCTGC
>JAVJGJ010000014.1:99344361-99374534 GCA_035590215.1 Microhierax caerulescens
ATCCTGCCCCTCTGCGCTGCCCTGCTGAGGCCGTATCTGGAGTGCTGTGCCCAGTGCTGGGCTCCCCAGTTCAAGAGAGACAGGGAACTGCTGGAGAGGCTCCAGCGGAGGGCTGCAAAGGTGATCAGGGGACTGGAGCATCTCCCTGATGAGGAAAGGCTGAGAGAGCTGGGCCTTTTTAGCCGGAGGAGACAAGACTGAGAGGGGATCTTATTGATGCGTACAAATATCTTTAGGGCAAGTGTCAAAAAGATGGGGCCAGGCTCTTTTCAGTGGTGCCCAGTGACAGGACAAGGGGCAGTGGGCACAAACTGCAACACAAGAATTTCCATCTGAATATGAGGAAAAGCTTCGTTACTTCGAAGGTGACAGAGCGCTGGCACAGGCTGCCCAGAGAGGCTGTAGAGTCTCCTTCTCTGGAGACATTCAGAACCCACCTGGATGCTATTTTGTGCGACCTGCTCCAAGAGAACCTGCTTTAGCAGGGGGTTGGACTAGATGATCTCCAGAGGTCCCTTCAAACCCTGAACTGTTCTCATTCTGTGAGATACGTTTTTCCATTCATTGCTTTGGTTGTGCAATCCTAAATGGAAAATTTGACTGTGTGTTTCTGGAAATCACGTTCCTATTTCTAGAAAAGGTGCCAGCTGATTTGTTTGTTTCTTTGGAATTGTTTAATTCCAGAAGGAGCACTAATCAATTTTGAAGCTTAAAAACTTTTAAAGAGCATAAGGGCTGTTGTGGTACCATGATGTTTGGTCATTGTCCTGATTAAGGACAGTCAGATAGTCTTCCACCAATTCAAGAAGAATTATTCATCCTATTCTGAACAGACTTATGAAGGCAATAGCATTCTGGACAAAAATATGCTCACGTGTCTCAGCTAGTATTCCAGCCTGCCTCAGAAGTACATCTATATCTGTGATATGTCAAGGAGGAGCACAAAACAGTCCTGTGACTTCTGTGAGATGTCCTGATGTGGTACTGTTTGCAATGCCAAGAAGATGGCAGCTGTATTCCCGGTTTGGTTCTGCAGCTGTGCAGTAGCTGTGGTTGGTAGTGCAGTGAGAAGTTAGCTGGGAGTGAGCTAACTGGGGTACTTTCAGGCTAGCCAAAGCACCACAGGAAGGTCACTGTAGGTTGATTTACCCTTCTGGCAGAGTAAATTAATCCTATACTCACTGACTTGTTACTGTTGTTACAGTGTTGCAGATACCTACATTAGCTTGTATAATCTTTTAGTTCTTTTAGAGACTGAAAAATTTCCATTGCTCTGGGCAGGGGAGGTTAGAGGTTTGCTTTTTTCAAAGTGCCAGTATATGGTGTGAATAAGGTAGAAAATGCACAGTGATCCAGATTCTTTGAATATATTGATACATGTATAGGTGCTCAAACCTGCTGTCCGAAGTTCCTTTTTAGAGCCTTTTATGGCACAAACTTGAAGAGTGGTGAGAAAAGCTGAGAAGTAAATGTTTGCTTTATCCTTCAGAATTTTTTTTTTTTTTGGGGGGGGGGGCAGCAGGAGGATTAAAACCAAACTTTCATAAACTGGAAATTTTAGAAAGTTACTGACCAGTGAAAACTTAAGTATCTTTTGACAGTTTTGAAGTAAAACAAAAACAAAAGCACTTGCTTTATTGAAATGTGGGTTTGGGGAAATGTGTTCAGCTGGCTTTTGGGTTTTTTTTAGTTCACGGTTGTTTTGGTTTGTTTTGGGGTTTTCCCCTACAATTGGCTAAACTGTCAAATTCAAAAATATTTCTAATTAGAAGCAGAATTTGGGGTGGGGATGGGAGGTCAGTCTGAAATCTGATCCTTTTTCCATAATTCTACTTGGTTTAAAAATATTTAAATTCCATTGGTTATTTTCTGGTGAAGCATTCAATAAGGTCTACTTTTGAGGGAATGGGTGATAAATTACTATGGATAGTCCCACTCCATATAAATCTTTAAAAAAAAAAAAAAAAAAGTGTTATGTTTCATTCCATGGAGCTGCATGTGGTATGAGCTTGAGTGCTGTGCATTAAGACTGTGCTGTGATCAGGCCTGAGACAGAAAACCAGCTGTTTTTCCCCAGTGCTTAATGCCTTGAGAATGAGTCTGTGCTTGAACCAAGCTTCATCTGGGGTGGGGAGGGGAAAAGGCATTTTCATTCTTTGCATACATAATCAAAACAGTCAGCCCAGAAAGAATAATCTTTTCAAGACAAATATGCCTTGTACTGTATATCTAAAATGAAAACAAATGTTTTTATGTATATACACTTTTGTAATGGTACTGAGAATCTCTTGTTGTTGGCACTAAACATCTGTAATATTTGATAGAACTACGTGCTTCCAACACACGATTTTTATTTTAAGATACCATCAACCCTCAGTTGTTTTTTTTTTACTAGTGTAGGAATTAGAAAATATACCTAAATAAGAGACACTCTCTAAAATGTTGGAGAAAACAGAAGTGAATGCATTGAATGGTTTTGTGAGCATTTTAAAGCCTATTCTTGATCTCCCTTGTGTCAAAAGAATACTGGAAAAAACAAAAAAAAAAAACCAAAAAACACCCCCCCCAAAAAAAACCAACAAAAAACCCCAAATTTTGCTGGGACTCAGGATCTGCTAGGGAAATAACACTATGAATTTATTCTGTGGAATATTTTAATGATTATCACATAAGAAAAGAAAAAAAGTTAGACCTTTAATTTGCCTGATACCACAGTTCTTATGAAATACATGATTTGGCATATGTAAAACTTGCTGAATACTTACTTTGATTTTTTTTCTTTAAAGAATGGAGCAGATGATGTGAAGAGACATCGATGGTTCAGATCTATAGACTGGGATGCTGTACCTCAAAGGAGACTAAAGGTATATTCTGCAAAATACTTTATAGGACATTGCAACAAGAAGTCATTATTTAAGCTGATCTGTTGAGGTTTATTTGCCTTATGAGTCTGTGTGTTCATATTTGTGTATGAGCACGTGTGTATGTACACATCAATGATTACATGTGTATTTGCCCTTATATACTGCAGAATTATATGACTATCTACTTGCATTTTTGTCTATATATGACATGTCTAAAAAAAAAATCCCTGCTTTATTTTGCTGAAGTTGCTTAATTAGTACAATATTTAATTTTCAGGTTTAGGGTTGTGTGTGTGTGTGTTGTGGTGTTTTGTTTTTCTTGCCCTTATATCTGTGGAAGTATTTTACACTGTGCTTCACATTTTTGTGCCAAGTTCAATTCAGGTAAATGCTTTAATAAAATGTAAAGCATATGGGAGTATGGAATAGGGAAGGAGAGAGAGAAGGATTTATGAATGTAATTTTAACATACTTTTTAACAGCACTGAATTTGAGTATTGTATGAGGGCAGATGTTTGCAAAAGCTATCAACACTGCAAAATGTTTTTTAAAGTCCTTTGGAAGTAAAATTGCCACCTTCTTTCCTTCCTCAAAGTTCTAACCAGTATGATTTCATACAGCAGTGATTTTTAGTAACAGGTTACCATATGCAGTCAGTGAAGTACCAATTAAAAGTTTGGTTTTCCTTTTCTTTGCATTAGGTTCTTATAATGAATTTCTGGAAGGATATCTTAAATTGAGTTCTTGCAAAATAGATAAGAGATGAAAATGTTCTTAATGTATTCTTGTAGACAACATTCTAATACAAAGCTGTAGCCGAGTTTGTTTTTTTTTAATTAAAAAAGTTTACATTGTTTTAAATGTGTGGGTTTGTTTTATACTTAATAATTACTACAGCCAGATGATGTTTTATGTAGATCTGTTGTAGCACAGTCAGTATTTCAAATTAGTTACTGTAAATTCTGGTCATGCAAATCTGCAAAGAACACAAACTGGATGATAACATGTTTTATAAGTAATTAAAGTCTGAAGTTTATGACAATGTACTGTATTACCAAACAAATAACAAGCAAATAGTACTAAAAACTGAATATTAGACTTACAAATCAAAAATATCAGGTCCAGACATACTTTGTGTTGCGTTTTTATTAAAAAAAAAAAAAAAAAAGTCACCATGTCATTCAGATTATTACGAATCCAAAACTATTTCTTGATATTTGTGATAGTATATGTTAAGCTCTTTGAAGACATGATGCTGCTTAATTATACTTCAGAGCAAGAATGTGAATTGGGTCGGAAATTTACTTCATTATTTCTAGAGGGAGCTATATTCTGCAGAATTATTCTTCACAATCTCACTCTTCCATACTGATGAAGAGATTGAATATTTGAAAAAATGGATACAGTGCAGTGCTCTTTTTTCCCTGTAAAAAGTGTGAATTAGCCTATTGCACAAATGAAGCATTGATTCAGTCCTGGTAAGATCTTAAATACCAGTATATATTTTATATTTTTATATATATATATATATATATATATATATGTATATATATGTACGTATGTATGTATAAAATTGTAATTGCTTAAAGATAGAAAAAAAATAATCTAAACCAGAGGATTTTCCTTTTCTCTTTTTTGTGTGTCACTTCACAAAACTGGCTTTCCTCCTAAAATGCTCACAGGGAGGTAGGGGTACCAGACATTTACCTCCAGCGACACAGATAGTCCTCTGGAGCAGAGCAGTTTCTGCATGCTTTCTTACATGCCTGGGCAGTATACTGCATCTGCCACATGCAAAAGTAGGACTTTGTTTTCGGCTGAGGCTTAGACCCGTCCTCATTGAAAACCTGCTGATGGCATTGTTTCAAACTGAGAAGCCCGGAAGATCAGATAAGATCTCAGCTAACTGAAGCCAGAGTTTATCTTTTTGAGGAGATGCAGAACGACATTTTGCTTTACTTCATATTTGTCTGAGTTATGACTTTTAGCCAGTTCGGTGGTTGTCTGAAAAGTTTGCTTATCCTAAAGTGTTTTGTTAACTCATGATGGTAGTTAAGCTGTTACTGAGAAGGGACTAAAGAGATCAATGTTCCTTGAGAGAAGAAAGGGGGGTTGCCCCACATTAACCCCTGTGGTTAATGAAATGTTCCAGAAAGGAGCTTTATCTCCTAGCCTGTGGCCAGAAGGGAAGAGTAATCTTGATGGCAGATACATGACAAGGAAAAACTACAGGTACTATAAAGCTGGTGGGCAATACTAGAAATCCGAAGGAACTTCTAAAGAAAGAAATAGAAAACTGATCATTTTCTTGGCACCTTCAAGTTTCCTTAAAAAGATCTATTTGAATTAAGATGCTTTTACAGGCAGCCTTGTGAAATTGGTTTTTATGGTGCAGCAATTTCTTTACTTGCTTGAATTTCTTGTTATGCTAGGAGAAAGCATAGTAGGTAGTGTGTGGCATACACACGGTAGTAATTTCAGCCTCTTCAAAAGCAGTCAATCTATTTGAAAGCAATGAAGAGACTAGGAGGCTTTTTTCCTTCAATTAGAAAGCAGTTACCCAACTGCTTCTTAGTCAAAAGGAACCTAATGTCCACAGAAGAGAGGAGTGAGGAAGAAGAGTGGCAGATTATGTTGTAACAGCACAGAAATGGAAGTTTAATTGAAGTAATCTTTTGCAGTAGTTGCCTTCAATCTGTAAAGCAGCTAGAGCTTGAGTGCTAAATGCAATAGATGTCTGTATTATGTGTCTTTGAAATGCAGAATTTAACTGCAATATATACAAAACGTTGGAACATCTTTGTGTCACTGCAAGTTTCTCTTTCTCATGCCATTCATTATTAGTGAAAAAGGTGAACCTCTAAATATGTAGCTTTTTTGTTTAATCAGGCTTCTATAGAATATCTGCTTTAATATGATGGAGAGGTGCTTATTGAGAAATTTTTGTTGTGCTTGTTCTGATTAGCCTCCCATAGTACCGAAAGTATCCAATGATGGGGATACTTCCAATTTTGAAGCTTATCCTGAAGATGACTGGAACAAGACTCCTCCAGTACCCCCTAAAGATCTAGAAATCTTCAAGAACTTCTGAATGCCACGTCTAACTTGACAAGGTATCTCCAAATGTCAGTAGTCCTCTTCAAAACATAGCAGTTCTGTGAGTGAGAGCCATATGCAGATACTACATTTTCTGATTGATTACAATGGTTAATACTTCCATACAGCTCATAAAACCAATATGAATCACAGTAATAGATATTATAAAGTGAATTGTTGAAATAAAATACTGTAAAGCAGGCTTACAGAATGACAAAGGCAATTTATATCACAGTCTGTGGTGTTCTAGAGCGATGAGGAGTTATTTACATACAGATATTTAAATCCTTCTGTCCTTAAAACTTCTAAAACTGTGTTAAAAGCAAACATCTAGATTGATTTGACAGATAAGGCAATGGGATTTTTCTTGATTGCAAGATTTTTATATTAATAATGAAGACTTTAGTTGGAGGAATATTCTGTACCCTGTATTCTGTCTTATAACTGTGATAGGTTGATGCTTGTTATTCAATTCACATGCTCCACACTGTATTTTGTGTTCCTTTTTCATTATTTATCTTAGAAACTGGAAGGAAATTGAAGTGCTAAGAGCAGGTCTGAAGAAAAATGGAGTTCATACATAAATGAAGACTGACTTTGTGGATAAGAATGATACTGCATTCAGATATGGGTCTTTAAATATCTAAAGAGTTGGAAGCAGGCAAGAATATTTTTTTTGCTGTAAACATTTGACAATAATGTAATATTGATAGTCTACTCTGAAGTAGACTCACTGAAATAGTATATTTTAGGATTTGGTTTTAACTTATGGTTTAGTTAAGTTTCCTGCTATTCCCAGATCCTTTTTGCATAGTTAACTCATAGACTTAATTTTATAAGTTTATACTAAACTTGTGTAATTAAAAGCACAAATTAGTATATATGTATATAATGAATACAATACAACTAAAGCACAGGAACTGTGCAAAGATGTAAATTTTTGTACTTTGCAGAGTCTATGATTTTTATTTTTCAAGTAATGTTTTTCAAGAAGTTCTCTAGGAATAAAAATCTTAAAAGGATAAATGAGTTTTTCATCATCTTATATACATTTTATAATTCTTTGTAAAATATAAAAATAATTAAGTTTTAAAAAAGATTTGTACCTAAAATTTCCAATGCCTCACACTTGCAGCCATCGTACTTGAAAGCAGAAAGACAAGGGCATGTTTTATTGTTGTTTAAGATGCATCTTAATAGCTAATTCATGAAGTTCTGTTACAGTGATGTCTCTTTACAAACCAGGATATTGTGTGATTATACACTGTCTGAAATGAGATTACTCACATGAAGACTCTCTGTAAACATGCAGTTCAGTGCATACTGATAAAAAGGGCTCTGGCTTTTACGGGAGTTGTTTCTCTCAAGCTTGCTGTCTTCTCCAAATGTAAAACATGAGCCATAACAGACTTTTTTCATTATTGAAATAGTTGTTGTTGAGTGCTTGGCACTTCAGATTATCAGAGGGAAGACTGAATATATAGAAAGCCTGATTGTTCTTCTCCTGCTTTTGGAAATGTCCTAAAGTATCCGTTGCCAGGAATTTCATATATGTAGAGTTCAAACCTTAGGTGTAAGAAGTCTGTCTTTTCATCCTGTACTAACATCTTTCTAGCAGCTTGAGTGCACTGTATTTAGGAAGTATTTGCAGTACTGCTTCATTTATGTAGCACCAAATATCAGTATGTGCATATGTCTGTATTTATGTATATGAATACATACACACATGAAGGCAGTTCATAAACAAGTAAGGATCTTTTTTCAGGTTTTTTCATGTTACGTATTGTGATACTTGTGTTAATACAGGGGAATTGATTTTTAAGTACTTCAATTTCAAAAAGTAATTACATTCCTTCAGATTTTGTGGGTTTAGATAACTTTCAGTGAATTCACAATACTTACACCAAATAATTTTTTTTTTTCAAAAGCACATCAGCTCACTGGAGTTCCACTACTATGACTAATGGCTCTACATAAAACTGTTTAAGTAGATCATACAAATAGTTTCCCCCACAAACTGCTGTCCACATTTTTGATCTGAAATGCCATAAGAAATACAGGCCAAAGATTCATTTTTCTAAACTACATCCTGAATGCTTACAAAGTAGACATTATGGTAATCACTACTGAAATTACCATGTTTATATTTTCACAACAGATCTGCAGCTGGAGTCTCCTTGTGGAAAACTGACCTCTATTTTCTTTTGTTTAGCTCTAAACAGTACAGAAGTGCTGTTGAGAACTTGCAGTTTGTGGGGTATTAGGTATATTTCTTCATAAAGGAAGTCTAAGAGAGTGCATAACTCTGCAAAAATGCACAATGTGTAACAAAATCAGGATACTTCAAGGTGGTGTTTCTAGAATATCACAAAGTCTCCTTAATGTTATGCAAGTGCCACGAGTTGATGGCTGCAGCTGCCGCTCAGTAAGTACTGTGTAGGATTGTATAATGAAGTACAGGAAAACCCACAGAAAATTATCATTTTAACGGGGTAAAAATGTCTTACTCTTATTGCTTGAAAAAATGAATCTGGTCCACTGTATTTGTATCTGTGGAATTAGTTATTCCAGATCAGCTGGAAAAACTGAAGCACATAAAAAACAGCTTACTTCATCTAAAGGGAGCAAGCACAGGTCAGTTTTGTTTTTTTTTTTTAATGTGTAAGCTTATAGTATTTTATGCAATCTGAATACTAAAAAGCCAGTTTCTTATTTCAAAAGGTACATACTGCAAGAAGCAAATGTGCTAAATGTAATTTTTTTTGTTTCAAATTTAAAAACTGCACTGTGTTTAAGTCTTCAAAGCTGAGGAAATAAAGTTGCATTTGACTAATGTGCCACACTGGTGGTTAGGAGTTTTGAATGCTTGAACAACAGGAGATAGTGGATTTTCTTTTATGAATCTTATCCATTGCTGGCAGTGGATGCACTGACACTCATTATGATAGAGACTAAAGAAACAAACAAAATCTTGCTAGTAATGCTAATCCATTGACTTTACGTTGTTTCCAGAGCCATGTGTACATATGCCTGACTACTGACCTCGTCAACATGCTTTCTAAGTACAAAACTGCTTTCAATTTTTTTTAATTAAAACGCTTAACTGAAAAAACCAAAACATTTTTTAAACATTATTTTTAAGTGATCAGTTATTTTCCGTAGAGTCTTGTAAGCTGTTGTTACCTGCCTATTTTATTTATTTGCACAAATGAGTCTGTTTTATGTTAAGTTTTTTGCTGGGATTTCAGGGTCCACTAACATAGATCTGTCTGAATGCTCACGCAAAAGTCCCCGAATACACACAGCACTAAGGACTCTGAATTTATGTTTTTTTAAGGAGACTAGAACACTTTATTATTTTCTATTCAAGTATGGTATTCTCTGAAGTTCATTTTATTTTGGTTGCTTCTGTTAACGTGTGTTTTTGCATATAGACTGTTGCATAAGGACTGTTTTCTTGCAAGAGCCCATAGGCCTTTGGTATTCTGCTTTGGTGAACAAGAATGTTAAACATTGAAAAACAACCTTTATTTTTGAGTTTTATATATATATATATTTTTAATTGCCCAATTTGAGGTTTTAAGTGATAAAACGTGCATTGTAAACTCAATTGCCTTGTAACCAAATGATATAAATGCTTCATGATTTCAATGGAGAACATGCTGTAGATTTTCCTGTAAATTAGCTTGATCGACAAATATGTGTGCTACTGAGCTTTAACTAATGTGATCTTCCACTGTAGAAAGTCATTGTTAATGGATCAAATATAGGTACTAAACTATGTTTAAATGGATGAACAGGGATTTTGCAGTTTTGAAAGCGATTAAGATATGGCTGTTCCTCAGCCCATCTGCTTGCCATTCAGAAGAGGTGTGATGCAGTGCTTCCAATGCTATAGAATTATTTTTCAGCTTTCAATAACTGTAGCATGATTCCTTTTTGTACTGTACTGTGTACAGACTTCCCATGTTTTGCACTTTTCTATGGCAAATCTTGACTGCTTTATAAATGCTCTGTTGTGTAGTTAAGTAGTGATAGTGGTAGCAGGCATTTGTGTACTGCCTAATCGATTTGAACTGCTAGACTTGCAAGGTTAACTTGGACTAATGCTGTATGTTGCTGGTTGCTTATTGTAGCTCACATGTATAAGTACTGTTCAAAGTTACAGTCAGCCCTCATTGCACAATGAAAATCACTGTGATCTGTACATAAACCCTAGTAAAATTTTATTGCTGTTTAATTTATGTAATATTTGTCAAATCTGGATTCATTTAATAAACCTTTATATCTTTTTAAATGTTTAAACCTAGTTTGCTTCCATTTATGTTGGGAGGATGTAGAGTTCTTCATCAAAAAAAATTTCGAAGGGGAGAGGACTAGAAAAACAACTGTTCCTTCTTTTCAGGAGTTAAAGTCTTTCCAGAGCAAGACACAAGTAGTGGAGCATATGTCAGTTGGTGTGGAAGAAGCATCAAAAAGTATATTTTCAAATTCACTTCAGGTAGTGTAGCAATACTGAAAAGTGTTAACTCAGACTTCTTATTAAATCTTGATTATAGGACCCTAATTGCTTTGACATTTTCACAGCTTAATGACCTGAACGTTGTCCGGAACACTAATTTCAGTCTGTTTCTTTAAGCATCAAAAAATACTTTTATGATGTCAGGCACAACTAACTAAACCTTTATTTCATCTTCCATCAAGAACTTCAAAAGTCCATTTTTACCAAAATTGGTTTAGCTGTTGGTCACTTGTATTTAATCTCTTACCCACTAGATAGCTTAATCTTGCAGAGACAATTACACTGTCATAGAACCAACTGGATTTAGTTTGGACTAGTTAAGTTTTTTTAGTTTTTTTTACACAGAACTTTGTGCTTTCTTTCTGCCCACCTGAACTCTAAATTTTGTGCATTGATGTTTTTCTCTTGTAAACCACTATGTCATGTGCTTCAAGAAACTGCTAATGGAAAGTGAAGGAGCACTGCAGTGAGCCCTGGCAGGCCTTTTGGTCATGTCTTTGACGTGAATCAAAAGAACTGCTGAGTTAAAACGTACCAGATCTTTAAATGTTAGCAAGTGTCCAGAGTGTTTGTAAAGAATTTGGTTTGGCATCTTGTTCTTACCCCAGCCTTTTGCCATGTGGTAGAGTATTTGTTCTAACCTGATACTGTATCTTTTTGACTACATGTGTAGCTCTGGATCTTATCCAACAAAGGCCATTTTAAATACGCTTTTTCACTCCTGCAGGGCAGGTAAATTTTGATGGTGTGTAACTTTGGACCGTATTCACATAGCATTACTCACTACTCCCAAACCTGTCTCGCTTCCATGGTTCATTAGCTCTTCTTACTGCAAAACACTTAAAACAGCATTTGACAAGAACCCACCCTTCTGTGACCTACTGTTAACCAGTAACAGTATGATTTTATGAGAAATGGTTGAAAGCAGCTGGCAGTCTTGCAACTCTGGATCTTGTGCAGTACTTCGCGCAGCAGCGTAATTCACATATCGAGCTCTTCCTTGTGCGAACTGCCCAGCTGCTACGATCTCAGCTTCAGAATTGAGACATTTCACAGGGAAAATAAAAGGTTCTTCTACTGTCCTCCACAGAACAGTCTAGCTTTCCTTTCTCTCTCTTCCCCTTTCCATCTGCCCTTCAAAAAAGCACCACACATGAATGTATGTCAAGCTTCCTGTTTATTCTTGAAACTAGGAATATTGTAAAACTCTCCAAGCTGAATTGTAAGAATTTCTTTTTAATGTATCCAGATATCTTTCTTGTCATGTGCAGGAACATTCCAAACTGTGACATCAGAAAATTTCAGCAGTAAATAGGGCTATTTTACCAGCTTTGACTTATGGTACACTTTTATCTGATTTGCTGCATTTATTTCATTGACAATAAGAATGGGTTGTTGGGGCAGTTGAGAGCTAAGCACCTCCTACCAGACCTGTAATCTAGGACCACTGAAGGCTCCGAGGCAAATCCCAAAACTGATACGTTTATCAGAGAATATCATCGATACCTTGAAAAGTGTAGTCACTTTCAGCTTAAACAACTAACCAGCTCGACATATATTTTTTTAATTTATTTATTCCTTCTTGACTCCAGCATATTGTCCATATTCTGGAGCGTGGTAATAAAGGCAAATGGAAGAGAGAAAACTATTTTGAGAAAACAAATGAGCTTGAATTGGACGTCAGGAAATAACTTGGCATGCCTGAACAGTGCTTACTTGCTCTGCCACTAAAGGTTGTAAACTATGCCTGTTCTAGCTTTGTGCAGACTGCTAAACTGTAAACTGCTTTTCTTCCCAGTATTGTATAAAAAGAGAGTTGTAGGAGCCAGAGTTTATTTCAGCTTTAGTCTGTAATTAATCTAGTTTAGAGAATCCTTGAGACTAAAACCCAGTGGTTGGAGGAGAAAAGTGCTTTAAAGTCATTAACCTCTTAATTTTCTGTTTTGCGCACATATAAGCTGTGCAAAGGAGGTTGTGCTTTCAATGCTGCTACTGTTATAAATCCCATGAAGACAACAGCTCGCTTGAGCATGTGGTGTGTCAGGCTTCCTTCACCTAAACATAAGTCTTCTCACCTCGAAGGACCAAGTCTTTTTTCTTTCAGCAGCTTTGTCAGAGTGTAACTGAGCATCTTGGCAAATGTTGAGACTGAGCCTTAGAAAAACTGAGCTTTTCAATGGCAGCTTTCTCCAGGTCTGTGTTTCTTCAGAAGTTAAGCATTAGACAATTCAGTTTTTGTTTTAGGATATAAAAAAGAAAAGATTCTTAGCTGTGTTGTACTTCTGAAATTTTGTGAACAAATGTTGTGAAGATGGAGTAGAGAAAAAAACAGCAAAAAAACCAAGCCAAAAGCTACTGAGTGAGGAGACATGAAGAGAGGAGGTGAAGCTGAGATACCTAGAGGGCATTTCTCAAAACTTCAGTCCAGGTCATGGTGAATGCTCCACAGCTTGTCCTCTGTTTTGTATTAGATTTTACCGGGGTGCTTTCATTAAAAAAATAATTATATGAGACATGTTGGGAGTTGCCTCCTGAAAACAATTTGTTGGTTGTTGTCAGTCATTGATACTCTAAATACCTTTTGTACGACTTTAAAGTGTAAGTCTTTGATAGAAGAGTAAAATCTGGCTTATTGCCCAAAAAAACGTTTACCTGGATGGAAAAGGAGCCAGCTGAGTTAATATTGTTAACCATGTTCTTTTGTTTGTTGGTTTTGTTTTCACATTCAAGTCATTAAATGTTTCATGTAGATACTTAGTAATTTTGAAGTTCAACATGTGACCTCACATTTTTTAAGCAAAGGAGGCACTGCAGCTTTAAAATATGGGGCTTTTCCACTGGTTTTGTTCCTGTATGTGTATTAAGCAATACGTATGGATGTCAAAGAAAAACGAAAATTGCCAACAGAAGCAAGTTTTCAGCGTCTGGGTTTTCTGCAGAGTAGATGTTGTTTCATAGGTACTAAGTTTACTAGAGGATGGGATTCATGGAGTGAAATCCTATGTTAAGGATAACTTTATTTGCCTAGGAAACAAACTTCCATTGTGCTAGTAGTGACAGACAAGAGTTGCAAAAGATTTTTTGAATTTCCAAGTACAAAATAAGAAGATTTAGTGACCAGACAGTGGAGTGATGACTTTTATTACAGGTATTAAAAAATAAAAAGAAATAGACCTTCTTACCATGCCAGTGCCAAAATCATGAACAGTACTGGAACTTAACATTCTTTATTTATCTTTGTTATGAGTCTGTGTTCTGGGTTTTTTTCTGATTTCGGACTGTCAACGATGATAGTAATGAATACAATGAAAATGCAAATGAGGTGACATTTACCTTGTAATGTCCTTAAGCTTCTAGTGTATTCTGTACACTGAGTGGAGATTTCATCCTACTTGAAATAATTCAGTCCATATGTGTTTTTTTCTCTCTAAATCTCTTTAGGTGATCTTAAATTGGCATAGCTTCAAGCAGCTAAAAGGAGAAAAGCTGCAAGAAGATTACAGAAACAGTCAATGGCTTTTGGAACATATGTTGTCCAAAAGTTGGGGGCTGGGTGAGGTGGTGGTCTTTCTCTGTATAGGGCCATAGCATGTGATGTATTGGAAGGAAAAATACAAATCACCTTGAAATCAGGTTTGAGTTACAGTGTAGTTTCATATGTTGCCAAGAAGTTTCTGCGTTTACTGGCGTCTTTCAGCGAGTTCTCTTTAAAGACATCCATAGCTGTATTTTCCTGTATTGTTTTGGAAGTGCTTGCTTCATGTTCAAGCTTGTTTCCCTGTTGCCCTGAGGGTGATGTTCAGTGCAGTTCTGTTTATTCTATTGAAATTCAAGCTCTGATCCTGTTTCTTCTCAGGGTGTTATTGAAAAAGCTCTGATCCTGTTTCTTCTCAAGGTATTATGGGAGGTAGCAGCAATAAATTATGGATTGAAACAATGCATCATTGTGAGTCGCATTAAAGACTATGAATTAGAAGCAGACAAATAAGAGAGGATGAAAAAGCCCTATCATGGTAGAGTCTTTGAAAGGATTTCCAGTAACACCATTAAGTTAAGACCTTGTTTTAAAGAGTTTTAAAATAGAAAGCTTAAGGATCAAAAACAATTTCTCCTATTAAATGTCGCTTGTTCCATCTACCCAGTCTGTTTCATTTTGCACATTTGGAATAGGGGGAAGTCAGCAAGTAGGGGTGTATGTAATTGGCTGCAAAAAGAGAGGGTCTCTGGGTGAGGAAAGAAGGTTTAAAAACCTAGTTTCTACAAACTGCTCTAATAGAAATTTAACACTGCATAACAAACGTTTAGCTGTGGCAAGAAGGGGAAGAAAAATTATCTGCATTGCACTTGTTTCCTGGTATCACTGTAGCACATTTAGGCGGTGTTCCTTTCTTTGGTCTTTAATTTTTTTTCAAATTGGAAAAGGGTCTATGTGAAATAAAAATCTTCAACGCCTATTTCCTTTGATACTTTATCCTCTTCTATAAGAATAAAACCAAAACCAGCTAAAAAAACTCCACCACCCATGAAGTAGTTGATTTAAGGCAGATGCAGCTTCTAGGGGTGGAGAGAGTACTTGAAACTGAAGAGCAGCAACATCTCGGGAATGGGAGAGGAAGTGTTATTTCCTTGGTTTGAAAGTTTTCTATCTGAATTTCATACTCCGTGTCTTGTGTTACACCAGGTGGACTCAGGACTTCAAGGATCAAATTAGGAAAATTAATCTGGAGGGTGGGAAGGAAATACTTAGGAAAAGTTTTGACTATCACTTGACCATTTCACAGATTCACAGGATGGTTGAGGTTGGAAGGGACCTCCAGAGGTCCAGCCACCCTGCTCATGCAGGGCCACCTAGAGCCAGAACAGTAAAACAGGATTTTGTATTTTGCATTCATCCCAAATGACATTTTTGGAACTGTTCTCAAAAGTTAAGAAAGTTAAATACACAATGGGTGGTTTTTGGGGTTTTTTTTTTGTTTGTTTGTTTCACTAAAAAATAATTTTTAGATTTTTTTTTCCATTTTAAAGTTTTCCAAACAGCCCCCAAACTAATGAATTAATTGTTCTCACAACTTTCAACTTCAGCAGCGTTGAAATAACAAGCTAAGGCATTTGTTCAGTTCCTTGTCTTCTCAAGTGCTGTGGAAGGATTGTTTAACTTCTCTGGACTTAAGGGAGGTCTGAAGTCCTGAAATGGACTATGTGTTGATGTCAACAGCTGGGTGCTGGTTGCTCATGACAAGCAAGTTCTTGGAAGCATTTGAAGGTTGTGCTGAGTTGCTGTCTCTATAGTCAACTTTGGATTTTTATTTGGAAGAAAACTGATTCTGTGTATCAACCAGCTCATGGTAGAAAGAATGTTTCCTCATTGACTTCCATGTGTTGAACCAAGTTTCCAGCAGGTCATAAACTTTTTTACCTCGGAGGTGTTTCAAATGGCCATGCCAGTCAACCTTGTTATTCTCAAGTCTAGAAAGTCACAAGTGGCTGTTCTCTGGCTTGGGGGGTTGGGAGGGTTGGCCATGGTGAAATCAGTGCAGGACCCAGCTCTTTGCAAACTGAGGGACAGAAGACTTCTGTGCTTATGTGTTGCTGGGTGTGCACTGAATCCAAAGAGTTCAGGATGCTGCTTAAAATACAATTCTGTCAGATAAAGACGTTTCACCAGAAACTTATTTCCACCCAGTTTTTTCTACGGTGATGTGACAAGCTGGCAAAAAGTGAAATCTTGTAACGTTGTGCTTTCATTTGCACCAGACGTGGTTGTCTGGATGATTCATAAACTCTGAGGAGCTCCCGTATGGCTAGCTGGAGTGTGGAAAGGGAATGCGTCACCACACAAAAGCCCTTCCAGGAACCATGAGCCCAAGCCTGATCCTGTTTGGCTTGCCAGCCAGTTCTTTCATCACAGGCAGACAGGAATGGAGCACAGCAAGATCTCTCGGAAAAGCAGTTACCTCAGGCAGGAAAGGCATTCAAGGCAAAGCCTGGCACAGCTTCACGTCTGTTCCTTGGGCTGGGTGACAACAGAGAGTTGTGCGATGGGTCTAAAGACATAGACCTGTCTGCACCCGTCCAGCTTTCTTCAAGCACTCCAAATATATAACTACCATATTGCTCATGCAGGGTGCCTCATGTCAGCAAAATAATTCCCTTTAATATTTTGGCTTTTACTAATGCAGATCCTCCTCCGATGAAAACCGTGCCATGGGAATTGGTCTGCAATACAGTTAATTGAAAACAGAGGAAGACTGATGCCATTTCCAAGTAACGCCTTTCTTGTGATACACTCCTCGTTTATTTAGTAATCAGTTTATGTACATACAGTAATAACAGTATCTATGTTTTTAATCCCTCTCTTTTCAAATACCATATAATGAAAAAATTCCAGACAAAGTTAAGAAACATTTTACCACTGTTAATTAACAGAACCTGAGTTGTTCTTGTCCTTTTGGTGACAGGAGGACAGAGGAAGAATTGCTCGCTCTCTCTAAAAAAGGTTAAGGAAGAAAATAACCACAGGAGTACTTTTATATTATACTCCAGAGTCATTGTATTTATTTTTAAACAATAGTAAATCGTTCAATTGTTTCAACTGGGCTTAGTTCCAACCCGTTCTAAATTTGGACTGTAAAGAACTGATCTTGAAAAGATGTGCAGGCAAACAAAACTCTTCCTCTCTCATTTCCTGTTTGAATTGATGAGAATTCGAGCTCCTCTTTAGTTAACTTGGCAAGCTTTACTCCCCCATGAACTGTCCTTTTAGTCAGGGATCACAGAATGTCCTCATGTGAAAAGCATGAATGTATAATCCAGTGTGTGTTGTAAAAAAAGTGGTGTTTTTTTTCCTTTAAAAATGAGCCACAGCACTATTAAAAGCACTTTAGTGGTTTTATACTACTGTGTACAGAAGTGATTCCACTTTCAGCTTGCTGTGTTTTAAATACATTATGCATTGCCTTTTAATATTGCTGATCACAATCTTTAAGTGTAATACATAGCAATAAAAACACAGCAAGACACAGTGAGATAACAAGAACACAACTACCATACACCAAGTGCTCTAGCTCCTGCTGATGATCCTGATTCAAAAAGGAGGGATATGAATGAATCAGGAGATGTAGACTTTGCCCCAAGAATTTAAGTAAATGGCCAAGGAGCTTCAAAATGTCCTTGGATGAAAGGGGATTGCGCAGACCTGGGCAGGGGGGGCGGAAGATGCTGTGTCTCCACTTGTGTGGGACATCAGGGAGTTCTTTGAGACGTTAAGTGTGGACTTAAGAGTATAAGGAGGCTCAAGGGGTTTGAAGATTCAGTCAGAAGATTTGATATTTTTCCTGTGATACAATACTAGATATTTTGTAACTGAAATTATATTTTTATGAAATTTATATCTGCAAATACTAGTGATTCTGAAAGTGACAGGATCACTGGGGCCAGTGAGTGGGGTAGACATCACTCACAAAACGTAGGCTGTTTATCTTGGAGGCATCTAACAGGAGCATTGTGAAAACCAAGGGCAATTTTCTTTTTCTTTTGTTTTTTCTGGTGTGTTCTAAGAAGTTCTAACTTAGAGTGGCAGTTGTAGGTTTATTCAGAGGAAAATTATGCAGCTGTTTAACTGAGTAATCATTAAAGACTCCCTGTTCAGGTAAGTCAAGGTCATACAAGTAGCTCTGACATGCAATTTTAAAAGGCTGTGATGTTGATATGCTCTATCCTTGCAGGTTGCCTTTACTCACTGAAAAATAGATTTGTCTTCACATTATTGGGACTGGTAAATTTAGCTTATACTTGCACATGCTGATGAGATTGGAAAGGTTATTTCTTCTGCAATAGTTTAGGAGTTCCAAAGGACTTCACAAAACCAAGATAAATTTCTTCTCATGTCTGCAAGTCCATCTCCCTTAAACCAGTCATAGTGGGTTAACATCATAATGTTTCTGTTTTAACTGAACAAAACAATGATTGTTAACTCTGAATGTATAAATCAGGCATTTTGAAGGAGAAAATTTATAGTACTTGGGCTAGCACCAGCATATTGTGAAGAAAATGAAAAATCTGAACCTGAATCAAAATTTCTGGGTTTCACTTTAAGTAATCACCCAGAGAAGCAGCTGGGAGATAAATTAAGGACAAAGTGATGATTTGATTCTTAAGAATGCTTCAACACGTGATTTCACAGACAAGAAAACCTTTACTAGTACACTGCAATATTTTTGTATCCAGGTCCTATGCATGATCATTGAAAAAGTGTGATTCAGCAGGCTGGAAATGTGTCATCCTCATGTGCAGTGACAGTGCTGGGATCCAATAAACAGCTTCTGCAGACCTTCTTCTAGCTGAGCTTTCCGCAATATCCCAGATCCACCAAAAGAAACAGTGGGTAAAAATTCTCTTGAAGGCCGACAGTATGCTGGGTTTTTGCACAGTATCGGACACTACTGCAGGGAGCCTGGCACCCTGAGTCATGTATTTCAACTTGAGTCAGGGCTTCATACCTTCCAGGTGGTTATCCAGCATCTGCCATGGGCAGTCGCTCTATCCTTCTGGAGTCAAATCAGTACTTAAAATTCTTTGATACTTTTATCTCTGCACGTGTCTGCAGGTGTTAAGGAAGTGGAAGGAGATGGATGAGCTCATGCTGGGGAGGGTAAAACCCTGCCGGTGGTGGCATGGTGTGGGAAGGGACAGAGGGACAGAGGGACCTGCCAGCTGACACAGCCGCTGCCTCCACCTGTGGTGCGTGCTAAGCGCAGGCACGCAGCCCAGAAGGGCGGGTGAGGTACGTACGTTTGTGACGGAGGTGTCGAAGCGTCCCGCTGTGTAAAGTGCAGACCCAAACACTCACACGTCTCCTCTGTCTTTCTATAACAGTAGCATAAATATGGGAGCCAAAATAAGGAGTGGTCTTTTTCCATCGTATTTTAGTAAGATGAGAGTCTGTAAGCACAGTCCCAGGGAAAGAATAAAGAAGGAAAAAAAAAAAAAAAAACCACACAGAACATTTGTGGGGTAGAGTCTGTGGTCTGGGGTTTGCACAGAGATGTTAAATAGCAGCCAGAGAGAGAAAGCAGAGCTCTGACAGCTAGCTGGGGGAAGAGGGGAGAGCTGAAGGAGAAACGGGGTAGGGAAGGGAAGCTGTCCCAAAGCCAACATGAATTAAAAAAGAATTAAGCTGAAAGGACTTGAATGGAGAGGTTTCATTTGCCTCTTCTTGGATGAAAAAGCAACCTCCTTAGAAAGGAGAAGTATCTTTAAAGTGGTTTTAGTGTGTTGCTCCCCAGGTTGGTCTGCAGAGAAATCCCCTTCTCCCGAGGGCAGCTGGGGAGCGAGGACAGACCTGTGTCACCCACCCACCTGATGGCCCTGTAATCCCCTTCAGTTCCGCAGGCAAGGCTCCTGCTTCTGGTGGCTGCTGCTGTCACTTGAGCAAAGCTAATTAACCCCTGGCTTCTTCGGCTCTGGGAAGCTGTAAATACACACTTGTTTGTCCTCTCCTTGCAGTCTTTTCTTTTTTGCTTGCTTTCAATGAATATTCTTCTGTTATGTTGTAGATAACTTAAATAAACATATATTACTGTAGTTACATATATAATAACATAGGCTTTTTTTCCTTTGCTCTCACATATTTCCCTCTAAAAAATGAGCCTACTTATTAGGTATCAGTTAGCCATTACACGGCACCAGAACTGTAGATTGCTGTTTGTTTCCTAGATAAATAGATAGTTTAATCTCATCAGCGGTAGTGATTTTTTTATAGTGAGACCCTATATTATTGCAACCTGTGCTGTATCTCCTATGGGTAAATGTGTCTGCCTGGTACCTTTGCCTAGCAGCACATTCATGTACTTAAAAGTTTTGCTTGCCATGGGTGAATTTATGTTTATCAGTACTTTGGGGATAAAATTATGTACAAATACTGCAGCGGGAGGGAAGAGAAAATCATTTAAAGTCAGGGATACTGAATCTTTTTCTACAGCCAGAGATGGAGAAAACACCAGAAAAAATTACAGTACGGAGTAAGCAGGGAACTGGTTTTGCAGGCTGATTACTAATAACTAATTATCAGTTATTAGCTGAACAAAACACCTCTGGGAGTCCTAAGACCGTTTTTGCTGGTTCTGACCTGCTCTGCCTCTCTATCCCTTTTCTGGCCTTCCTACAGAGGAACTGCTGTGCCTGCTTGTTTGCAGAATCATGGTCTGGTGGCAAAACTACAGGTCAGCGAGGCAAAGATTAGCATAAATTAATAGGGCAGTTACTTGAAAGATGTAAAATTGAGATGTAAAAATCCAGTGGGGTAAGCTTAGAAAGAGAATGATATAAATTCTTACTTTGTAAGTGGACCTTGGACTTGCTGTACATAGAGGGTTTTTTTTTTCAAGCCTAAAATGTCATATCCCATAGAGGAATTCTAGAGGAATGAAGCTGGGTTAATTAACACTGATAACACACAGCTGTGGGCTGGCTTCAGGGGCGGTGGGTTGGCTGATGTGGATAAGGTGCAGCTGTGGCTGGTTCCTGCTAAGTAGTTAAATAGCTCTAAGGGTTACGGAAGAGGGGGACTGGATGAAGGGAGCCCCAGAAGAAGCAGAGAGAGCATGCATGCATGCCCCAGATGCAGGAGAGATAAGGAGAGACCCCAGGAGGAGAAGGGGGCCTGGATGAGGAGAGGCTGGCTGGAAGAGGAGCCTGGAGAAGGAAGACTACGGACACAGCAGAGGCAAGAAGCAGAGTGGACTGGCCTGAAGAGGATGAAGAAACAGCACAAGACAGTAGATGAACTTTTGAAACCTTGTGGGGGATGGGTGGCTGTGCCAGGGCAAGGTGTGGGAGCTACTTACTGAAGTTCACCCGGTATGTGAAGGTAAAAGCCTTGTTGCAGCCAGCTGGTCTGGATAGGGCTGTGACAGTATCCCACCTAGAGCTATAACCAGATCCTGTCTAATCCTGGCAAAAAGAAAGATTGGATGGTTTTTAGGACCCTGTAAGATCAAGAAAGATCCCACTGGTGTGAGAAGAGCTATGTGATTCCTGAGATGATAACTCTGGTTGGGGTCAACCTGCAGGCACGGAGCTGTGAATTTCCTAGAGATTTCTGTGACTGAGGAAAGAGTCTCAGTTCTCTAAAGTGCCACTCTGCCCGCTCACTGGCCAGCATGGTTAAAACTTTGCGTCTTGGCCTTTAGGAGACGTGTCAAAATGGGGGATATGGTTACTCTCATAGTAAGAATTACTGGAGGATTGGCAATGTGGCAAAAATTAGGTGTGTGTCTGAAAAAGCAAGTGATCTTGCTAGAAATAACAGGGATACTGCTGTCATGGGGCTGAGCTCCTCTTCTTCCTTGAGCTTAGGCAGGCACATGCAGACACACTCACAAGATGTCTTGGTCTGAGTGAGTGAACACCTCAAATCCTCTATTGCAGGTTGGCACGGGTAACTGGGAAAGCACAGTCCCCCAAGGAAATGGTACTACTGTCAGCTTTTGTAAAATAGAGTGATTACTTACCCCCAAAAATGGTTGGTTTTTTTTTTTGCTATGGATTTTGCAGCCTGGTTGGGAGTCTTGGGCTCCATCCCTGCACCAGAGGTTATTTCTATACAATGTAAGCCAGTCTAACAGAGAAATACATATCCCTGCTTTCTCAGCATCCAAACTACTTTTGTAGTAGTTGTGGTTTGTAATTGTACACTTGGGAACTTACTGTCTTTCTGGTCCTGAGCCTGTAGGACAGAAGTCCTTGGAAATGCTTCAGGTTCCTTCCTTTGCTTCTTTTGTTCCTTTCTTTCCTGAGGAAATAGAAAGGATAAGGAATAAATAATGAAAAACAGATTACTTGTATAATCATATATAAAGAAAATAAACAAAATGTAAACAGCTGGAATAATTACAGCTGTGTTGCCAAGCCTTGGCAACCTGGATTACTGAGACTGTTCCCATCCACCTGAGATCGCACTGAATCTGCAGAGAGCTAGCGCTCGTGGAAGGGGAGCTTGCTGCCTCTCTGCTCTCCTACACTTGCAGTTTCCAAGGGGGAGGCCCTTGGACTAGCAGGGTATCCAGCATGGAGCCCCTTTCCTTGCTCTTCGTGGATTTTTAGTCTTCTTCCAAAGTAGGGACAAACAGCAGTGAGGTCAGTGCAAACTATTTACTCTGGGTCCTAAGTTGAGGCATTCCTGTGCCCTTTCGTGGTTGTGAGCACAGCGATGATCTATTAGCATTTACATGTAATACAGTTGTGGTACAGCTGCAAGTTGTAGCAGTGTTTCAAGTGATGTAAATGAGGCTGGCCAGAGCTCCTTCTATCACTATATGTTCTCCAGCTCTGGGCTTTACACTTGCATTGTGTTACTAAGGCTTTGGCCAAACTCCCTCCTTCCCCAGGGAAGCTCCACGCAGCTCCCTCGCCCCTCACCAAATGCAGCACATTTCTGGACGATGAGCTGCACTCCTGGCCCAGGCCCAGCTGCTGTGTCTGGCTGGGGAAGTACCTAACGGCCTCGGAAACTGCCCTGAACATCCTGTGGAGTAAAGCAGAGAGGAAAACGGCTTTTGCCGATCCCAGACACTCCCAGCAGTAGGGGGAGGTGGACGTGCCAGAGCTGGCTGGGGCTCTTGCCGGTGCCTAGGTTAAAGGAAATGTAGCTCTCCTCCCACTCCTCAAATATCTGCTCCATTGATTCGGTCTGGTTTTCCCCTAGCATGAGAAATTTAGGGGGTGGAAGCTGAGATCATTTTCTTATAAAGCAAAAACATCTGTTAACCTTGAGTGCTGTCATGTCTGCATCCAGCAGCCAAGAAACCTCCATTTCTGCTCCGCGTTATCACTGGGCGATACTTTGATCAGCAGGAAAAGTCTAGGGAAATCAGATTTATGGAGAACAGCGCTTTGCTAGTGTGAATCAGAAGGGTGGCTGCTCTCGCCCGGCGGTGAGGTCCCCTGAAGTGCAGGTCCTCTGCTTCGCTTGCTTAGTGAAATAGTTGTGCGTGGTCAGTCCTGCATGGAGGACGGAATTTCTGGTAAATCAGTAGCCAGGAAACGGACCTGCAGAGGGTGCAGATGGCAAACCAGTCTCCTCAAGAGTTATTTTAAATGAAGATATTGGGGGGTGGGGGTGGGGTGTTGATGTGTATGATGATCCCTGCTGTCACTGCTTGGAAGCTCTGCATTGTGAAAGAGAACATCTGAGTAAACAGAAACTTTTTTTTTTTTCAGTTCAAAATTGTCTATGCAATCCTATACATACAGGAGTTCAAACTGAGAGTTGGTTATCTTGAAAAAATAGCAAAAATTAAAAATCTTCCTTTAGGATGTCTGTGACTAATACCAGGTGGGACTTTCTCAGACACAAAGGGTGGTCTCTCCCAGGACCCAAGCAATCAGTACCCTGCTTCCTTTCCCTTTGTGTGAGAATGACAGACAGTCCTAAAACCTGCTTTGATCCTTAATTTTTCCATATATGTGTTACTAAATCTTAGCTCTAAATAGCCTGAGATGGTATTAATTTTCCTGAAACTCGTGGTCTAGGACATTGGTACTTCCCTGAGTATCTCTGATCTGAAACATTTGTAATTGGTATCTATTTATGTACGTTTGGTTACTGAGAAAGTAGAGCAGAGAGACAAGATTAGTATTGATTGAATCAATATGATTGAATCCTAGATACTGTGTTCTGAATGGAAAATCAATCATTTTGAAGTCTCTGATATCTTAACAAATCTCCCATGATGTAAGTAGGATTTTCTAGCTAGTATTGCTACGGGTGTAGAGTTGTTACTCTTGCAAAGTTTTTTAAATACACCTCAACAGCGATGCTGACAGCTGTGGCGTCAGGAATGCAGAATTCAGTTATTTAGGGGATCTGACTGAATTTGGACACTTTCCTTGCAATTTACTGTAATTATGTCACTGCAAGAGGTGCTGTTAAACATTGTAAGGGTCAATGAAGGAGAATTTAATTATATCTTGCTGACAGTTCTTTTGCTTTCCATGCATAAAGTATTAAGTATTAAAGCACTTGGACTGATTAGTAGAAAATCAAGATTAATGTCTTACCATACTGTAAAGAGAAGGAAATGTGGGCATTGTTAGCAAAAAAAAAAAAAAAAAAAAAAAAACCCCGATAAAATAAACAGCTATAATCCTTCTCTGTGAAGGGCTAGGATAATAGATTATAACACTTGGCTTTGTTAATGAAAAAAAAGCCTTATGAAATAAACCAGAACTCGGATGTTTGATCGCTTCTGGCTGCCATCATATAGGCACTAGCTGCTTCCATGTATCCTCGCCATACGTCTTCTATGCAGAGCTCGGTGTGGAGCGGGGTGGCTGGAAACAGCTGCTTTGCCTCAGATATTCCAGATAGCAGCTTGTCAAAGCAATCCACTGGTGAGCAGGGAACTTGTTGTGACTAACTCATTTTTAGTGGATGTTTCATCTATTTGTCTCATTTTCAAAGCTCTGCTTCCGTCAGGATTTTCTATTGCAAGAGACATGAAAGACAGCTAATGTTAATGTTGTTTGCATTATAGATTATTGTTACTTTGGCCTTAACACGAGATTTTACATCTGCATATATGTGTTTGTCAGTTTTGTACTGTGTTCAACACAGATCTGAGTTGACTCTGTGACCAGGGCTCTTGGATGTGAGTCATGCAAATAATTAATAACAGTGCCACCCACCCAGAAATCTCAGTCCTGGATGTTGCAAATGACAGACACGAGGGAAAACTGATGTGCAGAATGGAATTACTTGTTGTAGGTCACTCAATTAAATTCAGCCCACCATCCAAGACTCCTGACCTCCAAAGTCTGTTCTTCTCTAACTCATCCCTTGGTAATACCACATGACACAGGAGGAGAGCAGAAAAAAAGGCACCATGTAGCTTCTGTTCATATACATCTATGTTAAAATGAAAAGCAAGGCATATGATGGAGTTGAGCTACCAAAGAGTTCGAGACAGCTGAGATAACTCTGGACAACGTTCTAAGAACATGTTCCACAGTGCTTAAGGGGAATCCATTTCGCATCCTGTCACCTACATCAAAGGCCAGATCTGGCCATCCCCCAGATGGGGAAAAGTATTTCAAATTGCATGGAAGTGAAGACTCATTCATTGCACTTAACAGACCGACTGAAAACATAACTCAAAAGAATGAGGTAAACACACACTGGTCTTTTCTCTCACTTACAGAAGAGCAAACACAAAGTTGTAGCATTTCTTGAATTTCTTTTGGCCATGTATGCATTTGAGTAGAAGTATTGTCAAGAACAAATTGCTTGAGTTTAATGTAAATATTACTGGGTTTTTTTCAACAACAGTGAAGTTGCACAGCTTCAGAATTCTTTAGACCATTTTCTGATTTTGTTTAGCATCCATCTCCTATTGTTGTTTGGAAATAGCGATTAGTAAGCACTCCATCAAGTCCCCACAACAGTTTACTTACAATATTTTCTGCAAACCACATGATGAAAATTTGTATCTTTTGGATGAAATAATGAAACTGACCTTACTTGATTTCTGTGTGTAATGCTGCCAAGGTCTGTAACAGTAATGATGATAAATATAAACACAGAATTTCTTAGCCAAGATTTTGTAATGAAAAGCATCAAATTCCACAGACGTTATATTCAGCCATGTAATTGCTTTGTAGGGAGGGACAGAGCAGGTGGTTGGGAACAAAAATGGTTTAATTTGCCTCATTTGGGTATGTGTTTACACAGTGAAACACTCTTGATTTGTGCATAAAAACTGTAAAAGAGGACAAAGACACCCCCAGCCAAAGACACCAAAGACACACCACATATATCAAGGTGTAAACTTGCAGCATAGTATAAAACAGAGTAATAAATACATTTTTAATATAAATCTCCAGTCCCAAAACCAGAATACCCTCCAAAAATACCAAGCTGCAATAATAGCTGTAGCCTTTTCCATGTTTACCTCCTAAAAAGCACTATTGAGTCATTAAAATCAATATGCTGATTAATATAGCCACACAAACCTCTGCTCTTTCCTAGTATTTGTGTGCCAGACACTTAAACCTGATTTAACTGCCCCATTTGAGACCGTCTGCAGAGAAAGAAAACAGGAGTTGCAGGAAGCAACCCACCAGTGACCTATCGGGTTTCCATGAAACTGCTGTGTGGGATTAGGCAGAGAGATGGCAGAAAAGGAGAACGGAAAAATCTGTGCCTCTCTGTGTCCTGAGGCAATGTCTCACAGTTAATTCAAGGCTTCTTAGACCCATGTATGCACTGTCATATCAGCTGAGAACCGAGATTTTGCTGCCTAGCTGGAGCTGCAGAATCACCTGGCTGCTGGGAGGACGTGGGAATTGCTGGTATTCCCAGCTGACCTGGTGGCAGCAGCACTGGTGCCTTCTGCTATTGCCTTGGTTTCACAATAAATATGTAGGTGGTGGGCGGGTATTTCCAGTCGGCGGTGTCTACACGCTGTGTTTAGTAATAGTGGTGTAGCTGTAAAAATAACCCAGCCAGACTTTCCCGACAGCTCTCTTCCCCTTATGCTGAAAGCAAGAAAGGCAAAACGTATTGCTTGCACTTCATACACCCTGGACTTGATTTTGAGAACTTTCTTTTTTAATCACACACATCTTAGTTTCCTTTCACACACACCCCTCCATCCAGAAAATACAAATGCGTAATAAAATCTTTAGACAAAGCCACGGGTGATGGCAAGTCTGAAGACTAATATTAAAAATAAGGTGCTGTTTGACTTTTATCAGTGCAAAGACAGCCTCGTTTCCCTGGTTTGGTTTCCCCGCCTTCTCCGTGACCTTCAGCTCAGCCAGTTTCCAGTAGCTCAGAACATATATTAAAAAGATAACATTTTTCTCCTGATCATAGCAGAGTCGGCATGAAGCCTCAAGACATGGAGTCTGAGCCTGTTGTGATTGGGCCTCTTTTCAGCTCTGGGAGTGCTAGGGGCAGAGAGAAAAGATTTACTCCTTCAGACTCGCATCTCCCTTGCCAGGGCAGGCGTGTCCCCCGCAGCACGTACTCTAGTGTTAAGGCTGATTTTAAATGTGGTTTCTACCACTTCCTTACGCTAGCCTTTCGTACTTAGGAGTTGATCTCATTGTCAGGCAATTTTTCCATATGTTCAAGTGCTTGCTTTCTCAGTTCCATCCTATTACTCCTAATAAACTCCCTCGTACCATGTTTAAGAACTTCTCTTCTTACTACCTCCAACTATATGCAGATGATTATGTTTCCCTGTAGTCAGAACTTAATCAGCTTGCACATGCTGAACACATTAGGATTTCCAAGGTTTTGTGTGCAGAACGGCTGGCCCTATGTCACCGGGTTTTTCTGAAAGACACCAGTCCCTCACACATGCTGGTGACCTGGGAGCATCAGTCAGAGCTGCTGGAGGATGCTCCAGTGGGAGAGTGGCCAGGGGATGTCTGTCCGGGGAGGAAGGGAAGCAGGGAGAAAGAGAAAGAGGGACTTTGTTCCTTCTAGCACCTAGAGGAGAGCTGGGAACGGGTGGCAGTTAAGGGAAATTAAGCTCTCCATTTGTCAGATACCTGTTTCCAGCAATATAAGGGCTGAGAGCCCTGTATTGAATGAGAAACCTTCCTGAGCATCTCTCCTTCCTGACAGCCAGGAGAGGAACAGAGGGGGTAACCTCTGAGCTCAGTATTTCATGACAGACTTCCTCCCTCTCACCCGCCTTCCTGGTGCCTGATCTTTATTTACCATTACCCATGTATTTTAGGCGTCTGGCACCTCTAAGATACATGTGTTCAGCGCGAATTGGCATGAGGGGCACTGACCGAGTGCAGTGTGACCTGGTGGACCATCCTGTGGGACCAAAGGGGGCTTCCTCCCAATTGTGTAGAAGAAACAGGCAATACAGAAGGAAACTGAGAGGGAAGAGGATGTTTGGATAAGGTAACTATTAATCCACTAAATAAAAACAATAAGGAATCCTCATGTTAAATTTAGATGGAGATAGACAATGCTTTCCTGTATTATTCTTCTGGAGAGATTAGGATAGCAGATCTTGTTCGTCCCATTACGTACAGATTCTCCCAGCCAACTTGCTTCTCCTTACCATGAAGGAATTTACATTGGCATCATGTGCTCATGAGATGCACAAAACTCTCCTTCAGCTGTCACCTTATCTCCTAGGCATGTAACTTCCACTGCCAAACCAGTGCAGGTACATTTAGTCCATCACTGTCACAGCAGGACACAGTAATAAGTATTTTCTTATTACTGTTGTTGTAATGTTGTTCAAAGGACTTGGTTTACAGGTGTGTTCTGATTATCTAGACTAAATAAGACTGTGCCTGAAGCAGTGGCCCCGGCTTTCCCAGTATTTTAGTGGAGAGAAAATCCAATTTCTGCAGGACCCACTTGAGTTTCTTCTTTGCTTGTCAACATCACGTCCTCTCCAGTGGATATACCTTTCTGCTCACTAATTAATGCTACTTATAAAATGTATAAAATTCTTTAATACCTAAGCAAATGGATAATGGAACCCAACTCATCTGCTTATGTGGAAGAAAGCTGGTCCACAAGATTATCCTTCTTTATGACTTCCAATGTAAATGCTAAATAACTGGGCCATTACATATCAGAGATGCTAGTTGTTTCATTTTGTGTTAAAAGGGGTTATTTCAAGCAACTAATGAAAAAAAAAAATGAACCTCAGAGATAGCTGGTATAGATGCTTTGTCAGGACAAATATTGATGATTTGGGACAATATCATATCCCAATGACATGAGACAACTCCTTAGTGTTGGCATTTACTACTAGGTAGCTCAAGTAGCTCACCACAGGGCTGTATGGGTCTCCTGCTTAGGTGTCTCTGCATTTCATAGGAGTGCTCTTTGCTGGGGATACGGATTTAACTTCGCAACCTGACACAAAAAATAAATCAGTAACTACTCCCCTGCTTCCCAGTTGCATGTCCTAACCAGTGTGCTATGGATTCACACTTTTGCTGTATCTCTCCATGCTTCCTCTTAAAGTGAGCTTTTGCACAGCTTCACTGGGGTGTCTGAGACATGCTTCTGCCCCAGCTTCATGGGAACTTTGGGTCTGAATCCCTCCATGTGGAAGGAGACTTTCAATGCTCCCACGCTGAGGGACTAATTCTGTCCAGGAGTGTGCTCAACAGAAGCTTGCTTTCCTTCTGTCTTCCACAGGCCATGCTTAATGAAAAACTGCCTGGGCTCACCTTAGCAGAGGCTTCTGGTTTTTAAGGATGTTTTCCTCATAGTAAAAGACACTTAAGCACCAGAAGGCAAGATTGAAGATGCCCTTCTATTTAGCATTTCCCTATAAATGCTTTCCTACTTACAGGGTTGCACTTTTTAAATGATTGTGTTTGTCTAATTTTTCCCTTGTGCTGTTGAGCAAGGCCTCAGTGCTTTGCTTCCTGTTCTAAAGGGAAGCAAAATATAAAAGTCTGTTTGACCTTCCTGTGAATATTGGGTATTTCCATCTCTGCTGGTTCATGGCAGAGGACCCAGTTTGTTTTTTTTTAATATGTATCAAATCAAAATTTATATCAAGAAATATAAATAATCTATATCCCTGATTTTCTTTTCCTAATATAAATGTGTCAAAAAATGAAAGCAGCTGAGGTAAAATACAACTTTTTTTTTTTTTTTTTTTTTTTTTTTTTTAATATAAATATATATTTACTGG
>JAVJGJ010000014.1:99374634-99398059 GCA_035590215.1 Microhierax caerulescens
TAAATAAATATTAATTATATATATCCTTTATTTTATTTTCCTAATATAAATGTTTAAAAAAATGAAATCAGCTGTTGTAAAATAAAACTTTTTTTTTTTTTTTTTTTTTTTTTTTTTAATATACATATATATGTACTGGCAGATGTTTGTTTTATAGCTCACCAGTTTAACAGTCCAGTTGCCTTGTATTATAGATCATTATGTCTCCTGGGTAAGGACCCTGCCCTCATTTTGATGGAAGCTGGTAGCACCTTTTTAGGTAGTAATTATAGTTAAGGGATAAATTATAGAAACATAGTCAAAAAATAGGTGAAAAGGGCTAGTTGGATGTCTTTGTGTTAGAAATACTTCTATTCATGACATCTTCCTGGAGCTCATTGTTTTTCTAGTATAACACTGAATAAAATGAAAATAAATTATAACTGCTTGCATGGTTTTGAAGCCCAAAATGTGTCTTAGAAAAACATTTTGGGATCACAATAAAAGTGGGTTATTACCAAAGAAGCTGAAGGATCACCAGATTTAATCTATCACCTACTCGTCTGCCAGTAAAATTATTCCTTGCCTGTATTTGCTACTCTTCCCTTCCAATTCTGTATGTTAATACATACAGAAACTTTTTTAAAAGATTAAAGAAATATTGAGCTGGCATTAATTGGAGACATTTTGTCCTGTAGGGAAGAATAATAACAACCATACCCATTTCAGGGGTACTATACACAAAAGCCTTATGATAGGATTGAAATGCTCTGAGGGTGGAGGAAGCGTCTGGAAGTTGTTCATTGCAGCCTGGACTTCTTTTTTTCATTTGAAATGAAGGCTGAGCTAGCTGTTCAGTCATGAATGAGAACAATAGTGGCTTTTAAAGGAATGCAGTTGGGAAGGCTGGCTTTTATTGGCAGTTTGTGCAAGGTCTGTGCTTCCAGAGTGCTGTCAGATGCAAGTCTGGAGTGACTTGAGGAGCTGGACCAGCTCTTCTGTGTTTCGTAAACTCAGATTTGGTCTTGTGGCATGCAGACCACGATAGTGGCACCAGCCCAGCAATAATTGAAGACAGACAGGAAAGAGAAGAGAGTCTCCTCTGAAAAGGGCACTGTAAAAATTGAATTATAAACCAGAATGTGCAAATTCCACTTGGCTGTGTGGAAAAGCCCACTGTTTCTCTGTTGTTACTGTAAGGTTTTAATTAAAGGTAGGTTCTGGTTATAAATTTTATGGCAACCGCATCTGGATGGTTTCTTAACACCTAGGTAAATGACTAAAGGTATGGCTTTCCCAAGGTTTCAGAAGGAAAGTTTCTTATAGTATTTTCCCTTGGCAGATTTGAAGCTTCTGTGAAACCAAGAATTAAAAAGAAATCTACAGCAATTCATTGACTTTTGCTGACCAAAAATAAGGTTAAATCTGTTCAATCATTTAACGTTTCTTAATGGAAAGTCACAAATGTGTAGGAAGGAACAAATAGTTCCCAGCATAGTGAAGTGAAAAGCTTTGGCCAGGTCAAAGCACATTCAGATGCACTGCAGTAATATCCTGAAGAAGGAAGCCTGGCAGGCAGAATTGTTAGCATTTTGTCATTATTTGTGTTACCATTGCCCCCAAGGAGACACCATTGAGCTAGAGCTCCTTAGGCCTCTCCCAGGGCGCTTCTGACCTGCTCTCCACCAACCTCTTTTCCAAAATCATGTTCTGCAAGAAGGGCACTGTAAAAAAAATGAAATGCAAATTAAACATATCGTTACCAGACTCCTCCATGTCAGTTGTTTTTTTTTTTTTTTTAATAGAAATGACCACTATAATGAAGAGACACTGAAAGGGAACAAAAGTAATCAGTATAGGCAAATCAAGCCTATTCAAAAGGAGTTACATGTGAACAGAAGGGATGTTTAGGTGATCAAAATATGTTTACAGGGTATTGTGAATTTATTTTCTCGTCTTGCAGGTTTTTTTCTGGGACTTAAACTCCATATTCAGAAAGCTGTTCTTTCTTAGTGGTGATCTTCTCCCAAAGCACACTTTGAATGTTACAGGGTTTTAATGAAGTCAGTACAAAAGTAGTATTTCAGATCATAATAAACACGAGGACATATTCCAGATGTGCCATCCTATTTCCACCGCATATCTGTGCACTGATCTATCTCTCTCCTAACATGACAGCTTTATCTCAGAACAAGTTTCTTAAACTCCCACTTGCCTTGTAAATTCCTTAGATGCAGTTATATGATGTTTAGTTTTATGTAAAGAACCAGACATATATTGTGGGACTTAAAAATTCTTTTTATCTCATTGGGTTGAGCACATTAAATAACATGAAGAAATCCAAAATACCTGTCCTTTATCACAGTATTTCTAGAATCCTGGCATATGTAGGAATATACTTGTCAGAGGAGAAGAAAAGATATCTGTGGTTATACTAAATTTGGTAAACAGAATAGCGTATTAAATAATTTCCTTGGTTCTTAAGTTGGAAAGTTCAATCAAATTAAATTCTTTTATTAATCTTGTTTAGTTTCCTTGCAGTACAGCCACAAATCCTGGGTAAGGTTGCATATAAAGGTTGCCTCACCCTGGACAGCCCACAGCCTACACTCGTAATGCATAGGTGAGCAAGCCAGCTAAAGGGAGCACGTAAATATGGAAAAGCTAATGGAGAAAAACAGAATTCACAGAGGCAGCCACTTCTCCAGGACCATTAGCGTTAAGTCCTTGATTGTCATTATCAATTATCAATAGACCAAACCTCAGGTTACAAACCAGTAATTTGTTTTGACATTTTTATAATTTGATTCCTGATGTTTGTCTGATGTTGGCTCAAATGGAGCCTGTAACGCCTAAAGGCTCCAAAAGCTTGATTTGGATATCGGGAATGAGTTACAAGGGGTACATACTTTACAGTAGGAAGATTTCTATTACTGCTTTCGCTCGATTCTCTGCATCTGTGGTCCAGTTACCAAGTGGCATTGTTGAAGTCATCCCACCCTTAGCTCTGTGAGAGAAGCAGGCAGTGCAGGTGCCCGTGGCTGCAGGCACAAAGGGGCAAGGGCTTCTTACCTGTTTAATTGCACGATGGTCAGAAAAGCTGGGTGGTGTCTGAGGGCTGAATTTCTGGTTTAGTCAAACGTATGACATTACTATGCAGCTTAGCTGTCACCCATAGTACTTCATACAGTTTCTCTACACACAGACACCAAGCATTTCTGTGAAGGTGCAATACTGTCTTACAGATATGCCTGTCTTTTAAAAACATTTCTGAATTGCAGAAAACTTTGCATAGGCTTTCTGACAATTTGAATTTTAGAGCACACAAAGCCGTCTGCACCTCATAATCTGATCTACTCCAAAATAGCTATTAACTGCAACATGGTATACCATTTTTCCAGAAAAGTTGTGCCAAGTTCCCTCTTGATCTAGTTTGTATTTATGCTGTACATTGCTGGCTCTGATAATTTTTTTTATGCTGTTTCAGGTAGTCCACATCTACAGACATTTCACTTAATTTATTGAATAATTCTCCTGCTAGTGCCTGCTTTAGGCAACGTAAGAGAAAAAAATAAATCAAGTTTTGGGAGTATAGGAACAGAAAAGAAGGAGAATGCCTAGAAAAAAGCAGTTGTTTAGGATAGTGAGCAAGAAAGGGATGAGGAAAAGAGAAAAACAAAACCAAAGAGGAGTAAAGAATCTTTTAGTAAAATTAATGATAAGCAAATAACCTGATTTATTGTGCCGTGACTCAAGGACTGCTGACAATATTAACAAAAATCACAAGCAACATTACCTTTTTTTCAATTCCCTTCTGAATTGCAGTGGGATTCTTTAAAAAAATGTATGATCAGCCTTTGAAACTGTGTGTGCACAAATTGCATGTGAGAAGTGCAGCAGGGTACAGCAGTTGTCCAAACCCTTTTGCCTTGCCTTGCCTTTTCATACCTTTGCCTTTTTTTTTTTTTTTAAAGAGGTCTGTCCTTAACATGCATCAAGCACCAGCTTTAAATCAAAATATCACACATGAAAGGAGGAAAAAGACAGAAAAATAGGAGGATGAAAAAGTCAGAAGAGCTGAAGTCTCTCAACCCCAGGATATACTTTTTATGAGAATTATACCTGAGTGAGGCTATGGCCTGACTGACATGCTTCATGGCCTTGGTCCCCTGATCCTGGGCATCTCTTGGAGGTGTTGATGTACTTTCCTACAGAAATTAGACTCCTGGGAAATGGTGGGTACTTGTGTCTTTTTCTGGAATGGAGTTAAGGTACCTCCCTATACCTGGGAACTCAGAGGAACTGTATTCACCAATATACCAATTAAGAAAGGAAAACTGCATTTGTTATTGAGCAAACTTTTTGGCTCTTTATTAAACTCAGAAGATGGAGATGTCTCAATGGTTTTGCTTGTTTTAACAGAAACCAAAAAGAAAATCTCTTTTCCTATGAAAAACATAAATAAATTAAAATAACCTAAACTGTAACCTCCACCACTAAAGTCAGAAATGTTATGTAATGCATTAAAAATGAAAAACTTTATCCAACAGAGATCAATATTTTATATGAACATAAAATAGGTGTGGTTTTACTACATTCCACTGCTTTAATAATACAATAGACCCCCAAGCATAATGGAGAAGGGTAAGTCAGCATGATGTCTGCTTTATGTTGCAGAAATAACTACCGAGAATAGTAATGAATGTGATCTCAGTGGATGCATTATAAAGCATATTCTAATGAATTTTCCCTTTTGAATAGCCGATTGGCAGATGAATATGTCTATATAAAAGGGGAAAGCAAGGGCAATTAATGTATAATGGTGTCTGTTGTTAGGATATTGTTGCTAGCAAAGTGTGTTCTTGCCTATTTTGTATGAAACGTTCCAGAAAACAGTGTTTTAGTGGAATGCAATGTACTGCTTCACCTTCTGATGTCCCTTTCTTGACACTTGGGAAACAGGAAAGAGATGAAACGAGGCCTTCAAAAGAATAGCAAGGACTGAGAACCTTTACAGTCTTCAATTCCTACGATATTCATACGGTTACCTCAGGATTTTGTTGATTATCTGAGAGGGTTCCCTCTGGGGTTACTCTAAAAGCTTCCACCCAGGGTCTCTGAACTGTCATGCTGCAGTAATTCTCCTCTTTTATTTATTTTCTAATTTTCTTACCTTTCTTAGTCTTCTAGAAAAATCATTCCTTGTGAATTCAGTTACCGCTACATAAATAAGGGGTGGGGAAGGCTGCTATATTAAAAAAAAGTAAATGTTAGTGAAGACTGTTTTCCATTTGCGTGTGTTGTTACCTGTTTGATGACCAAGTTCTCTGCTCTTGTAAATGTGCTGAGCTTCACTGAAGACACAGAAGTACTTCCAGTTAAACTCACTCAAAATTAACCTCTCCTGAAACCCTCATTTTTAAGGATGGAAATAAAATCAAGAGCATTTCAGCACTGATTCGACTTGAGAGCTTTCTTATGCCTTCCTGTGATACTCTGAAGGCAGTCCATCATTAATCCCATGATTACGGGGAAGGTTACAGTCAAGTCTGCATTACTTAGGGTGGGATTGTGTGGGGTTTGAATTGTTCGTGCAAAGACCCTTTGCTTCATATGTCTACGTGAAAGAACACGGCCTCCAAAGCACTGCTGTGGCATGCGGGTTCCCCAGCTCAGGCCAGCTGTAGCTCAGAGCTTCTTCACACCACCGATGATGCAAACACAGATGTCCTTTCTCTTCTCTGTTCTTCTAGACCAGATTACATTTGTTTTTCATTACTTGTGGTTTTGAATTATCCAGGTCACCTGTGGCAATGAGATATCAGGATATGTGAGCAGATAGTCTCTAGCAACCCAATGTCTTAGTTTCTCCTGAAAGCACACCATGTTCCTTTAGTACAGGTGGAACTGTTTTCCCAAAAATATTGGCCACTGCAAGCTCTGTAGGTGTACATTTCTTAGGACTCAGGGTAGATGTTCGTAGAAACACAGAAACACCAGTGCTTTTCTTTGCAAGGCCGCATTGCAGTTTCAGCTGCTCTTACTATGTGTGTGGTTAGGGAACAACAGCACCTCTGCTGATATCAGATGAAATAAATTGTACTGATGCTTTTGTCCTTTGGGGAAAACTGAAGCTTCATATTCCAGGTTAAAAATGCATGTGGCTAGACAGACTTTATGCCAGTTCTGCTATTTGTTACTGACGTCATTTAAATATTTTTTTTACTGACTGATGGTCAGTGAACGTAATACCTTGTTTGGTAGACTGTTCCTAGGTTGTTTATATACTGACATTCTTCAGTATCACATGCTTTGGTATGCTGAGGAATTTTTTTTTTATTATTATTATTCAAATGATTTATTACAGGAGACAAAAGTTTTGGGGGTTTTTAATTCTGAAAATTTTAAACTGAGGTTTTTATTTTCTCTCTGTTTTTAAAAGGATCAATATCTCAGAAAGTATATGGGAGAAAGGATAAAGGATACGGATGTTGGAGATTTTGCTTAACTTATTGCTGGAAGTATGGAAGTAGGCCAAAATAAAATGAGAACAGAGCTTACCATTTCTTTTCTACCAGCACAGGACCACCATAGCAGTGTGAGAAAACAGGTATGATTCAGAGGTAGCACTTTGGAGGGAAAATAAATAGAAGACTAGATTAAAGCATACAACCAATATTGCTAGGTTTCTTACTAATTCTTCACAGATATAATTCCAAATCCCTAAAAGTCAAAGGAGAAGATAAGAGACGGAGCCACTGGTTGGCATTCATCCCAGGGACACAGCTATGTATTTGGATTCGGTAGTCTTCCTTTCCTGAAAACTGAGAATATCAAAACAAAAAGCCTGTTCCCATTCTAGAACCTTTTTTGAACATTTTAGGAATCTAAAAGTTATCTGTTTTCATCTGTTCTGGGTAGAGCTGTGTGAAATATTACATACATATCAGCTAAAACCTTCAAGACATAATTAAAATTTATATGAGAAATTTTATTAAAAAGATCTTTGGACTCAATTTCAGTAGAGATGCAGAAACAAACTTTCTGTAGATGTATATGTCTAAACCTTCTTGGCTTCCATACAACTTGGTTGTTCTCTTTGTTTTAGCATTTAAACAAATAAATATTTTGTTACAAAATTATAGTTTTAACCTTTTTTAATATGGCATCATCTTCTCCTGACTGACATGTGGGCTTTTGTCTCTTTTCCTATATCCTGTAAATGCACAACTACTGTAGATTATTTCTTGACATAGAGTGAGTGCAGTGAAAGTAGATGGTGTGTTACCTCTTGAAAAGATGTTTAAAAACACCCTGAAGCTTCTGGAAAGCCTGAAGGCAGCTGTTTTGATCTTAGACTGGGCAGTATAAATTTTCCTGGAAGACTTAGGCCTGCTGATGAATTATCTGTCTGGAAAAGACATCACCATTGATTCTTATAAAAATTAAGCAGTCTTTCTTCTAAAGAGTTTTGAATATTTTCACATTAAATGGTTCATTAAATAACGAGAAATGGCAACACCCACTTATCCAGTGACTAAAAGTTTTGCCAAGTGGGTTGAACCTTAAAACTATGGGGACCTCTATCCATATACACAGCTGATATATGCAAATTGTGCCCACACCAAACCCTCTTACAAAAACATGGAGAATTTGCACAGATCATTTTTCTTAGTGAGGCCGGACTGTTTCAACAGTCTTTTGTGTGAGTCTACACTTCCAGGGATCTGTCTGGGAAGTAAGAGAAAGCTACTAAGGTATACACGGATTGCTTTATTGCACCACCTGGGCTGAGGCCAAAGTCTTATTAGACACACCATATCTTCCTAGCAATTTTCCTCCACAAATTTTAAATGCCCAAGGTAAAAATTCTTGTTTTCATGTTTCTTTTATAGTTTTATCATCCATTTTCCATTCTTTTTCTTTTTTCTCTACTAAATCCTACTTCTCCTTCTAATGAATAATGGTAGTGGGGTTTTTTTATTTTATTCTTACTGAAAAGCAAAAGAAAGGTGACAGGTTTTTAAAGCAAAAATTCACAAGATTGTGCTACATCTACAGATGTAAAAGTGTAAAAGGTGATCTATGAGTGGAAGACTATATCAAAGTGATATTGTCTTTTTACTTGGCTAAGATTTGAACTTAGGATTCTTGGGTTCTCCTGTAGTAAATGAAGAAATCACTAACATCTAAAATACAGCAAGGACCTGAATGATTTAGGCAGGTCCTTATTTTGTATTTAGAGGAGGAATCTCTGGGAAGATTGCCATATGGGTTTGGCATCTCTGTGAAAAAAAGGGATAGAACAATAAAATCCAGCAAAAAAATATACTTCCAGAAATCTGGGTTCTGTACGTACATTTGCAACTCAGGACCATTTCTATGACAAGGTGATTTCATTACCTTGACATTGGGGGAAGGGGGGCGGGGGAGGGGGCAGATGGGGAGAGGGGGAAGGTGATTTGTTTTTAGGATACTAAACATGTTTCAGGTTTTACTTTAGGAAAAAGAAAAGGTAAGATTACAGAATTATAAGTGGGTTGGGTTTGGTTTTTTTTTTTTGTTTTTTAAATTTTTTTAATTCAAGAAAAAAAAGAAAAAACTAAAACAAACCTCTTTAGACCAGAGAATGGATTTTTCAGGCAAATATTGTCCCTTTACTAAATTTCTGAATAGAAACTCCATCGAGTTAAACAGGAGAAATATGGAAACTCGGAAACTCTTCAATACCTTGCAAAAGAAGGAAATAGAAGAAAAGAAAAAGAAAATACCAGAAGCCAGCAGTCACACTGTCCTTTCCAATGCTTTTCTCCTTCAGTCCCAGGACCAAGTCCAAGTCTGTTGAAATTGTTCAGTAAACAGCCTTTGCAGCGTTGATTGGTGCAGATCTCCATCCGTAAATAGCAGGGTTACTTTCACAGCTCAGACTGTATCCAGTGTGAGTGTGAAGCAGTTAAAGTAAACCTCTAATGAGCAGCATGAATTTAAAGTATCTTCCTTCACTGTTAATGACCCGTTGTCTTACTGATTGCTTTTCCAATCTGGATTCGGGTTTGGATTCAGTGCTTGGAATGAGGAAAATTGCAGCAGCAGCAGTTGTTAATTTATGTTTTCTTTCTAGTTCCTCTTTTTCATTTGTGATCATTCCTTGCAGGGTTAATTGTTTCAAAGGGACAGCTACATTATTTGTCTTGATCAATTTATTTTTTTTCCTAAGTCTTGCTTTAGTGATGAACTTTCTGGTTGTTGTTTCACTTTGTACTTTAGGAGCCTCAGACTCTAGCAGTTATTTATAATTAACTATTTGATTATTTAATTATCTTTATTCAGCATCTTTCTGGAACAAAAAAAAAACCAAACAAACCCAAACAAAAAAGCATCTACTTCTTACAAACCACTGTTTTCTCTGAAGTCTGTTATGTGATGATGGCTTGGAGCAGACCCAGCAGAGGTCTGCCTTGCTGGCAGAGGTCTGACAGATCAGTATTTTGTAAGATGATCTTTTGCATAAAATTACAAGCTGTTCCAGCTGGCTTTTTTGAATGTGTCTATACAGAAAGGCAAAGGAGAGAGGGTCTGAGAACAGGCGTGCAATTTCCAAGCCTTGTGCATACTACTGGAGAGCACTTGGCTCTACCCGCGTCTCAGTTTCCCTGCTACTTCTTGTATCTGCCAATGATTATTTCAGATCAATCCATGCTTCTGCAGGCCACAAGAGTAATATAGTGAACTGTTGGAGCACTGAAGGAGATCACTGAGGGAAGCTGAGTTTGTGTTTTTTGAGAATGAATTATGTATGATAAGAGTGAAGTAGGAACAGCTTGAGGAAGCAGATGGATCTCAGTATCACCTGAAGCTCTCTCCAGCCCTGGTTATTATTCTTTCATGATAGGTCTGGCTATATATGCTAAATATATTGGAGGCTGGCCTCTGCAAGGAGGACAAAGCACATTTTTGGGGTAGTCTGTCAGTTCACCAAGTGATGATCTTGATGAACCTGGATTAAATTTAACAAAAAATCCTGTAAGCAGACCCTAGGAATTCCAGTTCCCTATAGATAAGGGTATCTGTCAGGGAAAGCCAGAGTTGCACATTGTACAAAATCATGATTTAGGCTAGAGTAGGCCTAGGCAGCGCTTGGGTGAGATTTAACCTAGAAGAAAGCTCAGAAAGATAGTGCCACTTCTTCAGAACTGGCTTCTGTCTTCAAACACCTTCTGTATTGTTATAGGACCATCTGGCGTATTTGGCACATTACACCTTACAGACTGCAACTGAAAGTTTGGCTAAGCAGGAATAATGAGATTAGCTTTGAAAAGACTAGATGTTAAGTACACATATTTTTAATAGAAAATATTTGAGAAATGTGTTGTGGTGGTTTTTGTTCTCCTCCTTCATCCTCTCACAGTGACAGAAAGTTGTTACTCCTCTGTAGAGGTGCTGTGCAGTACCAGTTGTAGTGCGTCAGTGCACAAAGCTCATAAAATCATTTGCAGCTTTCAGACTAATATCTCAGGAGAGGTTTTGTTTTCATTTTTGGTTTTGAAGAAATGGTAAACTGCTAGGAGCTAGCGGAGAGAATGAGAGAGGGGCCTATGCCCCCTAAAGGTCATAACAGTCTTTTGAGTAGAAATGAGCTTGTTTTTCTGTTCTTCTCAATACTCACACTCAGAATGTCACCTGTAAATGCAACATGCACTTGCGTAGATTGCATAATGGTGTACATGGGGTAAAATCACAGATATATTTTGATCAGTCAAATCATGTAGTAAACCAGGTGTGTTTTATCTGTCAGCATGCTTGAAAGCCCAACTGTGTGTATTTATTATAGCCAAAGTAGATGTTGATTTCATGTAAATTTATATACTTACGTAAATTATGTATATCTATGCATACATGCAGATATCTAAAATGTAACCTCTCTAAAAATGTGAACCAAGTGCTTTCTTCCCAAATTGGATTCTACTGAACTTAAATAATGCCAAATCAGAGTTTCTCCTTAAGTTAAATTCTGAAATTCCTATTTCATTTTAAGGATGCTGAATCTGAATTTTCATCAGCACAGTCCTCTCAAGCCCACACTGGCAACTCGGCATACATGTTTTCCCTAAAATATCATGGGTTTGGGGTTGACTGTGAATTGAGATCTCCAGCTGAGAAGTATGGTAATGCACAAGAACTTCTGACATAGATGTTGCTTGCCTGTGTCAGCAGCTACTGTGATTTTGGCCAGCACGTTTTTCAGAACTGGTGAAGCTGACCATATACAACAGTAGTTCATTTTACTACTTTAATTGTGAAGGTGATATATCCAGCATAGATAAGAATGGGCTTCATGAGATTTTCCTTGCACTCCAACTTGTGGTGGATGATAGTGATAATTTTCTTACAAGCACCATTACAGATTATTTAACACAGACTGTGATTTGGTGCTAGCTGGGTGGGCTATGGCCCACAGCTACCTCAGGCAATGCCCTTTTGTTAAAAGTAGTGGAAATGGCATTGTCTCAGAAATGTACCTGGCACTGATTCTCTGAAGATGTCCGATAGAGATTTATATGTATAAACTGTACTCTCACACAGCATAGGTGTTAATGATACTTGGACAAAATGGCAAAGGAATAGCTAATAGAAAATCTCTCCAGAGATATTTCAAATAAGCATGTTAGGCTGATGTTCATTTGATTGTCCATTAATGCACACCTGGAATAGTCATTACACCACTCAGCAGGAAGCTCGCTGTGCTCCCATTATGATTAAGTGGTGTCTGACACCTTCTGCTTGTTCATTTTGTGTCACAGATCCATAAGGTGGAAAGCAGGGAAGGAACAGGCTTTGCGTTTTCATTTATTAATAGTGTTATGGAAGACTTAACAGTATTTCCAAGGGAAAAAAACCCAACAAACCAAACCAAACCAAACCATCTCAACTAGAATAGTTATAAACCAATACAAGCTCCCCATATATGTTTGTTTAAATTATATTTCCTCCCCACCCCACCTCCGTATTTAAGCCATTGGTTTTGTATTTTTAGATGAAGGACAAACCATAGCTACAGAGGTCAGGTTGGGGAAGCCTGGTCATGGATTTGCCCACAGAAACTGGTCAAAAACGGAGGTGTGGGGTTTTTTTGTAAGTACTTTCTAAAGTTTATATTTTAAAACATGTAATAACAGTGGAAAATTGATTTGCATAGAAGTCTTCAGTGTTTGAGGATTTATAGGTCTGTTATTGGTCATTTCCATGTGGACACTTGCAAGTACAGAATTCATGTATGAGCAGGCACACCCAGACATTTTGGAGCAAGATATTTTTCTGAGCAAGCTCACTAAAGATGATTACATTTCCATTAGTGGGTGCCAGAAACACTTTCCACTCTTCCTAAATACGGCGAGAGACCAGTTTTGAGTTATATGCCTCAGTATGCAGTAGAAATATATTTTGCCAGTAAGTGTCTGAATCTGAGCTTTTCCCATAGCACTTTCAATCTTTTATTTGGAAGACACGAAGCTGTAATGCACTAAGTGCTGTTAATTTCATGCAAGGTATGTCCAAGGCCTGCCTTCCTGTGTTCCTTCAAAAAGCTTGGATACCATCCCTGGAACTCTTTCTGCAAATAAGTTTAGGTAGCTACACCAGGGGCTGTGGTGATACCACTGTTTTTTTCTGAAATTGTTACATAACTTGCTGACTTTCCTCATGATGTCGTACAGGGTGACGAAGTGTGTTTATAAATCTGAAAGACATTTATGCCCAGAAAAGGCATATATTTCAGAATAACTCGAGAATTTCTCTGTTGTAGCAGCCAATTGATGATCATAGCAAAGTGTTCAAGGCTCAGGAGTTTGATGGTGAGTTTCTTTGGGAAAATATTTTTATGGAGAAATTGATACAGAATATGGACAGATATTAGGGCTGATTCTAGGAGAGTATTAACCTATAGTGATAATTGATTGCATATATACCAAGAAACTCTCAGAAGGGAAGAGTTTTAATCTTGTGATGTAGCTTAACAGATATAAAAAGACTTCTCAAGCTTCTTTTCCCCAAAAAATCATGACCTGTTCATCCACGCTGTGGTTTAACCAGGCTTACAGCCAAGCACCACACAGCAGCTCACTCACTCCCCCTCACCCAGAGGGATGGGGAAGAGAATTGAAAAGGTACGTAAAACTCAAGGGTTCAGATAAGAACAATGTAATAGGCAAAGCAAAAGCTGTCTGTGCAAGCAAAGCACAGCAAGGAATCCATTCAGCACTTCCCATGGGCAGGCAGGTGCTCAGCCATCCCCAGGAAAGCCGGGCTTCATCACGTGTAACAGTGACTTGGGAAGACAAATGTCATAATGCTGGATGTCGTGTCATGTCATCCCTGTCCCCGTCCCGTCCCCCACCTTCTTCTTCCCCCAGTTTATATACTCAGCATGACATCATATGCTATGGAATATCCCTTTGGCTGGTTCAGGTCACCATCCCTGGCTGTGTCCCCTCCCCATTCCCTGTGCCCCTCCAGCCCTCTCGCTGGCAGGGCCCAAGAAACCAAAGTCCTTGACTTATTATAAATATCACCCAGCAACAGCCAAAACCATCAGTGTGCTATCAACATTGTTCTCACACCAAATCCCAAACACAGCACTGCACCAGCTGCTAAGAAGAAAACTCACTCTGTCCCAGCTGAAACCAGGACAACCCGCTTTTGTGCATGGGAGGTGGGAAGGACAGCAGGGGGTGGCAGGAGAGGTGCAGCAGCGGACCTCCTCAGTGTGGGGCTCTGAAGGTGGCCAAGACCACAGCATGGCACTAGGACTTCTCTTCTGTTCTCAGACCAGCAGCAAAGTGGCTGCCTGGCAGGGAGGGCTTCCAGGGGCAAAGTCAGGGCACTGGTGTCTTGAAGTAAAGAGCTTCAACAGACATGCAGCCACTGTGAAAGACACAGCCCTCACACATTTACTAGGGGCTAATTTTTGTCACCATGGCATCATCTGTGAAAGCTCCAAGGTGCACAAGTTGCCACTTAGAGAATCATAGAATCATTAATGTTGGAAAAGACCCTTAAGATGATCAAGTCAACCCGTTAACCTAGTACTACCAAGTCCACCATTAAACCAAGGTCTATTTATATTTTGTCAAAGAACAGAAGGATTGATCATAACAGGGCTTATAAATGCTAAACCACTCCTTGTCTTCTGTTTTCTAAAGGTAAACATCCAGATATTTACCACTGAAGATACCAGTTCATTCTCTTTGTTTTCTTTTGGATTAAACAAATCCACTCCTTCATCTCCTTTTCTCAGGGTTTACCAAAAGAAACAAAACCAAATCAAACCAGAAAGCCCCTGGGGAAAAAAATGACATATTTCAGCGCTTGAAATATATGAGACATCTTTAGTGACTTGAACATAATTAAGTGTAAGTATGTAGCCCAAAAAAGTGGCAAATTGTGCCTCAGAAGTGTGGTGTGTTTTCCTGGGAACCAAGAACCAGGCACGTTCTTGCTTTTGAACAAGGGAAAGGTTCTCATAAGTTAAGGCTAAAATGATTAAAAGATTTCTCAGAATCTTAATCTTTATAAAATTCCCATGTTAGTTACTAGGAATTTGTATGATCCAATCTTATAGCTTTGGAGAACATTAAGCTTTGATTAGTGGGCCTGTTAGGAGGACTGTGACCAATGGAGCCTTGGTGGTTTATAGTAGCATTCATGTCTCCCAATCTGGAAGAAGTAGTAATAATACATTTTCCTCAGCTCTTAGATAAGCAGAATACAACACGGTCAGGTAAAACAGAAGTAGAACCTTGTTTGTGATTTCTGTTGAGTAATCCCAGCTAATCAAGCTCTCCAACTCCTTAAGAAGATCTAAATCTAAAAGTAAGGACATTGATGAATTAAAGCCTTGCTTTAGAGGTCATACAGACAACAGCTTTTTATATTAAAAAGTCAGATCATCTGGTTTATTTATAGCAGGAAAAATATGTGAGTTGCTGACCTTCTTTGTAAAATGTTTAAATTTCCTGTCTTTCTGTATATACCAATACAGCAAGGTCAAGCATATTGTAGGAGAGATATGTAGAAGAGGAACAGCAGTAAATAATTGAAGGGCCCTTTTTTCAATGAAGAACTTGGAGGAGAGTTTGGCATAAGATGAGTAGGAAACAGCTCCATGCATGGAAGACCAAATTATTAAGATTTAAAGTAAAGAAAAGAAGGAAGAGAGGAAGCTCTACCTGTCTGGGTATGAAGGACCCACAAGGTTTAGTGTGTGAAACCAGATCTTGGATATCTGTAGACCACAATGATATGAAACCTGGAAGGAGAAATTACTGAGGGCCCGCATGCAAATTTCTGGGATTATTCTGATCGCATTCCAGGATTTATACGCCATTGCCATTAGCAGCTGTCTTCTAATAATACCATCTTTCAGAAACATGCATTTGCCCATTTACAGCAGATCAGGGGTCAGCAAAAAGACAGTAAAAAATTTGCCACATGGCATGCGGCAAGAGTGCCATTCCATCAGCCTTTCTGCAGATGACAGTTTCCCAGTGGACCCACCTCATTTCCTTGTTTCTTGTTTCACAATTATTTGTAATATGTTAGATGCCATTGAAGTCATTCTACCATGAAATTAAATTTGTAGTTGTTTCCATGCTGACACTCTGAAGTTGTGGTAATGGTTATTGGAACTAGCAAGATAATCAAAGATTATTTTACTTGCTAAATATTCAGTAAAAAAGCTTTTTTTGACATACCACAGCATATACAAACCTATTTTAGATACAGTCAATTACAAAACCACCAGTATTTTAGACAAATGATGGAATTTTCTGAATGTATTGAATGCCTACTTACTTGTAAAGCACTGTCACTCTGTCAGTTCAGGACACACATTATTTCCAGACCATTAATTGTTTTTCATCAAGCTGCAGGAAGAAATAAGGAATCTCTTTTAAAGCCTAGAAAGCATTTTCAAATTGTTATTTGCAATAATAGTGTTCAACAAAAGGATCCCTTTTGGACAAAAATGTTCCCATAGTTCAGCCAGTTCTGTTTGTTTCACTGTTTTGCTGCCCAGCATTATAAGGATCATAAGAGTTCACTTATGTAGTTTATTATCTTCTTGGGAATCCCTCAAGAACTTTTAAAACAAAAATAAAAGTCAGTCACCTTAAAAAACAAAAAAACAGAGATTTTGCAGTGCAATCTTCATGCATGTGTTCTTCCTGCAGGGATCCCTGACGTATGAAGTATTCAGCATTAGGAGATCAGAGGAAATGAAGGTGGTTTCTGCAGTTGCTGATAATCAGCCCTGAGCAGAGTTAAGTTCAGACCAAAGCACAACTTAGATCCTCATGCTTATGCTCCAGCAAGAGATCACGGCCCAATGTAATAGAGCAGACGGCACTGCTAGGCTCTCTGCTTCTGCAGCAGAGTCCACAGCCAGCCAGCGTATGAATTGGCCTCAGTCTCTTCTCAGCCCCATGTGATGCCTCATAGCTCTAAGGGGTGTTCTATGATTTATAATATTTTTAGTTCAGAATGCATAAAATTATAAAGATCAGTGTTGTAGACCGAGTGGTACAGCCAGTATCATAGCATGATTGAAAGAGACAGTGTATGCTCAAGTGTTCATCAATTTATAGTGCTGAGCACTGAAACACCTAAGGCTTGGGAATGATAGTTTTTGTTGCCGTTGCTTTTGAGACAAAAATGTCCATCTGAGGAGATGTGCTGTAACATGTCCAGCAGTGCTCATCCACACAGAACAGCATAAAATCCTACTTAGGCTGGCAGAAGTGGTAAAGGAAAGCATGGCATGATTTAGTATTAAGGTATAACCTACACCCAGGAGAAAACTGAACATCTTTCTTTGAGATTAATTACTTGTTTTTCGTTAGCTAAGCTAAGACTCTACAGTGATGCATCAATAAAATAATTACTTTTCAGCCTACCAAGGTGTCAGCTTCATACAAGTAACAGGTTTGTGGGAATTTATTAATATGTCCATAAACCAACTGCCTCAGTAGTTTACTGCTGTAGGGCTCAAATTCTGTTTGCTTGTGGATGATGAAAATTGCTGAGTAATAGTCAAATCAATTGAACACTTGCACTGATGTACTTTCTGTTCAGCTTATCCCTAACAAGTTCTCTCTAATGGGTGAGTTGAACCCTCCCCCAGGAGTGCTCATTTTCCTTTGTGTTCCCCAGGTGACTGGCGCTGCTATAAAAAACTCTCCTGTAGATGTCTTAAAGGGCCAAGGTAAATGCCACTTTGGCACAGTAAGGTTTTATCCCAATTTTAGGGGAACGTTTATATTCCAGCACTAAAAATGTTAGTGGTGCTGTGATTCGGGCACTTTGACCTAGTTGTCAAATTCAAAATGCATGACTGTCATCATGTCTAACTCCACAGTGGACTGTCGGGGCTCTGAGAGTCAGCGTTGCTTTGGCTGCCTTTCTGACACCAGTTCTGGCATAAAGGGTGAATTTCAGTAACTATCAGATTCATCAGAAAAGCTGGGGAACATTCCCACACTACCCCTGAAGATATCCACAGTCTGGATTTTTGGTCACTCGTGGGAGCTGAGAGATCAGTCTGAATCCTTTTAGGCAGAGGGGGAAGGTGACCCATGGTCTTCTTCTTGTGACCTCCAAAAATTACCAAGGAGTTTACCTTCGGTAAGTCTGTCCAATTGCAATAAGAAGTAACAGGAGGAAATTACAAGTAAAGAGGTAGTTCCCACTGCATGTTACATTTTGGCAAGTGCGCTGTGTGAAAAAAAAACCTTTCCCTTCAGGTAAGCAAGGAAAAATCATACCTAATTTAAGTGCCCTGATTCAATATGTGTTACTCTTCTACTGCTCAGCACCACAGGACTCAGGTGGCTGAGGGGCTGCCCCAAATCAGAACTGTGAAGATCCTTAAGATACATAATATTAAAAGACTTAAGACTCCCACAGGCTTTATGCACCTCTAGGATTAGATGAGGCTGAAGCAAAAATTTTGAGGATTTAAACTTTGGACTTGGAGGCACATCACCAGCGATTTTTTTTTCCGTTCAACTGTATTCTGCATTGCAGTAGTCTAAGATGAAGGTATATCACATGGCTATTTGCAGTGCAAATGTTCTGGAGCTAAAAACTTTGGAGCTGAACCCAATTTTCTTATCCTTTTACAAGGATGTTTAAATTAAGGGGTTGGATTCAAGCCTATCTCTGATTTATATGTTTCTTACATAGTGCTAAACATATATGTATATTTAAAACTATATATTTCTATTACTGGCAGCTTTCCTTCCAGAAGATTAACAACGTCTGGCACTAACATACAGTTAACAAATATATAAAGCTAATAAATATGTCATTTAGACTAATATAGTATGTTTAAAATAAACCATCCCAAGAAGTTGTGGTTTTTTTTAAATATGGCAGCTGTCGTAATTTTGTCTAAAGACAGGAGCCACTAGGGGCCACCATACACCTCACAAAAAGGGTATTTCTTTCCCAGGGGAAAATATTAAAACACATTCCACTTGTACCTAACTGACTTCACCTTTCTCATGAAATTTATTTGCAAAATTTGCGAAAAAAAGGGTTTCTTGTAATTAGGTTTTCACTCTGTCTCATTCATTTCCAGTAGCACAGTTGTACACAAGCTCATGACAACAGACTGAAGGCTGAGAAGCACTAAATGACGATCTCACTTCATGAAAGTTGCTTTCCCTGTGAATTACTTCTGTATAAAATGAACTGTGTTCAGCATTAGTTTTAAAAAATATGAAAATGGCAAAGTAATCTGCTTTGTATTTTCAAATAGGTACCCTCTGAGATAAGACTATACAATTTTAACAAGGAATCATTTATGCCAAAGCTGTAATTGAAGTTATGATGCATTGCAATTACTTCCATTAGAGCTACCTCTTCACTTGAGGTCCTGAGGATTTTCAAAGAAAACATTGTGTTCAGTCACTCAGCTATCTGTTTATAATACATACAATTTACGCAGGAATCACAATAAAAATAACATTTAGAAAAGTTATCTTGTTTCTTTGGCAGAGGCTGCATATATATAATTTTCTATCTCCACCCATTCTCTTCATCCACACATTAATCCCAGTTGAATAGTAACTGACCATACAGAGTTCCCTGTAAGCCTGAGTCCTTCCTTAGCATTAGAAACAGGAGAACCCTGAAATCCTAGTGGAAAGACTTTGTTGTAACCAGCAGTTCATTTACATTTATAAGATATATATACACATATACAAACAGCTAGTTGGATACTTGGGTGGATGTTCAGTCCATATGTGAATCGATGATATGATTCCACTGGACCCAGCAAAACCGTTTGTATAGATTCCCACAACCTAACCAGTAAGATTCGTAGGTACTTTCACATTTGTTTATGGGTTTCATGTGAGAAATTAAAGATATATTAGCAAAATTCTAATATAAACTACTAGAATTCAGATTCCAACTAAAATATTTTTTTCTCTTTTTCCTTTTTCAGTTTGGGATTTTTCGTACAGAATGCTGGGTTTTCCATTCTCAAATTTCTTACATTTAGAGCAAGTTAGCCACAGAGGAAGGATTAAATATGCCAATTTATACCCATTAATATTTCTTTTTTAAGAATATGTGGCATTCACTGGGGTCATAGTAAGTCTTCTATTAAAATGAAGTTCAATCTTGCACATACATTTCTTCCCTTTTGTATGCAAAAATAGTTCATTAACTGAAAGTTGCCTTTTTTTCTGGTTATTCCTTGACTTGTGTTCAACCAGCCGAAGACCCCATGCTGCTTTGCAAAACTGAATGGCCTTCAGCTTCCATTGCCTTTCTGGAGCAGCCTGAACACAAAGGAGAGTTTATTTAGGCTAATACATACTTTATGCCATGATTCACACTTACAGTGCATATCAGTGTCAAACTGCTGCTCCTTTGACAGTGTGAGATGGTCAGAGAGGATGTTAAATTCTGTTTGATATTTATTGTCTTTGCCCTCATTTGAGAACAATTTAAAGCATTAAGTTACTGAGAATTTTAAAGTCATGTTGAAGCTCTTAGCCACTCAGGCTTTGTTAAATTACATGGCATCTTCATGATCTGTGCTCTCGCAGGTGAAATTCATTGGTCAAATATAATGAAAACAGAACTGTCTCTAAGACGAGTGGGCAATTCACGAGAGAGATAAAGATCAAATGTTGTTCCTGCATGTTCTTTATTTTCTGAAAAGTCAGAACCTCAGAGTAAGATGATAGCATAAGACTAAGAAGAATTAAACTGTTGCCAAGTGTTAATACCCCAGGATAACTACAGACTGGTGAATTCTGGCATAAGATACTGATCAAGGCATAAATCATAAGTGGAGGTAGCAAAAGCATTTATGATTTATTACAGCATAAACCCTGCTCTTCAGTAGAGTATTACCATCTATCACAAATGGTGTCCTGGATTTTCAAAGAATCCTCTGGGTATTAACCATCAAATTCTTCAGTGTTCAGCAGATGACTGTACTCCCTTAAGAGCTAAATGTTGCTTGCATATTGGAAAGTGAATAGACATGATGGAAAAGATGTGGGGAAAGAGCTCAGTATCAGTTATTTCATTCAAATATGAAACTGCACTCTCATTCCTTTGCTCTGAAACAATGCATACTAGAAATTTTGCACCCTAGCTGAGTGTCTTCTCTAATTCTTAAACCGTTAATGACAATTAACAACACATAACTGCCATGCTGGTGCCATATTTCAAGCTGAGCAGTATCTCACTGTCATTGGGGTACTGCCTTGAGCAACAATTATGGCTTGTTTTATGTCTTCCTCAGAAGAAAAATGCTGTTAAATTATGGGCCCATTGGGAAGGGAATGTCAAGGGCTCCAGGACACACTGGCCATTTCCAAAACTGGTTTTGTTTGCTTTCTGCTGGTGGATTTTTTTTCAGTGCAAATAGCTTTGGTCATAAATCCCTATCCAACTTTTTTCTTTTTTTTTTTTTCTTTTTTCTTTTTTTTTAATGGATGATATAAGATCTGCCAGAGTTCACCTTTTAAAATGTGGATGAACAATTTTTTTTCACCTCATAGTTTAGCTTTGGAAAATGTATTTTTAGTTTTTGCCTCAGACAACTGCTTACTTACACAAAACCATCATTTTCTGATACATAAAAGTATTACAGAATTTGGTGAAATTTGAGCAACAAGTTTTCTTCTAGAGTTGAGTCAAAAAGTCAAAAGATTTCTTTTCTGGCTTCATAGCATATCTGTAGGTTTTAGACCTCTTGCAGCGTTTCCATGCTTCATTCATAGTATTTGCATTTAAAAATAACGAACCTGTAATTTTAGACAGTTTTTGAAGAGTTTAAAAAATCAAACCTGAATCTGAAGTTAAGCTAAGTCAAGCTGACATATTTGTTTGTTTTCCATTGTTCAAAGAAAAAAAAAAACAACCAACACATAGATTTTGTATGATGTTAAAGTAGGGGGCCCTCCCACTCCCCAGTTAAGCAAATAACAGAAAGTTTATTCATTGCCATATTTTTATTTATAACTTTTCCAATGGCACCTTTCATCTCTTGGATTTTTTTGCCTCAGCTACCTGCAGGCTACTTTTTGAAAAGGCTTTTCCTTTGCTTATCATTTTTCAGTGAGTCCTTTATTCCTCCTTCACATGAATGTATAACTTCTGCTAAAGTCAGCAGAACTTTTTTTTCATTTTCTACCCCCTGCTTTACAGACACTGCTCAACTCACTTCCCTGTTATACTCTACTAGTTCTGCTCTTTCTTATTCCAACAACTTGCACAGATTTGGTGCAAGGATCGATGCACCACCTCGCATCTGTGCCCCCAGTAACTTGTTCTCGGGCGCTGTGTTCCACTGCGCAGTGACTCCCACCTCCCCTTTCTGCTGTTCCTGACGGGAGGGATGACCCCCTGACCGACACGCAGCGAGCTGGAACTCACTGTTTCACAATCCTAGCAAAACATTCCTCTTTCGTGATATCCGGAGGAAGTGAATGAGTTATAATAATGGAGGGAAGGGAGAAGCTTCCAACCGTTTCCACTTCTGGATGTTTTGGTTGCGAGGAGCGAGGTTACTGCATTATTATGGAAGGATATTGTGCTATTCTGAGATCTCAAGACTGGAGGAGGGTAAATAATATAACTTTTTATTTCCATGTTTACAGATATGGGAGACAACCTGTCTCATTGGTCCTCTGGACTCAGAGACCGATTAAGAAAATCTGCCTTCATCGGGGGGCACCGACCTCCCTGAGGCTCAGTTGCCTGTTTTCCCTGTGGCCACACCTCAAACACACATGCGGGGTCTCTGCAGCACCGCGGGGTTGTTACCATCACGTCTCCCCCGCCCACAGATGCCCGGCAGCCCACCGAGATGCTTTTTCCCTGCTGGAGGCAGGGGACCATGCAGGGCTGAGACCCTCACCCTGCCAGCAGATCCCTGGCCCCAGCCTGGACCCCAGCCCCACAGCTGGGGCTGCAGCCCCCCACCCCCAGGGCTGCCCTGGGCCCTGGAATGGCCACCCCGGGGCTGTGGCCGCCAGGGTCTTCTGCAGCGGCCTGTGCTCCTCAGCCCTTTGGGACGCCTCTGTATTGTGCCATTAATGAGCTCATGAGACCACTAACGAGCTGGTGGCGGTTTCTGTGTCTCTGTGGGGGGACATTTATGGCATTTATAGAGAAAGAAAGCTGGGTGGTGAGGCTGTGTGTGCAGCAGGTAACTGCTAACGAGATGCCTTCCTGTAGCAGACATGGAGATTCATCTTGGGTGCATCGACACGTATGAACATCACTTCCCAATTTTAGATAGGGACGAGGCCTGAAAGGTAATATTTTTGCTTTGCAGTTTAAGGGGCAGATGAATCTGAGGTGTAGATAGGCTCTCTTCCCTCCCATTTGTTAAGGAAAAAGGTTCAGCATTTTTCTCCCTTTTTCCATTCAGCCCTGCGTAGATCAAAATTTGATTTATCAGTTACTTATCATTACAGACAGCCTTGGAGCCAGGTTTATTCAATTGCTGTCAGAGCGGCACACTGTTACTGACGCCTCCCGCTCTGTGAACAGAGTGCACCCTGTCAGAGCCCGCTGGCGGCAGCTGGGACCCATCAGGCACCACCATCCTGTCCAAGCAGCAGGTAACACAACCTCTCCCAGGAGAAACAGGTACTAGAGCGTTACTTGATTCAGGAGGCCAAGACTGCTTTGGCTATTTCTGCATTAAAAAAGTAATAAATCATGGGGTCCTTTCAAATGTCTGCAGGTCTCTGAGAAAGAAGTTATCAGATAGACAAAAAAAAGATTAAATATCCCAATGCAAAAAGCATGAAGGTAAGACAAAGTAACAAAGCAAAGAACTCTTTTTTCTTTTCTTTTCTTTTCTTTTCTTTTCTTTTCTTTTCTTTTCTTTTCTTTTCTTTTCTTTTCTTTTCTT
>JAVJGJ010000014.1:99398609-99413714 GCA_035590215.1 Microhierax caerulescens
TGTGGTTTCTCTTGATTCTAGACTCTTTTCTAGAAAAAGCCACCTGCAAGTGTATCTGACCAGCAGAGGTTATATTCATCATGACTATGACGATTACTTACAGCATTTGCTTTCCACAGATGTTTAAGCTCATATCAGAAAGAACCATCTAAAATTAGCACTAAAATATTGTATATTTAGATAGCACTGAATACATAAAAACAGAAAAGAGAGAAGAAATGTCACACCAACAAATAATAAAATCTGTTCACTCATGCCTTAGTTCTTGACACATCAAACTGAAAATGAAATTTGCTCCTTTGAAGAGCGCTGAGCTAATGAAACTCTGCTGTTGAACACCATGTTCATAACAAGCTTTTGAGATGGCAATGATCTTGTTAGCACTTCAGGAGAGAACCGTGATTCCTGTGCATTTTAGCTGGCAAACAGGGTGAATTATGTCAAGCTATGTACATTCATCAGTGCTGAAGGGTTACAAACTTTTATAGCAGACCATTTATACCAGGTTAAAATTTTAATACAACAGAGTGATGTGACTCTGTCCTCCTCAATTAAGTAAGTTTAATGTGTGGTTGTTCTGAACTGGTCAGAGATTAAATAAAGATTACATAAAAAGGTGTTCGCAACAATTTTTAGTCTGGAGATGATTTTACACTAATAAATTTCACATATTGCATGTTATACCTAATCAATGTTTGTTTTCCTTGGATTATGGTAACATTTTCTATTAATGTATTTAACAGCACTGGTTGCTAGTATTATGCAGGAGGTGTGCGCGTGACTCAGGGACGACACATATGTGAATGCAGACTATGCAAACAGGACCATGTTCTGCCTTAAACAACATCGAAGCAGGAAAATGCAGACAGTGCATGGGGGAAAGAATTAGACCCTGAGATTCTCCATTTTATCTATGTATATAAAACATGGTATGTGTGTATGATTGGCAAGCTCTTCAGTAATCCTAGACTTGTTGCCCTAGTTCTGACACCTCCATGGTTATGAACTTAACATGTGGTATATGCTTCATAAAACAATTCTGCCATTGTCAAGCTTCTTTGCACAGACAATGAACAAATGTATTGGGCTATGCACACTGTGCATGAAAATTCAGTCTCTAAGGACTACTTTTTTTTTGCCAGAACCTGAGCTATTTCCAGTATATTTGACGACTTTCCACAACTGGAAAACATCTAACTGTGGGTGTGGGATAAACAGGCAGAGGGAAAAAAAGCCTATAGCTGTTAAAATTTCCACTAATAGAATTGAAAGCTGGGAGTAAATGTGCCTGGGATGGCAAAAAGCATTTTGTAGAACATTACATATCCAGAATTAGCTATTCCTTTTTTACTTGTAGCAGATTTGTGGCACATATAGGGCAACATCCCTTTGTATGCATAACAGATATAAACCTACTTACCATAACAGGAGGAATGATTCAATAAATGTCATAAGCCTTGTTTCACATTTAAAATTTCAAGGGTTGTTGCTGTTTTCAGTTCCTGATATAACCTTATTGACTGCATCTTTCAAAAGTTCTGGGATACTGCAAGTCTCCGTGCAAAAAGAGCATTGAGAAAATAAAGTGATGCAGAAAGCAAAGGAACATTGCATGACCTCCTGTTTTCAGGCTACACTTCTGGTACAAGAGCTACCACTTTTACTTCATTTGATGTGAAAATGTTTTTATGGGTGAAATCTTCCAAATCAATGCAGCTTCCTTTCTACTAATTTATTATTTGGCCTCTGTCATTGTTCTCATAACAACAATAATGCAAAGTCCTCATACCTTCAACTTTTCTTTTGGAAAAGGATCATTATTGCAGTTTTACATATGGGCAGACAAACAGAAGGAAGTCCAATGCCAGGTCAGTTGCATAACTAAGTAAAATATTGTTTTCATTGCAGATTTTCAACCCCATGGATTTGACAAGAACAAATGAAGATTGTAAATCAAGATGTAACATGATTGTGCCTTTATGTGGGAATTCAAATTCTTAAGAGGACTTTGTTTTAGGTCCCAGCTAATTAAATTTTAAGCACTAAAGGCTGAGACAGTAATGCAAGGAAAGCATGATCCACAGCCGCCTAGCACAAGCGCCCGCTGAAACCATTAAGCATCTTCCTCTTTGGCCTGAAAATTCCCTTGTAGCTGTATTTCTGCTGCTATAGTTACTCAGCACTGTCCCACCCTGAGCACCCAGATGCCTGCTTTCCCTCTGCTCCATATTGGGATCAGGGAGGCTGGCAAAGCCACCCCTGACCTTCTGTACAGTGTCTGGCAGTTCAAGCAGACCGTGAAGAAAAGGAAGCCTTGGGACCTGGTCCTGACTCCAGTGCTATTCCTATTTGCTTTTTTTCTGTATCCAGCTCCTGGCTGTATTCTGTCTCTGTCCCTAGAACCATTTACACATTTTTACATTGAATAGACATTGGAATAAAACATTTTTTTCCATTTTCTGTGCCACATCAGCTAGGTCTTCTTTCCTAGAAGAAGCAAAATGTGAATTTGTCACTTCTTTAGCTGAGGAGGGGGTTGAGTCCTGACCCACCACTTTCTAAACAAGTGCTTTCATCAGGGGATTGTTGTTAAGGGTGAACACACCAATTCCTATTGCTTTAGCATCAGTATCTTAGAAAAGATATCACTGGTCTTTCAAAGAATGCTTCATAGTTGTATACACTCAAAGTTTCTAAATCCTGATTAGACAGAATACCATCCTCAAGTCCCTGAGTCACATTCAAACACTGAAGAAGGATGTGATTTGAGATGTATCTTCTGCACAGAATTTCTCAGGAGGTGTAAGTAGTACCCTGTCCACTTTTGTTTTTGTACCACAGTGTCCACAGCTGCTACTGTGAATCTTATCCATTACAAATCCTCAGCATTTAATTCTGGATTGTCAGTTCAGAATGGTGACAAGCCACCTAGAAGCCAGTGTCAGGTTGGTAGGAATGGGTAAACCCTTAATGACTAACGTATCCAGAAAAAGGTGGGCAGCCTGATCTGTGAAAGGGTGACTCCCAGGCAAGAAGGGCTATAGAGAACTGAAGCTGACCGAGCCTTGGAAGAAGACCCTGGCAAGTACTAAACCATGCACACGAACAGCTAGATTTAATGATCTGAAAGGGAGGCACAAAAAAATGACTGTTTGATCTTGACTATTATCCCAGCATTATAGAAAAATGCATTTAGACAAGCTTTGTAGAGGTTGTATGGTGATTCTAATTTTTCTCTCTTATCCCTCAGAATATCTGTACATATGCTTGTCTATCCTGCTTGTAAAGACATCGAGTAATTGGAACAATATAACCTTCTCACACATTTTATTCTTTTTTAACTCTCATTTCTAGGAGTTTCTTTCTAGAAGCTAACCTGAATCTCTTTGTAGCTGAAATTCATGTCACCTTACTTTTGTCCATGAGCCCAGAACACAGATTTTCTATGCTTCTTTACAGAGTAATGTGAAACAGGTTTTCTTTTCTTGGGGACTTTTATGATGTCCTTCTCAGTTTTCTATTCTTTAGTCAAAACAAGCCCATTTTCAATCTTTTTGCTCTAAATCAGACTTTCTAACTCTCAGATCAGTCTCTTTTGTCTTCCTTGATTGTTTTGTCTAACACTGGATGCATTATTCTAGATAAGACTGTATCAATGCTGAATGAACTGAAAAACTACTTAACATTTCTTATTTTTGTTTATATATCTCAATATGTTGTGTGCCTCTCCTACAACAGCATGATACAGTTGACTCATGTTAGCTCCACATGTATGTCAAGATTTTTTTCACAAAGAACTGTTAACAGCTTGTTTTACAGCTGTGTCCCTGCTGTTCGTTATTCCTTCGTGATTGTAAAATCTTGTATTTGTTCTTACTGTGCCCCATTTTTTCAGACTATTTCTCCAGTCTGTCAAAATCAGTTCCTAATCCGGTCTTCTGGTTAGTCATCCTACTATCTCTTTGAATAGTCTGTAATTTTTACAAGTCTTTCTTTTCTATCAGCTAGGTTTCCAAAGAAATATTAGAGAGGACTAGAACCAGAAACAAGCCATTACCCATTATATATCCTTCTAATTTTTTGGACTTGAAGTTACTGGTATTTACTAATAGCAAAACACCAAACTAGAAAGATGTGACAGAATTGTGAAATCTAGAAGTGAGGAGGCTTAAGGTATATTTCATGACCAGTAAAAAAATGAAATCTCTAGAAGGTCAGACTTTATTTGAAATTGCAGAATTAGGGAAAGTTCTCTGAGAAATTCCTGTCTGACCCTAAATTAATGAGAACCATGTTAACTGTGGCACTTTGCCAGATTTAATTATCACAGAGCAGATAGTAATCAGAATTAAAGATCCAAAACTACAGATAGGACTTCTGGAAGATACAGTCTTCAGCACATGCAAAGGTTATGTCATTCTGCATTAATCTGCAGAAATCACTTAAGAGAAACTGAAAGCACAAGAAGGAAAGCAAGACATAGGTTCACCAGGCAGATTGAGTGGTGGGAAAGGCAGCTGGAAAACAGGTTCTATAAATTAGAAATACTCAGATCAAACAGCAAGAAGTCACAAAACCAAAGCACACGAGATGGGAACATGCAGGCTCAAATAATGTCCAGAATTTGGAGAATTCTGTAAGAAGAGTGAGAAAAGTAATGAGAGAAATTCACAAGCCAGTGCAAGAGAAGCAGAAGCAGGAAAACACAGAGTAAAGAGATGAGTGGCACGTGACAGTGCAAAACACCACAGAAAACAACCTGCCTAGAAACCCTGACTGGCATTCAGTTCGTCTTTCTTCAGTAGTCGAAAAAATAATATGATGCCTAGGTTCCCTCTGCCATCTGTGGTAATATATAGACATTTCCATACAAAAAGAAGGTTAAACAACCTTGTACCTGTGACATAGGCAAGTGGGGGACAAAGCACTGCAGAGCCCAATAAAATCCTATATTAAATAAAGAACATGAATAAGGAACTCTTGTTAGCAGCTGTCAAACAAAGATGGAATCTGGAAATCAGTACAGAAGGGGATGGGAAATGCAACTCTTTGTCAACATTTAAATTCAGGAGCAGCAGAAGTGGAAAACAATTCATAAATATGCTGCAACAGCATTCAGAGGAAGGTGCAAATGATAGAGATGTCTAGATGTGCCTACAGCTCAGAGAAAAGGTAACTGCAAGTCAGGAGGACAAGAATCCCACAGTAAATGTCACAGCAATGCATGTTCAACCTTATTGAAGCATTTAGTGTTTATCCCAGTTGGAAATGTCATACAGTACAAGATGGAGCTTCAAACAAATCCACCATGGTTGTGCTGGTATCTGGAGACTTGAGAGAGCAACACAAAGTGAAATAAACTTACAAGTTTTTTTGGAGATTGGCAAAAGTGGGCAGCTCCCCAGAGGCTTATGCAAATTGCTATTTGTAATTACACAATTTTCAGTTATGAACGAAGTTATAGGGTATCATAACCCATAACAACTCCACAGGCAGGAGATGGATGAACTGAGGTGCTTGGATACAGAGCATGAATCACCCCAAGAGGTGAGATTGAGAACACTGATCCCCTTATAAAATGTTGCTCCTACTTGAAGCCTTGAGTAAACTTGCTTTCTTTCAAGGTGTAAAATGACAATATTGGCCATTTACATAATTAAACCATACTGATTATTTTGGCACATCCTTCAGTGTTCAACAGACAGACACCTCAATCTAACTGGAACTTAAGCTAAAGGGTGGGACTACTGAGCACCTTATGTTTGTCTGAGCTAAGGGTAATTTCAATACTGCACCATCAATCAGTCTGAAGTGTCAACTAAGCTAACAGGCCTGTAAATTTCTGGGTCCACCAAGACTGTTAATGATGCTATGGAAATTATCACATTTCATTCTGTGAGCTACCTTTCCAGTTAATACCAATATACCTCAGGTTTTATCGTATGTGTAAGGTTTTGCCTCTGTGTAGGTGAAGTTAGGTTGCTTATTCTTGAAAGCAGGAAATATTTGTTCAGTTCCAATGTACTATCCTGGTGATTTCCCTTCTAATGTACTCAAATGAGGCAAAAAACCCCCAAGAAAATCAGTGGGATATTCTACCAGGCTAATAAAAAGCAATTCACTTGGAAACAGTTGGCAGGCTGTTACTTGCCGTGTTTTGCTGGAGGAGGAGCAGGCAGGCTGAAGCAGAGAAAGTTCCTCAGAGATGTTTTCCTTGCTCAGTGCATGAAGCCGGTATAGTTCACAGTCAGAGAGATGAAGGTTATAATTTTTTGAATTATGCATGAAAACATATAAGACTTTGAAGCCGTTGTAGTTGATATATATATAGGATTTATGTATACACAAAATCTGGAACTTGACCTTTAATAATGAGGTGTTGAGCCACCACAGGGCAATCAGTGCAATTATTAATGCTGCTCCATCTAAAAATGCTTCTATTGTTTATTTGGCTGTTTAACAACAGAAACACATCCAAAACACTCTACTAATAGAAATGAAAGGCAGTTTAGCTTTATGTGTATTTTTTAAATGTTTGGGTTTTTTTTAAAGAAGAGATATTGTGAACTCTGCTGGACATGGTTAGGGAAAAGATATTTTAAAAATTTGTATGAAATTTAGCAGAAGCTGTGAATAAAGAGTGAAAATAGGATGCAAATTGATTACGCCCTGAAAGGTCCTGTGATTATGAGAAAATACAGTTTGCTCAAAGATTTCACAGGTCTCTCATATAAATCCCTGCATAAGCATATGGGAGGATCAGTGGCATGATCAGGCTTTGTGCAATGCCACAGGTCACACGACCAAAATCTACTTTATTGTTGCACAGTGGGTCATATTTGCCTCTGCAAATACTTATCCAGTGGGAATATATGGAGTATTCTTGGGTTTTACTGTTACTACATATTCAGATTAGCTTAACATCTTGGAAAACAATCGCAAGATAAATTACAAACTGTATAAAGGAGTCAAATGTACTGTTTACTGATGTTAGTTTGGCACTATGTTGCCATTTTATCAGTCTTGGCTACCATTTCACATCAGGACCACAACACTGGCCAGCAAACCCAGTGTTCAATTATCTATTCCATGGTAGCATTAACACCCAATTTCACTGGATATTCATTGTCTGCTGGTGAATTCAAGTGGTAACCATGTGTGAAATGTTAATGAGTATCATACAATTTACTCATCTTGATTATTATTGCTTTCACTCAGCTGCCATTGAAATTTTTTTTTTTTCTTGTGGGAGCAAGGGCTTGTAAAATGTGTGTGCATTTGTGGTGTTATACTAGAGCCTGAAATGGAAAATATTCATCCACTTGGGCAACTTTACTTGCTCAAGCAGCTTTATGATTATAGTACTGTGATAGAAAAGGCCTTGAAATGCTTAAGTAATTAAGCTATTCTGTAATTGCTGTGTTTCTTTTCCAGAGTGATACATGGACTGCAAAGACAGTCATCTTGTGAGGAAAGAGTTTGTAACCTGGTCACTAAATGTGTCCTAGAACTAAAGAAAATTATAAAAATTATATTAAATACTATGTTGGACCTACAGGACTTGAAGTATGCAAGTATTTGTTGAAGAGTTGTGGCATTGCAGAGGTTTACTACAATTAATTCCAATAGCTCCTTTGCCAGAAAATATAAATAACTTTAAAATTATCACCTTTATTTCAGCTGAATAGGGTAAAAGCTGATTGGAGAAAAAAAATCTACAAAACCAACTGAAGGAAAATGACCTTCTTTCTTTGGAAGCTGGAATCAAACAACTGAAATGAAAAGACTGCATAATAAGTAAAAAATCTGTTTGCTTTAATTTATCTTTGAAAACTTCTGGTATTTCTTGTTAAACATAATTAGTGGTGCAAATTCAAGTACTTAATCAAATTACCATTTTTGGAGTTGGTGACATTAGTACTAATTTTATGTATGAATTAAGACTGATTTTCTTCACTAGTTTCCTTATGATCAAAGAAGCCAGCGGGGCATCAGGAGAGTTGAATTGAGCCTGCCATAGTTACATACTCTAGTTATGCCACAAGGGAGCTGTTTGGGGATTCAGGGTTCATCCTTCAGGACCATTAATAACCAACACACAGAAAATGCACCATTCTCTCTCCCTCCTCTCCAAAACCTTACCACGTAATGTTTCTAACTAGCAGGAGGTTGTAAATTTTGGGGAGAGGTGGAGGGCCTCTCACTTTTGAATGAGAAAAATGTGTTTCTTCCTAGTGTGTGAAATAGTGTTCAATTTCGTCATGTTCCAGCCTCCAGTAACAGTGTAAAAGCTTTAACGTGAGAGAGAATGAGATCATCTAAGGACTGCATGCTTTTTGCTTGCTCGCCTTTGTAGAAATGAGAGATGACTTCTCCATCCGCAGTTTCTTCAGAGCTGACTTGGAGGTCATTTCCATTCTTCTCTCCCTTCCAGATGCTGTTTTATGCATATTATTGCTTTTCCTCAAACAGGAATGTAGTCCAAAGCCTTTCATAAAACTAGAAAATCATTCCTGCTTAGTGTGGCTCATCATCAGCCTGTAAGTTTTTGTGTATAGGAATTTATTTTTTCTTTTTGGCAGTCTTAACCAAATGAAATAGGAGTCTGAAGGGTTTGATCAACTCATCTGCAGCTTGAAAGTGACTTCTAATATCAGTTACAGGGCTACCAGATGATTTTCTGCATAATACATTGGAAATGGGATATGCACATCAGCCTTCCAAAGACGTGGAATAGGGTTCTCCCAAATTTTATTCTGGCATCACAGCCCACAGCTATCTCAGAAGCATCAGAAACCATATGGGAAGGGCCTCACACAGCTGCACAGGTTAAGCTTGCACAATTGGCTTTTATTAGATCAGTGAAAGCTACACAGAAACCGAGGCTTTGCCTTTGCTAAAGTAGATCTGTCATGTGCCCAAAGGACGTTGACAAGTGATCAGCAGTCAGACTTCTATCTTTTCCCTGCACAGCTTTTGGTAACAGCTGCATCATTCAGTTTCTGGGACAGTCTTGGTATCCAGAGTCCTGCAGGAAAGTAAATGCAATGTCTCAGTCAGGATCTGCCATTTGTTTTGCAGATTTCTAAAGAGATGGCATATCTGCAAGGCTCCAGGCCAGGCATATTTCACAGGTCTCTAAGGTCATTGATGCTCAGACCTCACGAGCTATTTGACTTTCACCAATCTCATCGACACTTGCAGGCTTAGAAATGACCAGGATCCTTGAGAAGGCTACAGGTCAACAATCATGTTTGTTCTGAAGCGATATCAAAAATGCTAGGTTTATCACTACCTTACGCTTTTGAGATTGGTGCCTGGTATCTATTTCGCTTTGAATTTGACCAGACCGAGTGGCCCACGTACCAGATTGAATCAACACTGGTACATTCATGTGGTCTTCATCGACTTCAGCCTGAAAATCGTTAGTGCTGATTTTTCTTTTAACACTGTCTCAACTGAACTTGTAGGAAATCTTGTTATAAACTAGCTTACTTGCAGCTGAGGCCTCATCTGTGCACTCTGAGTGCTTGGGTTTTGTTTATCCTGTGAAGTAGGTAACATACATCAAGTCAAGTCTGTCCTAGACCTGAAGTGCTATTATGTAGCAAAATTTATAAACAAGGTAAGAAGAAAGATAAGAATGCGTAAGTAAGGACAAAGCAAAAAATATAAGATGGTTTGATACATATTTTCCAAATTGAAATAAAGAAGGCAGATTGTTAATCACAGTGACCAAAAATAAGCATTCAGCTGAAGTCAAAAGGCATTGAGCTATCTGTGCCTAGTATTTTTTTTCATTAGATGAATTCTGTGAGTTTGTTTTTTATTTACTATTCGTATGCAGTTAATGCTTTCCTAACAGCTCTCTGCCAAACAGCTAGCTGGCCTTTAAACCACTCTCCCAGCCCCCAACTAGCCACACAAGTATTCTGCTTTCCACTGTAATAAGGGAATCACAGATATCACATGGTATTGCTCAGGGCTTTATCTTAATTAGCATTGCTGAGAAGCATAGCCAAAGGCCTGGGTTGTGTTTCTTTTTTTTTTTTCTTTTTCTTTCCTGCTACCTTCTACTTAATTTTTCAATATCATTTAAGCTTGTATAAGTAATGAAGAAATTATCTTCTTCACTTCAGGTTGAATATACTTTCAAAGAACATTTTTCCATTAATGACAAAACATGTTGGATTAGATCCTATGTAAATACTTTTAATACTTTTTATCCTGTGAAAAATCATTAAAGAGCAAAACCACATGGTAACTTCTGAGGATTCATAGAATGATAGGGCTCAGGTTCAAAAAGCACTGTTTGTGATCACTAAACATGATGCCTGCATTATTGAAACTAAGTCTAATAACATCTTTTGGGAGTAATCAATATCACAGATAGAGTTATGGGTTAATTAAGAAAATATTGAGTATTTCACAGAAGAATCAAGGATTAAAACATTTAGTTTGATTAAATTGCTTTCTGGAGGGTAAAACAAGAAAAGTAAAAAAGATGGTTACTTTTCATATAAATTCATATTTTGCTTGATTTTATTTATATACTTATTTATTGGTAACTGAGATCCAGTGTAATAATTTTGCCATTCACTTCTTCAGGATTTGCATCAAGTTATGAGATAATCTTGGTATTTGCTGTCTTAGATTTTTTTTTTTTTTTTTTTTTTTTGTCCATTTCCCAAAACTCTTCACCCAGAAATCTGCATAGCCAGCTGAGCTGTGGCCTGGTATGTGCTGTTATGACATAAATCTGTGTCAAAGCAGCCACACTCTTTAGTGATTTGCAGGCGCTGTGTTTCAATGTTGACTTGGTTACTGTGTTGACTCATGTCTCAATTGCTCAAAACCTTATATAATCAAATAATACTGCCTGTGAACCATTAAAAAATAGGTGTTGCCATACTTTGCTGAAAACTCGGAGCAATGAAAAAAAAATTTCATTCTCCCTTCATTATTCCCACTCAGTGCTGAAAAACAAAACTACAGAGGTGTAGCTTTTCATTGAGAGAAAAAAAAAATGTTTCTTTGGTGGAACTACACTGAATAATCTAGGAGAAGATGCTATAAGCCAGCCACATTTAGAAGAAAGAAAACTTCACTTACAGGCCAGGACTGACAGAGTTTATTTAATCCTGGCAGCTGAACTGTCTAAGAGGAGGATCTCAAACTTAAAAGTAGGACACTGAGAACTGACATGCAACTTGCATAGTGTGTTATGAAAGCGTGCAGAAGAAATATTCACAACAGGTTATTGTGCCAGTAAAAGTTTGGTTGTGGACAGCTGATACAGATGGGAAAACAAACACCATTTCACAAACATCTTAAATTCCACTTTTCTCCCTTTCCAAGCATTTCTAAAGGCTGCATAACATTATGCTGTAAAAATTTTTAAAAAATACGTTGTGCAATTTTTTTGCCCTAATTTTTTAAGAACAAATAGGAAGTTTGAGATCTTTATACACCCTTACACTATGAGAGAGCTCAGAACTGAATCCTGATCTACATCTGTACCTGAAATGCACTACAGTCTCTCCTGTTCCGCATCCTGGGACATCGCTACTCCTGAACAAGTAAGTGGCCAGAATAGAAGGAAAGAGAGAGAAAAGGATTTGTGCCCTGATTCACAGAAGTGTTCTGAAATCTAACTGGAATTTAGGCATCCATCTGAAATGAATGAAAGCTCATGGAGTCTGAATACATCTGCTGTCCACTGTCTGTAGGCAATGTATTTTAGTTCCAGACAACCTATGCCTTACATCCATGATGGCTAGCCAGAGTCAATCAAGACTGATCATATGGGTCATAAAGTGTTTTGTTTTTTTTTTTATGCGGCTACGTTGCCACTGAATCCCAACAACAGTAGAACCAAGGCAGTGCAGAACTGAAACAAATCCACTGAGTTTTGCTAAGCCTTTGCCAGTCAACATAAAACCAGAGTTCACTGTGGTGTGAGGACAGTACAGAAATTGCTAAGCTTGGTTCTGGTGGACCTAGCTCAGCCTCAGAGCAGTGGCTTTGCTCGGACTGTTCCGCTTCATCTTGGTTTAGGAAGAGCAGGCAGCAGTAAGCAGCAACCTAACCCCTGCTTGTACAGTGAGGCACTGTGCTCCATGGACCCCTGGCAGTCTAGATTCCGACTGCATGCTGACAACCACGTGTCAGGAGGTGATCTTGGTGCGCACTATCCTGTGTTCCCCTGGCTCCTTGGTACAGATGTCTAATTCCGCCGGAAAAAAACGTGTTCCCCAAGAGCCCTGCTCTAGGTGCCCAGGGACACAGGACATGGGGGCTGTGCAGGCAAACCCTTTGTGGATCTGGGAATGGGCAGCGTGGCCCTGCACAGTCTGCAATTTGCCACTTGTCTGAACTGCTGAGATAAGGAATCTAAATTTGAAATTGGAGAGATAGTCCTTCCTATGAGAGAAGGGAGGTACTGGAAAATAATGATCAGTGAAACACTTTTTTTTTCATGAGGGACAGACATGTTATAAACAATTTCTTCCAAAGCAGCAAAAGAAAACTCTCTGTCTAGCTATCATATGCAAACAACCATTTCAAATCATGCTTTTAAGAAGAAATAGAAGTTCATTATAAAGCTCAGATCCATTTTTTTCCAAATAGTGAGAGATGGCACTGCTCCAGTTCGGAACCATCCCTACCTCTTTATATGACTTCTGTGCACTACAATTATCAAACTCTGCGGAGAAAGAAGTTGGAGTCTGTTTTTCTTCATTTGGCTTGTGAGTGTTTTTCAGATGGGGATCAAAACACACCATATCCTGCCCCTGTGGAAAATACATTTATACTCAAGATATGCAAAACAGGATATGACAAAATTCTGGAGAAAAAGTGCAGCACTGCTGATACATGAGGTTCTGGTATAAATCATTCCTTAGCTCTGGGATTCATGTTGGAAACTGCTCAGATAGATGATTTGATGCTTCTGAACTTGAAAGGAATAAATAGAAAGAGAACAAAAAGACACTGCTTTACAGTGAAAATGAAGTAATGTATTTCCGCTGAAGAAGTCAAGTCCTCATCAGGATCTGTCATTCCAATGTATAATCTACTTTGGATTTATATCCAGCAAGAGGCAGATCAACAATATAGTTATTTCATGAGAGCTTTCCAGTTTGGTCATGTGCTAAACTTCTTAATTAATCAGCTAATACACCAGTTTGCTTTTGGGGTTTTTGTTTGGTGGGTTGTTTGTTTTTGGGTTTTTTTTTTGTTTTTGTTTTTGGGGGTTTTTTTTAGTTTCTTTGCCTTTAATTTGAGGTTCATTCATGCGTGGTCTTTTTGTTAAAGTAACTTACAAAAGCAGCATTTTTGTCAAGACTAAAGCTAAATAGGTGGCATAGGTATATAAACATAAAGCATTATTCAAATAGGACATGAACTAATTCTGATACGAGCATCTATGCGATCTTGATCTATTTTTTAATACAAGTTTTATGTGAGTGCTCCATAGTTCCTGCTATACAATTGCCTGTAGCTTTGTGCTGTAGGCAAGAGCTGTATAAAAGTAACAATAAAACTGGCTTCTCACCTTCTCTTAAGTAAAGCTTTTCACACTAGACAGAACTTGGAGGATGCACTTGTTCCTAAAAAAAAGTGACTAATATTGTTAAAGAGATTTCCCATTGATGAATTAATGACATTCAAAATCAGTGGAAGACATAGATCTCACCCACCTTGTGTACACTGTAATAGAATTGCAGATGCCATTACTTACTACTGTGCTCTTTCAGTACAGCATCTTCTCAAAGTTTAGTCGAATGAGGAAAACCTAATTTTTCTGTTTTGTAGCAGAGAAGGGTGAACCCCAGTGAAAAACATAGGTAGGTCCTAAGAATTATGCAGCTTCATGACTGATGTTTTAGCTGCTTGGTCCTGGAATTGTACCTGAAAATTAGATAAGTATTTTGGTTCCATGAATGACACTTGAGATCTGATTAGAGCAATCTGAGGAACTCCATTCCTGCTAAGAGCTAGTCAACAAGGACTGCTGAACACTGAATGCTCCTGAACTTTCATTACTGCAGGCACCACTTCTGATGTGGTGCAGGTTGGAACCACCTACCGAGAGTGGATGCTTCCATCTGTTATGCCTGAATTATTAAATAAGGTTGATATAATTTGAAAATACAACTGCTGTAGTAGAAACTGGGTGCGCTAAGTAAGTCTGCAAAAAGCTTGGTTATTTACATTCATTCCCTGGTTTTGCTTCATCCATTCCAACCTCAATTTTCCATTTCTCAGAAAAATCACCCTAAATAAAGCATATGTAAAGGCTTCAAGTTTTATCACATTGTAGCAACTTATTTTCTGGATTCTGGTAAGTTTTAATTTGAATATGGGTACTAAAATGCTTGGAGCCATTTGTACTTTGATCAGAAGAAAAGCTTGAACTAAAGTGCCTGTAGTCTTGTTTTAGGCTTCAGCATTCTGAATAAAATCAATCATTTAGTACAAGATGTTAACAAGTCAAATTTGTTTCATTCCAGCAGAATGTGGAATACTGATGACTAAACATAAAATGGATATATTACAGTAAGAAAACTTACTAAACATAAGAAATAAGAAGCAAACAAAATCTATTAATCAAATAAGTTATAAATCTTGCCTACCCTAGCCATATAGTCAAGGTTTATGAAGTTCTAAAATCTACAGGCCTAATGATGTCAAGTATTGCAAGACAAGCACGAGAATCTTGAGTAGAGTTTTTAACAAACTATGTCAGCACTGAGAATTAGCAAAGGCAGCTGCTCCAGATGTTCAGATTGTAGGACAGAATAAATGCTTTGATGGATGCCTCAGTGTTTTCTTCTGTGTTTGTACAGCGATGTGTTTGGGTGATAAAGAAAAGCTGCCTCAGATCTTTCTATTTTCTTTCTTTTTAACAAGGTGTTAGACACATTTTCTCCTATGATCTTTTACCTTATGTATAAAATAATTTCAAATTATGTTTATACTAAGTCAAGGACTTTGGTTTCTTGGGCCCTGCCAGTGAGAGGGCTGGAGGGGCACAGGGAATGGGGAGGGGACACAGCCAGGTCAGGTGACCTGAACCAGCCAATATCCAAAGGGATATTC
>JAVJGJ010000014.1:99413749-99425819 GCA_035590215.1 Microhierax caerulescens
TCAAGGACTTTGGTTTCGTGGGCCCTGCCAGTGAGAGGGCTGGAGGGGCACAGGGAATGGGGAGGGGACACAGCCAGGACAGGTGACCTGAACCAGCCAATATCCAAAGGGATATTCCATAGCATATGATGTCATGCTGAGTATAAAAACTGGGGGAAGAAGAAGGAAGGGGGGGACACTTGGCATTATGGCATTGTTTCCCCAAGTAACCATTACACGTGATGGAGCCCGGCTTTCCTGGGGATGGCTGAGCACCTGCCTGCCTGTGGGAAGTGGGGAATGAATCCCTTGTTTGGCTTTGCTTGCACAGACGGCTTTTGCTTTGCCTATTAAATCGTTCTTATCTCAACACTCAAGTTTTACATTTCTTTTCAATTCTCTTCCCCATCCCTCTGGGTGAGGGGGAGTAAGTGAGTGGCTGTGTGGTGCCTGGTTGCCGGCTGATGTTAAATCATGACATCTACCCACTGAAATGACCTCATCTCTGACAGACTCTTCCATATGCTCTTCTTTAATATATGAAATCCTATCCAAGCCATCGTAGAGAGGAAGTTGCAATAAAGTTAGTAAATCCAATGTGTTGGACTAAGATGGAGGGAAACTTTTACATGAATCATAGAATCACTGAATGGTTTGGGTTGGAAGGGATCATCTAGCTCTAGTCCCTCTGTGCCATGGGCAGGGGCACCTTCCACTAGATCTGGTTGCCCAAAGCCCCATCCAGACTGGCCTTGGACACTTCCAGGAGTAGAGCATCCACAACTTCTCTGGGCAACTTGTTCACCACCCTCTTAGTGAAGAATGTCTTCCTTATATCTAATCTAAATCTACCCTCTTTCAGTTTAAAGTCAGTACCCCTTGTCCTGTCACTGCATGCCCTTGTGAAAAATCCCTCTCCAGCTTTCCTGTAGGCCCCTTTAGGCACTGGAATAGAACCACGGTGGTGTCTTGAAGAAAGACATGAAGCATGAAGACTACATTTTTCTGAAATGTGACATGCACTTTTAAGATGTTAATGTCTCCCACTGCTATCATTTGGTGATTCAGGGGAGTTGTAGTACTATTTGCAAAAAAAAAATAAATAAAAAAATAAAACCCCAAAACAATTTCAATAGAATTTTCAGAAAGAATAAATAATCTGAAATTTAATTTATGCGCAGAATACGTTCAGCAACAAAATCCATTATGTGATATGAAGAACATAACAGCACTGGTTTAGCAGAGGGATGGCACATAATACAGCAGTGATTTCTTTATAATTTTCAGGCTCATACACAATTTAAAAGCTTACTGAATTCTCTGGTTTCCATGTTGTCATCGGGTACATTTTGAGCATGCTGTATATCTTCTGTGTGCAGCACCATGCCTCAGATCTGATCTGTTTGATGTCATCTATTACTTTGCTGTTCTTCTTAAGTATTTTCTTTTTTCCTTAATGAATATTTGAATTATTTGCCCATTTTTATGTTATTACATGAATTCTGTTTCTGCCTGGTTCCAGATATTAAGCATTACATTTATGACTGCTGCCAGTAGTTTGGTTTTATGACAGATGGTACTGAAGTTAACAGTTTATACATTCTCATTTGCATGCCATATGTAGATATTTCTACTCAGTTCTCCACACATACCTCATGGCAATTAGAGGGTAAAGAATGCGTTAAAAAATGTGTTAAATGTACTTAGTTCTTTCTGTTGATGAAAAGTGTGCCAACAGTTTGCTGCATTTTCAGATTCATTTTTAATTATTTGTAATTATTCACCAAGTATCTTACAATAATTCTTTCTATCTTCTGTAATGTTGAGAGTATTCATTATTCAAAAGCAAACTGACTTGACAGGGTGCATAAACAATCATATTTCTATTCAGTTAAAAAGCATATTTCATGACATTTTGCTCTGAATATCTGAAATCTTACATATTCTTTTAAAATATTCAATACATGAATACTGTAATACATATTCAGTTTTTGAGTGAGTTGATGTACTTAAGTTGCTTTACCAGTTAGTTGGGTTTCTAAACTTAGAATCATAGAATAGTTTTGGTTGGAAGGGACCTTTAATGATCATTTTGTCCAATCCCCTCAGAAATTAACAGGGACGTCTTCAACTAGATCAGGTTGCTCAGAGCCCCATCCAGCCTGACCTTGAATGTTTCCAGGAATGGGGGATCTACCACCTCTCTGGGCAACCTGTTCCAGTGTTTCACTACCCTCGTTGTAAAAAATTTCTTCATTACATCTGGTCTAAACTTACCGTCTTTTATTTTAAAACTATTCCCTTTGTCCTATTGCAAGAGGCCCTTGTAAAAAGTCTGTCCTCATCTTTCTTATAAGCCTCCTTTTAAGTACTTTAAGTACTGAAAGGCCACAATAAAGTCTCCCCAGAGCCTTCTCTTCTCCAGACTGAACAACTGCAACTCTCTCGTCCTGTCTTCGCAGGAGAGGTGCTCCATCCCTCTGGTCATCTTCATGGCCTCCTCTGGACTCAGTCCAACAGGTTCTGAGGACCCCAGAGCTGGATGCAGCAGTCTGGGTGGGGTCTCATGAAAGTGGAGTAGAGGGGGAGAATCACCTCCCTTGACCTGCTGGTCGCGCTTCTTTTGATGCAGCCCAGGAAACAGTTAGCCTTCTAAGCTGTGAGCACACATTACTGGATCACATCCAGCTTTTCATCCACCAGTACCCCTAAGTTCTCCTCAGGGCTGCTCTCAATCCCTTCATCTCCTAGCTTTCATTGATACCAGGAGTTGCTCCAGCCCAGGTGCAGGACCTTGCACTTGGTCTTATTAAACCTCATGAGGTTCATGTGGGCTCACTTCTCAAGCTTGTCCAGGTCCCTCTTCCTGTGTTTGGTTTGTTGGTTTTGGTTTTTTTCTTTTCTTTTGACATAAGCAAAGGGATTTCTGCAGAAAACATCAGCTGTTGGGTAGAACTGGTGTGTTTAGTAATTACACTCTGTACAGCTGGCAAAAATTCAGCTGGAAGGGGTGGGCTAGAATCTTTGCATCTTGTCAAGGATGCCAAGATTTCCAGTTTTTGTGTCTGAGGATGCCTTTCAGATCCCTGCAGGGCCTTAAAGCTTTTTTCTCAGTTTTGTCCTCCTAAATATTCTGGTACAGAATAGTCACTGTTAAAAGGTAACAGTATTAGGTCCCTCTTCATCCCTTACGAGCTTCTTTCTCTAGCACTTAGCTGCTTGTTTTCCTGTTGAAATCTCACTTTCTGAATTGAAAGCCTCTTAGAAGAGCTCTCATTCAGAATAAGATAAGAGCACAACAGGTGGGAATCTCTAAATGGAGCAAAACCAGGACTGTAATACCCTGGGAGGTCCCCGGTGTGAACAGAATAAGTCACACATGGAGTAAGGGTCACTTTGCCAACCTAGTTTATCCTACCATATCCTTTGGTAGGACATTGTCTAGATTATTTCTAAGTGACTTGGCAGATTCTCCAAGACCTGAGGTTACAGTTTGATGCTGTTCTGGAAGATCAGCTGTCCTCAAAAGAAGAGCAAGCAGGCAGCACGTGAAGCCCTCACAGGAAGTCGTCCCAAGCAATTTAATGATCTGTTCTGACTTTATGTGAATCTGTAGAAGTGGCCTCAAACTAACAGTGGTCTAATTATGTTTTTTTCCTATAGGACTGAGGCCTTCTGAATCGGTACCTTTCAGATTCTGTGCACTTCTCTGGAGCTGATCAGCTGAACACTGAAATATGTTGTTCTTTTTTGCCCAGCCCTACAGATTCTCTGTTACTTTTGTCTTTCCTTAACAGAAATCCTAATGCTGCTCTGATTTTTCTAACATGATTGTTGTTGTTGTCGTTATTACTTTTATTACATATATTATTTCTGTGCTCATCTGTAAGTAATTACAAAGATTATAGCTACTGAATTAACACTGTTTAAAACTGAAAACAGGAAAAAAACAACCCGAGGAAAGTGCAGGTTTGGGTCTGTGCCTAGATGGTCACTAATCCTGCCAAGAAAAGATGGACTATTTTGTTTTCAACACAGTGGAGGCTAAGCCAACAGTTATATAAGGTAGCTTCATTTTCATGGTGAATGCATTTGAAACAGTGTCTATTTCAAAAGAAGTGAGTGAGTTTACTAGTCATTTAAAAGGAGAATAAAGGAGATTCCAGGCAAAGCTTTCTTCTCAGAGCTTCATGATAGGTCTCATCTGCGGCTTTCCACTATGCCTTATGTATCTCACACTGGAAATATCAGGCCTGAAAAGAGAATAAAGTAACATAGCTGAGATGCAGTATGATTGTGAAGGAGAATTTTTGCCCTACGTTTTAATGTCTTTTTTTGTATTAACCTTTAAACTGCACCAAACTTTTTGAGTTTATGAAATGTTCACATTTCTCCCTAAAGCTAAATACATTATTAAATATTATTTGCTCTAAAACATATATAGATGCTCTGTAACCTTTTTTTTTTTTTTTTGCATTTTTTTAACTAAATAACTTTTCACTTGAGAATGCTATTCCAACAAAACATTTTTCAACAACAGCAACAAAATCATTCTGGTGACACTGTGTTTTAAACCTCAGTGGAATATTTTTCAGTTATCATTATGTTTCCTTCAGACGCTTTAAGAAAACAGCTTTAATGCTTGTTTTAACTAAATACTTGAAAACACCATGTTGAATGTAAAAAATGAAAATGGTTGTCTCATAAAGTATTCTAAGCATTTTGCTTCAGAATGTGTTTAAAACATAATGCACTTTTTTTTTTTTCCCCACTTTTGCTAGACAAAACTAATTGGAAGTTTTAATAGGCAAGGGACTCATTTTCTATTAAAGGCTGATTTTTCTGTCATATAGCAAATTATTACCCTAGGTAAATCATCATATGAAAGGACAGTGCCTTCCTGAACACATACAAGCAAGCACTTTGGAAAAAAATCCACAAAATATTGGAACATTAATTGTTTTCCAAATGTTCAAGTAGTGCACATCTGGTTTAGGGATATGAAAGTTGGAAAAGTTTGGAGCAAACTTCACTGATCTTATTTTCTACACATACAATTCTTCATGCATAATTCATAAAATTCCAAAATATCAGAACTAAATATCTGCAAATATGGATGTATTTTCATGATGATAAAGTCTGATTTAAAAAGAGAACGAATCTGTGGCAGCACACATATCATAAAACCACAGCTGAAACATTGCTCTGATTTCTGCAGTTGTAGACATATCTCTAAGATCAACCTTGTTATGGTTATATGTCTCCTTGTCATCACACAAAGGTTGGCTGTCACTGATGTGTTACACACTTGTATTTTTCTGAAGATTTTTAAAGGTTACCAGTAGAATTTTATGATTAATGATTACTCTGCTGGCCATTAGCCAGACCTGAGAAAAATCAAATTAAGCTAATAGATAAGCTATTTAAGCTTTTTGCCTGTGGGTCAAGTAAAATGACTTAAGCATGTAAACAGAGAGAGTTTTACTTATATATTGGGAATCTAGGAGCTTTGTTGTTATTGCCTGGAAGTTACAAAACTAGGTTATAAGTAGTTCCCACAATCATAAAATAGCTAAAGCTCCAAAAAGGATAGAATCTACAGGTGCAGGCTGCCATTATGGTCATTAGAGATGCATATCACCCCGGAGCCTAGAGAGAAACTAACTTCATCCTGTCATTCTAAGCACACACATAATCCAACATCAACTATGTAGACATCTAATGCATTGTGAGATGAATCCCACCTTGGATGTTTCTTAGGTCGCATTCGTTCTTGACTCTGAACTAGTATTTGAGTTCACTTTGCCTTGTGCGAATTCAAGGTTTTCTTTATGGGTCCTACAGGAAGGAGTAACTGAGTTTCATGCTGTCCCCAAGCACAAACCCAAAGTGTACTTAACTGCACCGCAGTCATCCCTGCATGTCCCATCAAGTCCTTGCAAAGATGCTGTTTCCTAGACTGTTACTGCCAGACCATCATCTCAGGCAATCTGAGCTTGGGTTCTTGTAAACCTGTGTAGCCCCCTGCACATAAGCTGAGGGATATTGCTTGTGGTAACATGAACGGAAAGAGACGATGGACTTCCTAGGGCTCGAGCTCAGTCTTTGGTGTAGTCTTACTTTGCTGCATAAATGAATTCTATAGTGCATACTGAGGAGTCTGACATTGCAACTCATCCTAGTTATTTTAGCCTTTTTCTGTTGAAACATAGATGATGTGATCTTAGATCAGCTGCCTAATTTTTAGACTGTGTAATAAATACTAGAGTACATACAGAAGAGAAAAGGGAAGCATGGTAATATTGTGTTAAGTTCTGTGGTTTATCTTCAAATTCATGCTCTACTGAAATGCTATATAGAGGGTCTATCTTGTCGATTCTAAGGCACACAAGCTAGTCACATAAAGTGTCGTTCATCTAGCTGGTGTGAGCACTATTGGCCCCCCAGGAGATTTCATGAGCTTCTTCTATTCCAGCAGTCATCCTTTGATTTTGGTGAGATTAGCACCAAGTTATGCACCAGCATAACCACAGTACTAAAAGCATCATGAGCTGGCTTCCTTTTGTCTGTGCCAGTTGCAATTTACTTTTGGGGAAGTCATCTGGCAGTTAGGTTGTGTTCCCTGCTGGGCATGTGGACAGAACAACTTAATTAAAATCACACTTTATACAACTTCTGTGTTATTTACCATTATTTTCCAAGACAGGAAGGATGAAGTCTAATAAGCATAGTTTTATAACAAAAGGGTTTTTTGGTTTTTTTGACATTCTAGAGCAAATAAGTGAACTTCAACTTCCTTGAACTTGTTTATGACATTCCAGAATGGGATTTTACCAAGTTACCACTTCTTTATTAAACTGATGCATGCACTTTGGCCAGCACAGGTATCAAGGAAGTTAATTGTGCTTATTATCTGTTTGTCAAAAAGTATGTGACTTTCTTAATATGACCTTTTGTGGCAAATTGCCTACAAACACAGCTCTCATCTTCATGATTAGATTTCACCAAAATGTGATTTTTATCCCTCTACCTGATGTTACTTACGTTAAAACATATCCATTTTCTCCATTTTCACTTTTAATATTTGATTCTTAGCTACTCTTTCAGAAATGCTTTAATTTTTCTTTTTCCTTTTATTTGGTGCTGATTTACACATACACATGGAAGCCATTCTTGAACTTCTGAATCATGTCCAAAGGCTGCATCTTCAATGAATAACAGACACAAATATGAATAAGGGGACAAAAAAAAGCCTATTCCTTACAGTAAAATATAACTGGTCAACAACCCCTAATTCCCAATCACCATTTATTGACCCCATTTCTGCGGAAGGTTCCATCAAGCTACTCAAATGCTTGGCTTGCCATTAGCTAAATCTTCAGCAGTGTTGATGATCTTATCCTTGAACACAGTGAAGTCAAAGCTCTGACAGATTAATTCCAGAGTTCACTACTGTTCTTAACCTCTGGTTAACAATGTATAAAACAATCAGCATCATTAGAAATCTATAGCATATTATTATGATTTGCTTTGATAAAACAAAATAAAAAGCTGTTTAGAGTTCTTATTTTCAACACAATAGTAAGTTCACAACACAGAAAATTGCTACCATAGCACAGAAGCAAAAAGAAAGCTAGTAATAATACAGATGTTCCATAAGGTTTTTCCCATATGCAAAATAATATTTCCCTTTCTTTTTTTCTGTTTCCTAAGAAGTCCTTGTTTTCTTTACAAGTCATGTAAGATCCAAGTGATCTTTGCTTCCTCAGCTCACAAGACTGTCAGTGTGCAGATAGTTCTTAAAGGTACTATATGCCAGGAAGATTGTCTCAGCAACTAAAAACCATATAAAGATATTTCTCTTTGCCTTCCATAGATGTCTTGAAATCTTCCTTCATAGCTCAGTATTATGGGAAGAGTAGGGACAGTGAGCATATGATGTACGCATGCCTACATGCACAAGGGGAAGAGACATTCTGCATATCATATCTGCAAAGACAGAAATTAAAAATGCTGCCACCCATCATGTCTCTCAATAAACTCTCAATGCATATTTTAAAACATTCACATTCTTTCTATTAAAATCTCAATTGTACTAAGTTATGAACAAATTTTGTAAGCAAATCTATTACTATGAGACTGTACACACAGAAGAATTAAGTCTTTTGTGCATAAGTTGGCAGTTCATGGCCAGTTTGTATGAATTTCAGTTATTTAAAGTGTGGCAAACTTTTCTTAAACTTCTCTAATTTTTTTCTTTATGCCTGAATTCTCAAATTAAACCATTTTTCCCTTTCTTGAGTAAAGTTAATTTAGTTTCATAAAGTATTTAGGGGGATCTTTATTTGAATAGTGAAAGTAATTCCATTTAGAGAACTTGCAATCCACACAGATTTCGTTAGACTTTGTTTCCTTTTCAGCATCTTGATTTTTCATGCTAGCCTGGATACTTACAATGTCCTGTCTCATTTCTGTAAAAATAGGGGATTTCCATCTATTCTGAGTGTATTAAGAGTGTGGCTGATAATATGCCTTCAATGCATGCAAGCTTCAAAGACTGTAAGACCTCTCACATCATCAAAATGCAATAGAATATCAAGAATTGAATAACCTGTCAGCAGTCATTGAGCATGTACAACATGAATAAAAACCATTTGTTCTGCAACTGCAACATGAAATGGTGTTAGTAGCTTCAAAGCATCTTTTAATTTCTAGTGTTTATTTTCCACAGTGAAGGCCAGCAGAAAATATCCAAGATGTAGTGTCATTTTGGAGAGTTGATTGTGATTCAACTCAGCTTCATCAGAAAACAACAGAAAAAAGTATTAATTTAAAATACAGTCTAATTTTTGTTTTAATTTAACACAGATAGTATACTTCATTTTTTCAAATGTCGTGAAACAGTTCCATTTGTTGTGTTCATCCTGTGGTGAATGGTCAGGCTTCTCCTTCCTAGTTCTCTGTGAAACAATGATTGTTTCTGTAAATGTGGCCTAGTTTCAGCTAGATAAATCTTATAAGATATCAATAGTTATATCAATGTCTCCTTTTTTTACCTAGGATGCTTTACAATGATTAATCACAAATTATTTAAAACATAAAATATAGATGTTCTTTTCTTATAGTTACTCATTCACATTATTTACAAGATTTTATTCTGATTTTCATTGTTCAGAAGAAGATTAAAAAATTCTGCATCACACACTGTAAGAAAGGCACACTAAGATATTTAGTAACTGTAGAAGTTTGTGTGTAGGAGTGCCATGTGTATGCAAGCAGGTGGGTGTTTACACCCACCTCTGATTCATCGGGTAATTTTGTTTTCTGTTTGTAACAGGTATATTTCATACAGAATATTATGCCGCAGCATGATACTAAACCTCCCAAAATGACTGTGGGAAACTGTAAGAAAACTGGAAATCAAACAGAACTAGACTGTTTTATAGTATTTATAATACTTTACACCTTGTTCCATCTTCTTAGATGCATAGCATTTGGCAAATCAGCCTGGAAACAAAGTTTAAAAATAGCTAGGCTTTCTTCTTCAGAGAAGACAGAAAAAACAGGCACACTTGACTATCTGAACTATCTGTTAAGAGTCTGAATTTAAATTTGTTAATTAATGGGTTTTCTGTATGGAAGTAATGCTTCTAAGACCCGTAAATGGGTGTATCTGTGCATAGTTCCTTCTTCCTTATTATTTTTTATTCTTTGAATTTATCAGTCCATTTCAGTCACATTACATCAACCTTTTAGGCATTAAGAACATTTCTGGATTAAATCTCTGTCTGCACAGAAAGAACAGACTGTATCTGAACCACACCACTGGCACTTTAAAGCCAAGAGGGTCATCAGTATGCTTTAAAGTGAGAAGCAGAAGAAAAATGGCAGATGCAGAAAAGCATGTGGTTTGGAAATCTCATGACTGGTAGACGATACTATTGCACCAGGATAAAATAAAATGGAAAGAAAGAGCAGACCATGCTGATGTTAGAACTTCTATCTGTTACAGAGCACCTAGAATCAAATCAAATGAAAAAAACCCATAGTTACCATGAATCTGTATTGACTTAAATTCCAGATCTAACTAGGGAAATTACAGTTTATACTTATCAGCTACACATACACAACGGCAACAATGACTGCAATATAGGAAGGTTAGAAGCATTGAAACCAGAAAACAGTATGGAAACCCATGTGGACTGGGAGACTGCCACGTGTGTCTGCAATGCAAAGAACAAATTCCTAGACATATCAATGACTGTTTCATGCTCTAATTGGCCTGCATCCCATCTTAGAAGATGCAAATGTTTTACTGGTTTTCAGTAGCACCCAGGATCTTGTTCAAAATCCTACAGCTGAAGAGGTTGTCATTACATTGATTCAACAGTCTTGGGGGCTTCAAAAGGCCATAAATATTAATGAACTCGTATGTAGCAGTAAGAAGGTGATTGGTAGAAAACCAAGAAAAATTGTTAAAAAAAGGCAAAAAAAAAAACAGCTGAGAGAACTAAATCTTTGCAAGTCATACTGATACAGTTTAGGATATCATGGTAGTACAAGGAAGTCAAAGTATACCAACTGATACAGTCCTGAGAAAGAGAAAAGAGGGAGCTGGCAGGACTAAACAGCAGAGTAAGGGAAGAAGTTTCTTAGAAGTAAAATAGCATTCTTTCAGAAGCTGAAGCCCTGTCAAATGGTAGAAAATAGAAAGGCTCATAAACTTCAGTAGATGAAATATGAAAACACAATAGACCATGCTAAAAAAAGATTGTAAGGAACAAATAGTGAAAGGAACAAAAATTTGTAATGAATATTCAAACACTGCAGGAGCCAGAAGTCTGCCAGAGAGCTGCTGATGACCAGAAGGCAAATTCATACACAAACTCTCTTTTGCCTACATTCTTTTTGCTATTGTTTCTAGCCTCTTTACAATGCGGTTAAACTGGCATTTTAGCCAATCTGCATGAGAAAGAGAACCATGCTTTCATAATACAAGTGGCAGAGATTTGAATGCGGTGAGGAGTGACTGGGTTGCCATTTCTTGACATAAAATGCAGCGATTGACAATGAGCTGAGATTGAACTACTGATTCATTTTTGCTGAATTACAAAATTATCTTTTTTTAAAAAAAAATTGGAGATTCATTCTATGTTTTTCAAAACTGATCTTTTCTCCAGGAAGATGTATTGAAATTTAGGCCTAAATTCACAATGCTTTTTCTATACATGATGAACATTGAGGCATATTATAAATTGTCTGAGATAAAGAATATTTGCTTACTCATTATTAACTCTATTCAGTGCCATATTTCTTATTCTAGTCTTACAACTTATTCTTCCCTCCCTTTCTCCCTTCCTACAAAACGCAATTGTGGTGGGTTGATCTTGGCTGGACACCAGGTGCTCACCAAAGCTGCTTTATTGCTCCTTTCCTTAGCTGGGCAGGGGGGAGAAAATATAATGAAAGGCTCGTGGGTTGAGATAAGGACAGGGAGATCACTCAGAAATTACCACCATGGCAAACAGACTTGACTTGGGAAATTAATTTAACTTATTACCAATCAGATCGGAGTAGGGTAATGAGAAATAAACCCAAATCTTAAAACACTTTCCTCCCATCATTCCGTTCTTCCCAAACTCAACTTTGCTCCTGATTTCTCTACCTCCTTCCCCCTAGCAGTGCAGGGGGACAGGGAATGGGGGCTGTGGTCAGTCCATCACACGCTGTCTCTGCTGCTCCTTCCCCCTCACGGGGAGGCTGCTCACACTCTTCCCTGCTCCAGCCTGGGGTCCCTCTCATGGGAGACAGTTCTTCATGAACTTCACCAACATGAGTCCTTCCCACGGGCTGCAGTTCTTCACAAGCTGCTCCAGAGTGTGTCCCTACCATGGGGTGCAGTCCTTCAGGAACAGACTGCTCCAGTGTAAGTCCCCCACAGGGTCACAGGTCCTGCCAGCAAACCTGCTTCAGCCTGAGTTCCTCTCTCCATGGGTACACAGGCTCTGCCAGGAGCCTGCTCCAGCGTGGGCTTCCCATGGGGTCACAGCCTCCTTCAGGCACATCCCCCTGCTCCAGCATGGGGTCCCCC
>JAVJGJ010000014.1:99426622-99438895 GCA_035590215.1 Microhierax caerulescens
GGACGTGGGGGAAGCTTCTGGCAGCTTCTCACAGAAACCAGCCCTGTGGCCCCCTTGCCACCAAAACCTTGCCATGCAAACCCAATACATCAATATACATTGAAGTATTATGAATTTATCACTTCTATATTCCTACAAATGGTTTCACTGTTCTACTGATGTTGATTACTATGGAGCTTGTGGTAAACAATTTTTACAAAATGTGAAACAGACTGCCCTAGCAAAACTACCATGTCTATGTTTCTGAAATGACTATGAAAGAAAGTACTGTTGTCTAGCATAATTTGTTTAAGAAATCTTTGTCTGTGGTCATAAATAAATTAAACCAACAGACATTCTCCTCCCCCTTGTGATGTGGACTAGTAAATGTGAGGGTCAGTGATTTTGGGGCAATGCCTGATCCACCCTGAGGAACCAGCATTTAGTATCACGAGTCTTTAAAGCAGATTGCATATTGGGTATCAGCACTGGTGAGGGAAGATCTATTCCTTTGCTTTGTTCCAAAAGCTGTTGTCCATTTCCTTGACTAAAACCCCTTAAATAGGAGACTGACTTGTCTTAGCTTTTTACAGCATTGATGGGAAAGCTGCTCAGAGAGAGCTGAGAGCTAACATGCTGCTGTTTTATGATTTATTGCTGTTTGACATTCTTCTGTGACCAGCTAACTTTTGTTTACATTTCTTAGAAATCTGACATTTTACCAACACATTTCACTCATTTGTTATATCAGTATTCCTTCTTCATTCACTTTGGTTATAAAGCTGAAATTAAATCAGTATGGACCTCCCATATGTTTTTTGTTTGACATAATTGCCACATTCTTCTTTGTTTCATTCTCATAATGCTTCTCAATATTTCTCATAACACTCAGCCTTCCTCCTCTTAGGATACTATTCTGGTCTCAACAGGTGAGGAGGTAACTATCCCAAATAAATAAAATGTAGTGGTCAGCATACTCTGTGGCATACATAGAACTGGTGGTTCTGTCTCTGGTTTGAATTCAAGGATACCAAAGAGGACCTCCTGCATCTCACATGCTTGTCTCTATCACTGAGCTATTTGCTATTGTAAGAAATGACTTCAAAGGGTTTTTAAGCAAAAACCCTCAGAGATCCTTGGTCTCATTGAAATGTAGACCATGAGGATATTTTCAGCTCCTCAAAGCTTTCACTACAAAAGAAAATGGTTTACCATCAGGTTCAAATTAATAACTTCTGCTTGCAGGAGTTATTGTTACAACAATAATTATAGTTCTTTTCCCTTTTCTTTCCACTGGTAAGCATGAGTCTTCTGGTCTAGATGCAAAAGGAAAAAATTCAGGAGCAGCTGTGTGAAGCCCATTCCAGCAACATCTGGCTTATGGAAGGAATAGGAGCTTAAAAATGGCTCTCTCACTCACTTGAGTCCAAGTGTACTCCCTTGTTATCTTTTAATGTTAAAGTTTCATTTATCAAAGTCAAATAAAATGTTCAGTCCAGCTATAACAGAAATTCCTGAATTTAAAATAGTCACTAGTGAGGCATTAGGCAGTTCAGAAGCAAGGTGCAGTCATGAAAGCCAGAACCATCATCTGTTCCTGGCAGACAACAATTTCACCTTTTGTTTCTCTATTGCCACTATCATTGCAATAAGGAATCTTAGTTTTACCTTCTGGTTTTATAAAAAAATAATTTGTGAGAACAATTTAACTTTTCTGATTCCATGAGGCACAAAGATCTTCCTAGGTTTTCTGGGAAGCTCAGCAGAGTAGAAGTACTAGTAGTTAACGGCTAGATGGAAAGGAGGGAGAGAAAGTATGCACTAACCATTTTGGTGTGAATACAGTTTAACGTAACTATTTGGGTATGTATTGCTGCTATCTTATGGAAGAGACACTGAAAATTTTTTATTTAAATGTTTTTGTAGGAATGATCCTGTGGTGTACAGACTGTCTCATTTTTTATTCTTTCCTAAGGTGCATATGAACTATCCACACTAGTCTTCATGCAGCATCTAGCCCATCAGATATAAACTTGATAGTTCTTTGATGACCTTTCAAGACCAACTGACCAGGACAAAGTGAACTGATTCTCTGTTGGCTATTCAAACAGCAACTGGGAAAAAAAAAACAAACCCAAAACCTACAACAATCAAATATAATAAGTTTTCAAGGTCTGTGTTCAGAAATGTTTTATTACGTTAAAATATTGTTCTTCTTGCCAAAGCTGGAAATGAATTACTATAAAAACACTTTAGGATGAGTAAGATTAATATTTCTTCTTTGGTAAGAATCTCTTCCAAACTTACTACATTTTTTACTTGAATAAACAGGGCTTGCGTTGCTTTAATACACTTGGAGTACAGAAGATGAAAGCAAAACTAGTGTTGTACCTAAACATTATCAAAAGTGCTTTATGCCTTGCAAATTGGGTGCAGGTATAACACCCTTAACTATAGTTTTATTATCTTTATTATATCAGGAGTTAGCAGCTTGGGTAAAATTCATACTTTTCTCCATTAACTTCTCAAGTAAAACCAATTCCACTTTCCTAAGAAGGCAGACCAATAAAAACCAGCCTTTGTTCTAAGTAAGCGTGTACATGAAAAGCTAACATTGGAGTACAAACCATTAGTCCATGGTAAGGTTGCAAAAAACCAGTTCCTCACACCAAAGGATTGCTGCCTGAATTTGCACATCCAGAAATAACTGCATCCCATCAGATAGCATTTATGAATAAAATGTAATTGAGAAACTGATCATTGAGGAGTCATTCGTTATGAATTTGATGCCTGCAAAAAAAAACCAAAACCAAAACCCAAACAAAAAAACAAACAGAACTCAAACACACTTCTGAGCTACATTTGGGTTTTCCAGGTCTTGGTCTAGGTACACAGTTCACCCTTGCCTCACAACCAGGTGCAGTTAAGAGCTCATAATTCATGCCTTAGATTTTGTAGGAATTAAATCTATGAGTGATCCATCTAGGAGCCATGGGGCACTCCAAGGAGTTTCCAGTGTCCTGTAACACACTCCAATATGTACATTTCAAAGCAGAATTTACAGTTTAGTGCCACTGGCAAATGGTGCTGAAAGCTCAGTCAGTCTTTGCAGAGTTACCATTTAATCATAGTGTTTCATTCCAACTCCACACTGAAAGTCATGGACTAACAGACTGTGATTTTTTTTCTCTGCTTCTGAAGTGGGAGAAGCATATTTAAGGTGTCCTTGTTACCATCCAAAACTCCTTTGCATTTATGCCAAGTGAGTAACACAGAGCATGATCCCTGGACCATTCCTTTCCTGACAGTTACAGAGGTAAAACCAGTGTCCACCCTATCACATAAGGAAAAAATGTTAAGCCTAAACCCCACTGCCATGTGGGTTCAGAACCTTTTTTAGTTAGTTCCTCAAAGTTTCTGTACATTGTTATAGTAATACGTTGTCAAATTAATTACAGTGTAGCCTGGCTGAAGAGAATCCTGAAATCTCTTTTTCTTGCCACCCATCACATCTTGCAATCATTTCATCACGTACGCCTCATGAATTATTTCACAACACAGGTCTCCCTCCAGCACTGACCCATTCTGTAATAATATCTATTCTGAGAAATTTCTGATGCCTTCCTATAATTACTACAGTGAATTTTTCCCCTTTGCCAAAATTTCTTTGGCTCAGTTGCAAGGTTTTTATTACAGGAGAGAGACATGGATAATTTAAAAGAGAAATGATGTTACAGAACAGGTTTGTTTCAATCATGACATAAAAAAGTAAAAAAAATAAACTTTTCACATAACATTTTTGTGGTAGTAAATGGCCCCAAGACAGTGAAGAGTCAAAACTGAAGCCCCCATTCTAGATACTTACAGTCTGTTCCATGCACCAAACATGATTCTTGAATTTTCTATTGAAGAAGGCTGGAAACAGAAAAATACTAACTTCTTGCCATTTTTGTTATTATCTTGTGTATTCACCATGTAGAAATGTGACTTCTTATCAGCTTACTGGAGAACTGGTTTCTGTCAAGGTCATGCATTTTTTGCTTTTTGCGGAAAGATGTTTGGATTTTCAGAAGGTGAGACAGGTTATGGCAGATGTTGTAAGAGATCCAAAAGAGGCAGAAACCACATAGTTAATAATAATTTTATGCCATGAAATTCTTATGTATATCTTCAAGCCCACATTTATTTTCTATGTAATTCCAAATGAATGTTTTTAACATCACTTTCTGGCATGGTGGAGGAATTAAATCTGTCAATATAAAATGACCACAAGTGAAACCAATTTTCCTGTAGAGGTCATTGTTTATATTTCTAGTGGGTGTTATATCCCTTCATCTTAAAAGGCACCATTATTTTTTCTACATCTTTTTGTTTTACTAAAATCAGAAAAAAATACCTGTTTTACTGTCTGCTGATGCGGCACAAATATAGCACTACCAAGGATTTTTAAGCACTACTTAAGGAATTTTAGCACTACCCAGTGATTTTTAAGATTAAACCCCTTTTCTTCATTGCTTGTGTCGTGGTTTAACCCCAGTGGCAGCTCAGCCCCACCCAGCTGCTCACCTACTCCTCCACAGCGGGATGGGGAAGAGAGTCAGAAGAGTAGAGGTTAGAAAACTCGTGGGTTGAGCTGAAGACAGTTTAATAGGTAAAGCAAAAGCTGTGCACACAAGCAAAGCAAACAAGGAATTCATTCACTGTGACCCATCAGCAGGCAGGTGTTCAGCCACCTCCAGGAAAGCCGGGCTCCAGCACGCATGATAGTTACTTGAGAAGGCAAATGTCACAACCCCAGATGTCCTCCCTGCCTCCTTCTTCCCCCAGCTTTATATGATGAGTACAACGTTATATGGCATGGAACATGCCTTTGGTCAGTCAGGGTCAGCTGTCCCAGCTGTGCCCCCTCTCAGCTCCTTGTGCCCCCCCAGCCTCCTCGCTGCTGGGGTGGGCTGAGGAGCAGGAAAGGCCTTGGCGCTGTGCAAGTGCTGCTCGGCCATAGCTAAAATATCCCTGTGTTACCAACTCTGTTTCCAGCACAAATCCAAAACACAGCACCATATCAGTTACTATGAAGAAAATTAACTCAATCTCAGCCAAAATTGGTACAGTTTGTTACTAGCTTCAGGTTCATTGTCTGTTTCCAGTGCTTCCTGGCACAATATTGCTTAGTGAAATGCTTCCTTCTAAACAACGAAAAGCCCAACCCAATAAGTCCTGACCCTTTAGTATCAGCCCTTTTGTTTAAACCGAGAAGACTGAACCCAAATGAAAGGACATGGGAGAGTTAAGAACATATTCACATTATATGAGAAATAATGCAGACTTGTGTTCTACTGTGAGGGGTTTATCATATAAGCATACCCATATATGAAAGAGACATACTTTTATACAGCAGAGATATATGCATATATGGAGAAGGAATAACAATCTACATAGTGCTAAAATATACCCTTTGCCCAAGTTATCTCCAGCAATGACTCACTCTTAGGATGCAAAATCGCTTCAGCAGTCATATGTCTGTTATATGTCAACTAATAGGAAAAAACCCTGAAGGTTTTAAACTTTCCATTTCCACATTTCTCTTCTGCCCTTCTGTAAAAGCTTTCCTTCCCCCTGCCCCCTTTTTTTCCCTTTTATTTTTTCTTTTTCCTTTTTTTTTTTACCTTAGTGAAACATTGATTTAGGTCCAGTTTAAATTAGGGGTGGCAAAATAGCTTGCACAGTCAGCAGTTCCAACAGTCAGCCTGCCTGGTGAGTTTTTGCTGAGCTGAAGTATTCTGCTTTAAAAAAAAAAAAAAAAATCATTTATTGTCAACACATGTGACTGCTTTATTTGTCAGCTATGAGATTCCCTTTTATTGTGTGTTACAAGGTACAAAGTGCCTTTGATGGTCTCTTCAATGTAAATATCAGAATTAAAATAAATTTGTTTCTCAGGTAACTTTAATGACATAACTTTTGAACATAAAGCATTAAAAGTGATTCTATTTTATACCTCTGGGCTTGCAAATTACCTTAAGACACCATTAAAAAAAAATGCATGAGAAGTTTAAAAGATGTCAGAAGTGGAAAAAAAAAAGAAAAATATTGGTGTGAGTTTGAAAGAAAATTGAGTCAGAGGCTTTAAAGGGGTAAAACTTCACTGGCTGAATGCAGAGGTTATAAATTAAGTGCTCCCATATGGGAAAGATCTGCCTCAGCTATTCTGTAGGAGTAAAGACAGGCTGCCGCCTCACCTACCACCTTATCTTCCCAAACCAAACAGAATCTTGGCATCTTTCAGGACATGGAAGCAGCAGGAAAATGCAATCAGGTAATCTGTACTAGACTTGTCATTTCATTCAATGGGTTTAGTTTTCACTTGCCTCACATATTTCAATATTGTAGTCAACCACTCTTTTCTGTAATTATAGATTTTATAGTTTGTATTTACAGGCTTATGAAGAGGAGCGATAAAAGACCTTTAAGCTGATTGAACACCACGCAGAGACTGAAAGTATTCTTCAATGATTATATTGACTGACTTTATGACCCCTTTGTGCTGCCAAAACCTCATAAAAAAGCACATAATGTGAAGTGGAATACATCATTGCACAGGTGTAAATGACTACACAAGATGCAAGGAAAGCAGAATCAAGCCAGTTGTACCTAATAAACACTTCCAGCCCAGGAACTCTTGCAGACTCTCATGTAAATACTTAGCATGTGGTTCTGCTCTAAAAAGTGACTATAAAATGCATTGTGGGGTTTTATTGTATTTCAGTGATACCATATTAAATTTGCTCAGCTTATATGTAAAAAGCATTTTTTTTTTAATAGGCACATTAACAAACTTCATGTAAACATTCAAACTAAATTTTCTTCTAATACACTGCAAGATTATCCAGACTCAGCTTTATTTCACTGATACTTTTGCAAGCTTACTGATTTTACTTCATACAGTACCATATGTATGTTGCAGTTCCTAAGCGTTGAGTTAAAAGTTTTCAAAAAATACATTCTGAAAAACTGTACACAGCGGTAGCATATTGAATTTCTGATGAACCAGATTGATTACACAATCCAATATAAGCTCTTGTTCATGCTGAATTCTTCAGTTTTATTCTCTTCAGAGTTTTGCCTAAAAATGCAGAAATAAAAGCCAAGCACTTTTATTGTTCATTTAAGATACTATTTCTCATGCAAAATGGCCTTTTTCACTTTTAATACTAGTATGGGCAAAATAAAAATTATTGTACAGTTAAAAACTTATAATGAAGGCCACTTAAGCTAAATTATTCCCCAGAGAAGTAAAACTTGCATCGTTTAAAATATTAGTAAATTGGGATATAGGATGTTGTTTGAGTCTGGAGACTATGAATTAAATCTATTCACGGTAATGATGTTGCAGTGGTAGGGACACAGACCAGGTAATCTCACACATCATTTCCCCACTTATGCTTTGCATTGGCATTCTCTGCAGTATTGGAAATTTGGTTGATTTCCTCACACATGGGTAAGCACAGCCTAGGAACTGCAAAGAGAGGAGTGTAATGGCTTAACACACACATTGAGTTTGGTTCTTCTTAATTTTATGCTATAAAGCACAATCCTCCCCATTAATCATCTGTAGTTCTTAGAACAGAGCAGCAATCTAGTGCAGGTAAATTTGAGACAACAAGAAATTCCTGAACTGTCTTTACATACAGGCTATAATTTCTGTAGAGGAGACAGAGGGCTCTGCCAGCCTCAGATACAAACAGCATTATTATAACCTGGTAAGTGTTTCTAGTATCATTTCCATATCTTTTTTTCCAATATTTTGTGAGGAAGATGCTGTCGCAAATGTTTGACATTACATTAGGCAAATGCCTGCCAGGGCCCCGTGGGGGTCAGGGGCTCCTTGGGGGCTGTGGGGGCTCCCCATGGTGGATCAGGGCAGGCCCCACCTCCCCCCAGCCAGGAGCAGCCGGGGGCACCGGGGCAGCCCTGGCATCGGGCATCTCCCTGGGGAGAAAAGAGCAATAGCCTCAGTTCATTCATTAATGAAGTAAGAACAACTCCAAATGCTTTTCTTAGGATTCACATCCATTTGAGTAAAGAGCAGATAAGGGTCCCACGTGTAATTTGAGGTGATGTCCTCATTCAGACACTACCTTATTAACACACAAATAAGGACATGAAACCCAAAATGGGGCTTAGACACTGACTGCAGCACTAACCTTGCAATACCTAGATCCTAAATAGGAAGACAAAATCACGTTACTAGATACACAGGCTTTGTGCCCAGAACAAGTGCCTGTAGGAACAGTCGGGTGTCAGAGTGGGTCTTGAATCAATGTGGATGCTGTAGGGAGATTTCCCCAAAATCAGTACCCCCACCTGCCTCTGGAGAAGAGGAAATCCTTGGGCAAAGAGGATTCTTTCAACTCTGGTCTTCTCCAGGGCCCACGGGTCTTTTCCTCTCCTCCTCTATCATAACCAATTATTTCTAGAAGTTGCTTGAGTGTAACAGAACAAGAATAAGAACAAGTATCTCGAACCAACAAGATACAGACTTTCCCTTTGTCCCAACTGCCACATACAAACGGTCCTCAGGAGGGGGCTGTGAAAGCTGCTGAGCAGCACAGCTGGCCAGGAATCCTTCCTTGGGAGTACAAGGAAAGCCTCTCTCCTTGTCCTGAACTGTTTTACACCAAATGGTCAAGTGATCTTCAGAGCAGAGGAATAAACTCAATTTTCTTCGCCCCAGTGAATTCCCAATTCATTTATTTCAGGTTTTAATCCTTCTTGGGCTCTCCGTCTAACTTTACCAAGCTTACTTGTCTGTCTGCTTTCACAAGAGTGGAATGACGCGCTCCAATAACAAAAGAGAGAAATGAACCCTGTTATCACTAAGTGCTCCGACTATACATCTTTGTACATATCAGGGTGCTGGGATGGATGGCTGCCCCACGAGAAGGAGCCAGGAGCCAAGAGTGGCCACAGGGCTGACAGGTCCATGCTATCTCCCAACCAGGGTCCATCCAGCAGCACCCAGGGATGGAGCAGGGACAGGGTGAGGATGGTGACCAGGGCTAGACCAGAGCCCTGCAACTGGCCAGTAAGATCACAGTCACAGGGTAGGTGTGAAGTTCAGCAGGGTGCAGCAGGTGGTGGTCAGCAAGTACAGGGCTGGGCACAGACTGCGGTGTAGCTCAGGCAAGGCCCAAGGCTGAGGATCTGGTCACAAATGCAGTTCCCAAGAAGATGGGAGATTTAAAGTTGCCCTAGTGGTACTCTACTTTCTGCCCCAGCTCCTTCCCAGCAGTGTGACACCGGGTTGCCCAGCTGCGATGCAGCAGAACTGGCCTGAGCAGGGGCAGCCTGACCCTGAGGAGCTGGGGGGGCGGCTAAGCCGGGGGCTGCACTCGGGACCTGGCAGCACAGAAGCACGGGCCCTCCTTCCCACTGTTCTTTATAGAGATTCATCCATCACCACACCTTGTGCACTGTCCACCTAGGAATGGCCTGGCTGTGGGTGAGAGAGTGCCCCTTGGACTGCAGCCCTGTTTTCCAATATCCTCACTCGAGAGTGGGAGAAAGGTGTCAGAGCTCAGCGCCGCGAAGCCTGAAGAACTGCTGAGCAGCCGAGGAAACAAACCTCTGGGCGCCTGAGCCACGGCCAGGACAGAGCTGCAGCCCCTGCGGACCACGGGTGCGTTAGGGGGCTGCGAGAAGCTGAGAAGGGATTTTCAGGACTGCAGATTTTCATGTCCGTGCTGTTTTTAAACACCTCTGTCTATCACTGTCTGTTAACTAGGGAAGTGTAGACTCTGTCTTGACAATGACACAGAACTGTATTGTAATTTTTCCAGTTTTCTCCATCGGGGAATGACAGACAAGCACACTGCCCCATTCCACGGTATCAAACTGAAAGATGCAGATTATTGTTTTAGGCTCTCAGCAATGAACCATGAAAAGTAAAATTATTTGGACAGCTATCCCAGGCATATAGCTTGGAAATTACAAACATCTGTCAAAATATACAAGCAAAATACAAACCCATTGTATGAAAATTGTGTCTGTGAGACATAACTCACTGTCTCTAACCAAACCCACACACTATTGAGGCTACATGCTGCTTATTTCTTGCATAAAAAAGGGGTTACATTTATTAACACAGGTGAACTCTGTAACCACATTTGATTTTACTAGCAAATTAGAACATTATTAGGTCTTGATAATATCTCAACGCTGGCATGACTCCTTCCTCTGCCTTTTTAATGTTTGTTCTAAACTAAATATAGCTCACAATGAGTTAATAAGCAATAAGGATTATTCTGGTTTGGGTGAGATATGTGCTGTGGGAAGTGGTTATCCTTCGGCGTGCCCTTCCATCGATTTCTCAGCATCTTACAGTTTATGTGGAAATGGCTTCCTTGGAAAGGAATAGGATAATAAAGAAATATAACTTCCATCTTGGCCAATGTCCACAAGTTTTTATTCCCTTGTTTTGATACAAATGAACTATTTATTCACTTAAGGCAATATTGTATGTTTAAGAAACATCAGAGCATAGGTCTGTAATTCGGTTACATATTACTGCTACACATATCCATTCACCGGGCTCTGAAGATATCCAAGGAATTCTAAGATTTTTCTGTCCTTCATGAAGTCTACTTCATGTCTACTGTGAGAAGCCCACTGCAGAGTGCAAGGACCATTACTACACTGGGAACATCCAGGCAGTCTGGTTCATGAGCAAGTTCATATTGTCATAGAGTGATCTGGTAGCTCACTGGTTTAAACATCCCTGATTTAAAAAAAAATAATTGAAAATTCTTTGTGAAGTCAAAACAAAATTGTTTCTATAAATTCTAATCCTAAATTGCTTTTTGTCCGGAGTATTGCTCTGTACTTACCTTGTTCTTGTACTCTGCTCTAAGCCTCTGCTCCTAACAGGATCATAAGCTGGACTTTTGGTGTCTCCCAAAGTGATGATTCTTATAGAGGGTATTCATAATTTTTATCTTGGTTTGTTTAATGAGGGGTAAAGAAATAGAATAGATGTTGCTCATGGTTAACTTTCATGTTAACAATCTTTACTTCTTAAACTGTTTTCTAATGTCAAATGATCTTTAAATTGTAGTTAGAGCTACAAAAAGTCACAGCCTTATTACTTATTTACATCTTTTTGTACCTGGCTCAAAATAAAATCCATTCATTTTACAATTATTTGTATTATCAAACAATTACAGAAAGCAAGATCATCTGGTGGCTTTTTATGTTGTCAGAAGTACAATGCTTCAGTGCTGGCAAGTGTATCGGGCTTTTAAGCAGTGCAGGGGCAATACCTTTTGTTCTTACTAGTGAGGAACTAGAAGTTTTAAGTATCAGGCATTGCCTGCAGAAATTAGTAGCAATTACATGAGATGTTTTTAACAGCATGATAGTGCCTCTAAAAAAATGGGCTCCTAAGTTGGGAAGTAGGTTTTTGAGATTTTCCTGCAAGAGCAGTTAAAAACTATCATCATAAAGTACTTTTTGTGCTGGATCCTTCAGATGCTGAGTGCTTCCTAACCCAGAGAAGAGGACACTCTGTGTCCCACAAAGATTGTTGGTTGGGAGAGTGTTTGGGGAAGGCAAGCAGAGAATAGCTGTTTACCCAGCAGCAAGCTTCAAGCCAGAGCACAGCAAGTCTTGCAAGATGTTGGGTTTTTCCCAATTGTTGTCATGCCATTTCCTTCTGCTTTCATGGCACTGCATAAAAGGGAAAGAAAAGCTGGTCCCCATGGCTATAATTACTAGCCCACTGCTGAGAGATGATTAGAGGGTAAATCAAGCTGAGTCTGCAAATGGACAAGGGGAATGTAGAAAATTGGTAGCTGTGTGCATTGGCTTTACCATACTAGTTTATATTTCCTCACCTTTCCTTCAGCCTTTGGTTGGTTTTTTTTAAGCGTGTGTGGCTTCAGAATAGGAAATGACAGTGAAAAGTGTAAAAGGAAATCAATAGACACATGACAGGATATTGCCCTAAACAGTTGTTTAATCTCTATTTCTACCCATATCCCTGAGAGACTACTTGTTAAATTACAATTTTATTTTTTTTAAATTATATAAATTATGTCAACACCATTGGCATGAACTAAGTGGAATAAATATTTAGCTCTTTTCTAAATGAAACTTTTGTAATTTTTCGGAGCAAGTATGAAATGTATGTTTCATTTGTTTTTCATTAGAATGTAATCTAACTTGCAAAGTCGGGTAATAGGAAATGACAGTGAAAAGTGTAAAAGGAAATCAATAGACACATGACAGGATATTGCC
>JAVJGJ010000014.1:99439664-99456470 GCA_035590215.1 Microhierax caerulescens
TGTTTGATGAGCTGATTTACTGCAGTGACTTGGTCTTCCAGGGGATGCAGCACTAGGCTGTGGACATGTATATGTTGGAGCTTCATTCAGATACCTACATATAGATATCTAGTGCTATCTAACATCCTTTACAGCATCTGCAACATCCACATAGTGGGTGTCTAATCCTTTGCAGTCAATAACGAGTGACTTTATAAATAGAAAAGAATCTCAAGATCTATTTAACATACCCGAAGGTGAACACGTTTGGTCAACTGAATAGCTGTTAATACACTCTGTTTATTAAGGACAAGATTCAGTTATCCAAATACAGGTGCCTGATGCCTTTTCAGAAACACCAGACATGAGACATTTGCTCAGGACTAGTAGTTCTGGCCACAGACAATCCCTGCCCTTCTGGAGAAGCAGCTTGAGGCCAGGTGGGACATCCAAGGACATCTCAAATGACACCAGAAACCTGTGAAAGGGCAACTGAACTAAGCTCTAGATCTTCATTGACTATAGTAAAGTTTAGATGCCTAGATCATACACAGAGCCTGACAGACAGACAGCCCAATCCTGCCTCTCTAAAACTTGCTCTCTGTGTTATGCCTGCTGTCAAAACTACCTTTGTCTGTTACCATGACCACTTGTCCTTCAACTGCTGAGCTTGCTTTCTGCTGCTTACTAAGAAACAGGGATAATCTTATCCAGAATAAGCTACTGTATATCAGAATTGTGAATTCTGGGTAACACAGCATGGCAAAGTGTTTCCCATACCTTGGAAAACACGAGACACAAAGCATTTACAAAGTCTGCTGGATACTCCTAGAAAGAGCTCCCCTTTGCACAAGCATGCATTTCATTACAACCAGGAATTGTCTGTAATCCTCCCTTTAAAAGGAAGTTGTTCCTCAGATAATACATCTTAAACCCCCTTTTTTCAAGTTAATGCTGTAGAATAAATAAACTCCCAAACAAGCAACATTTGTAGCAGAAAGAATGAGGTGATTCAAAATGCAAAAATTGCTACTGACAGGTCAAATGGCATGAATGAAGGTGAAAGGACGCAGTGTGCTCTTTAAGATGTGAGCAGCCATGCCATTCTCTGCATAAGGGAGTTCAAATAAAGAAGTGCCATAGCTGTTGAGCTGGTAAGAATTTCTAACTTCTGCTTCTCCTCTCCTTTTCCTAGTTTTCCCCCCATCTTCTCTGTGCACTGAAGAACCGTTCTGCCCCTTTGGCTGTCACTGTCATTCTCTCCATGCTCCTGACTCACTGGTACCACAGATGTGCTAGTAAAGTCTCTGTGGTGAATTAACCTTTGCAGTATCTTCTACTGTCTGAAACCGATTCAGATCCTCACCCTGACTCATCAACATACGATGCTTAGTCACTTTCCAATAGCTTTCACAGCACTGGCTTCTGGTACTCACATTATATGCTCTGCATTTGTTGCCTTTTATTCATTTTCGCTTCTTGACTGCTAAGAGCAATGTTCTACCTGGGTTGCACTCTTCCTTTCTTTCCAGAAATCCGCTCAATTTAAATTATATAGTCACTAACTTCTTTTGCTGTTACTGCCTTCTTTCATTTTGTAACAGAAAAGTCTTGGAAAATGGTATAGAACTGCAGGACCAAAGTATATATATGAAAACTATTTTTACTTGATGTTTGAAATTTGTTTTGACTGTTGCTTATTAAAGAGCTAGCCCTGATCAAGAGAAACCAAACTCGAGATTTTCTTAATTTCTTCCCAGACGTAAACTTGATTAAAGAAGTATGGCAACTCTAGTTCAGACATAGCATTTCTTACAGCAAGGAGCTCTAGTCAGACCACATCATGCACTGTAACACTGGCACCTGTTTTCTATTGAAATTTTTTGTTATAATGCAAGATTTGTACTCCTAGTCCTTTTAACCACTGGGTGCCACCTAGTCTGAGTTTGTGATGAAGAAAGACTCTTTTATATAAACAGAAATACTCGGTAATGTGGTAAGTCTGTGACTCCAGCAAAACAACAAAACAGAGCTTCCAACAGGTTATGAGAAAATGCTATCCAGGCTTTAACCAGCACTAAGATACTTAATCCCTTTGTGTATTACAAGTGCCTCAGAAGTGTATTTCTCCAGGTTTATCTTTCTCCTAGATCTCGTAATGTATTATCCACGAATCCACTACACAAACGTGATACAAGGCCTGCAGTTATAATGAAATCCTGGAAAGCAGTGGAAATGGTGTTGCCCAGAAGGACTCCACAATGCTGAAACTTTTAGATAAGATAAGTGTGCACAACAAGCTTTGAAATGAGAGCTACTGAATCACTTGGTTTAAATTTCCTATTCATAGGACAGTCTTTGTACAAAAAAAGAGATATAAACCAAGCTTCAATAATCTTCCTGATTTCCCATCAATTCCCCTCTTGTTTCTCTCCTCTGCTGGATACCACTTCTACCTATTTAGAGAAGTATTGAAGAGTTAGAGATTTGTGGTGGCAAGCTAAATCCGGAGCTGGAACTTATTTACATTATACTTTATTCTATAAAATATGTTGGGTTATGCACTTCAAAAATATACATAAATTGGAATAAAGTTTTCTGAATACATTCATATGTTGGTTTCAGCTGGAGTAGAGTTTTTCTTCATAGTAGCTAGTATGGGGCTATGCTTTGAATTTGTGCTGGAAACAGAGTTGGTAACACAGGGATATTTTAGCTATGGCCGAGCAGCGTTTGCACAGCGCCGAGGCCTTTCCTGCTCCTCAGCCCACCCCAGCAGCGAGGAGGCTGGGGGGGCACAAGGAGCTGGGAGGGGGCACAGCCAGGACAGCTGACCCTGACTGACCCAAGGGATATTCTGTACCATGTGACATCAAGCTCAGCATGTAAAGTTGGGGGAAGAAGGAGGAAGCAGGGGGTGTTCAGAATTACAGCATTTTGTCTTCCCAAGTATCCATTCCATATGCGTGCTGGAGCCCAGCTTTCCTGGAGATGGCTGAACACCCGCCTGCCTTGTTCTGCTTTCCTTGTGCATGCTGCTTTTACTTTACCTTTTAAACTGTCTTTATCTCAACCCATGAGTTTTCTCACTTTTACTCTTCTGATTCTCTCCCAGTTCCCACTGGGGGTGTGTGAGCGTGTGGCTCTGTGGTGCTTGGTTGTTGGCTGGAGTTAATCTGGGACAATTCAGCTGGATAGTACTTGGTGAAAAAGTATTAAACTCATAGAGCAGGAGATGGACCCCTCTGCCTTTTCTTTTCCTTCTCTCCACAAATTTATTGGTAAGAATTAATCTGGTAAGTACTATTTAGAATTAAGCTATTAGTATTCTGATCTAGACTATATGCAGTTGAAGATACAGGATTGTAACATTCAATGTAGTGGAATTAGTTCTGCTTTGCTTGCTGATGCTATTCTACCACACAGAAAATGTTTAATTATTCACTGAGATAAGGAAAATGATGAGTGGTCTCTATGTAAATATCTGAATACCTCATCTGCATCTGATCACTGCTTGAATTCCTTCCAGCTCCACTGGTTAGCTGCTGGAACTTGCTGGGACCACAGGATCTCCTGCATAGTACTAAAAGGCCAGAACAGGGTATCTCCGGGGTTTCATTGTCCCTGACATAGAATTTGATTCCTGCAACATGGCTCCTGGGACACCAGATGGCCTCAGACAGATTCCTATTAGGTTTTCCTATATTCCTTTTTTCAGAAATTTAAAAATACCAACACCCATTCCAATTCAGAAAGTAGAGAGTTGGCATTGTTGTTGTTATTATTATTATCATCATAGTTGTTGTTGTTGCTGTTGCTGCTGTTGTTGTTGTTGATTATTTATGTCAGAAGTACAGGTATACCCTCATTATGGCAATTTTTTTGCCAGCATAAATGCTACCAGGACACCCCTCGAGGAAGAGTTATGTTGCACAGTTAACCTACACAATAGATAATTCTATGAATATTTACAACAATGGGATTTGCATAATTGATGACATAGTAAATTGTATAGCAATATCTATCTGTTCATTCATGCTGGGGAGCCAAAGGTCATGTGAAGTCTTAGAAAATTCCCCTCCATTTTCAAAATAAACATTTCCTTCTAGCAGCAGAAACAGTATGAAAACCTGGGGAGACATTCCTTGCAAAACATAGCATTGCAGAGATGCACTCACTATTTAAAACCCTGACCTGACCTCCAAAAGTACTCATTTTAAATATTCAGTTTTAACTAGATTAGCCTAGATTTAGCCAGAGAATAAAAGCACATGTAGTCAGCCAGAGCAAAGCTTTCAGTTTTCATCTGTCATGAGAACTTCTGTGGATATAAGTTATTGTTTGATCCTTCTAAAGATATGTTGCCAAACACTCATTATTGCTAAAATGTCAGCAACGTTTGTGCCAAGTGTGGGGGAAGTGAGGAATGTGGCCTTTTAGACTATAGTAATTTGCCTTCCCCAAAAACATCTGTAAATGAACCAAAATTAATATTTTATTACAAACTGGAAGGTGATGAGACTCTCCAACGTATCTTAGATTCAAATGGAATTTATAGCTATTCATTACACATAATCTTGTGTAATCTGCTCTGAATGAGAGAAAACATTCCATTAAATTAGAAATGCTATTAAATGACCAGAACAACTTGCTTCATGTTTGGCCATAATTTGCTTGATCTTGACTTTCTCTCTCTCCAAAACAGTAATTAACTAGTATTTGTATGAAAGAGAAAGGGGGAAAAGAAATTAACATTAGAGTTAAAGGGAGTATAACCAGATTTCAGAAAATACTTAGCTGTCTAGACCCTGTCTAATTTGATAGTTTAGATATGTAAATAACCTTAAAATTCTCCCCTTTTGGGGAAGAAATGGTGCCAATATTCTGAATGAAATAGAATAAAATATTCCCTGCTTGAAATCTCTACTGATCTAATGCTTTTCTGCGTTAGGTCTGCTAGAGTATGTAGTCTCACAGATACAAACAATTAAACAGTATACGATACATGATGGCCTTTTTTCAGGGGAGTTAGCTGACACTTACATGATACAGGTAATAGTCTCTCTGATGCCTTTAAGAGTCGTTGAATTGACTTAATCATTAGTCTTGGCTACATATGAGAAAAGACTTGAGTAAGCAGTAGGAAAATACCACCATTTTACCTTCAGATCTTCTACAAAACTGGCATTAAGTATACTAATTGCAGTTTAAAGCTAAGCATTTTGTAACTATTTTTCTATTCTTTGTCTTAATAGTGATACCATGAATACTCTAAGCAAGTGAAATCAATGTCTGTGAAATACAGCTCATGTTATATCCTATGAGGCATCTTATCACTAGTGAAGCAAACTTATTGATAATATAACTGCAGATACACTTATGACAGATTACATATGTGCATATATACGTAAGTTCATAATAATATTGGTATCAAGCACATCAGGCATGCCTCAGAAGGGGCCAAACCATTCCAGAAGGGAGGTCAAACTGATCCCAGAGGGGAGGGTCTAACCATCCCCAAAATGGGAGGACAGACCAAAACAATCCCAGAAGTGTGCCCACAGGGATCCAACAGCCAGAGTCCTGCTTCAAAGATGATCCATGACACGGAGTCTGGAGTCAACTAGGTGTCACTGGTGAAGGTCCAAAGTCTCACAGAAAGTTTGTGCAGAGAGTTTGGGAAAGTATGTGCAGCACAGGAGGTTCTCAGAGAGAGAAGTTCCATTTTAGATAAAAATTAAGTAATTTTTATATCAAAGAGACATAAGATGGCATAGGACACCACCACTTTGAGCAGCCAATAGGTGCTGTTAATTTCTGTTTTTCTAGATGATGATGATATTTTCTGATCTTGCAGAACAATTTTTACTTTTCCAGACTGTTTTCCTGTTCTTGTAATTGGAACGGCCCATGGCACTTTCAGATGCTTACTTCCTCAGAAAATTCTGGATTATTTTTCACCTGTTTGGATAAATTGCATTTACAGTTCATTGTTTTCTCACTTATCAATGGCAACTCGGGATATCTTGAGTTTCTAGATACCCAGCTGCACTTCAAAGATGCCAGCTGCGCTTCTCAAAGGTGCTTCTGGTTCATGGATCTAGTTCCCAGGCTCACAGCACTCAGGCCAGCAGGCATTTTCTCTGTCAGTACTTCATCAGACCTGTTCAGTAATACTCCTTTTCTAACCAGGTTGCCTTTCTGGCTGCTCACATCACCACCTCATTCAGAGTGGGGAGGGGAAGCAAAGCTCATCCTGTTGGAGCTTCTCTATTTGACAGATATGTCTTGTGAGCAATATCCAAGTTTCACTCTCAGAGAGCCATGTGGGAAGCACAATGGTGTTGCATACCTGTGTTCATATTTTATAACACCTTGTTCACTACAGTCAAACTAATTTTAAAGCATCCTTTTATGCTTTAACCTGAATATCTGAATATATATTATTGAAAGTCTATGTTGAGATTTAAAAGATGTTAGCACCTTTTCCAGTCTATTGTCACTATACCTGAAAGCAAAGCTGCTTTGTAGTAATACCTATATTACAGGTATTTTGCCTTCTGTTCTGTCATTATGTGCACAAGCAACAACATGAACATCAATTAGGAAATATTTGTATGCCTAGTCTCTTCCGCTCTTTGGCTGGCCACTGAAGGAAGTTTAACACTCCTCTGGGAACTTCCTTCCAGCTCCATTCCCCATGCAGAGCCTAGGAGCGTCTGACCCATGTTGGGGCCAGCTTTCTAATATTTCAAAAATCTGCAGGAGACTAATGATAATAGAGTGGGATTTCCTGTCCTAGTTGCAGTAGATCCCTTGTTCGAAGCATAAGTTCCCCTGGACCATAACTCAGAAGAATATATATATTCTGATTTTTGATGAAAGGTTAACTAGATAGCCTGGAAAAAAAAAACAAACCCAAACCTATAATTTTTATACAATACTGTGAATGGCAATAAGGGCAAGTACCAGGTTTCAAGCCTGCAATAAGGCTTTTATACCTTTAAATATTTTAAATTCCAGAGGAAATACTAATTTAATCTAAATTGAATTTACTTTTCAAGGACAGTACTTCTTGTTCTTTGCTACCTGCTGTTTCATTGCATGTCCACTGGAAAGCTTTCAGTACTCATTTTCATTTCAGTACATGGGTGTCATTTTTTGTTAAGTGTGAAACAGACTGTTCCAAATTTTTGTGAAATGATATTTCGTCCCACCAACTGGTTTCCATATCTTTGCATAAAAAGTAATTGGTACAAGAGAAGCCAGTATTCCAGGTCACTACATCCTTTGGGTTTGACACTTTTCCAAATCCAGCAGTACCGATTGTGTTTCCCATATTGAAAAAAAAAAGGTGTGTTTCACCTGTTACCAGCAATTCTAGCAGAGAAAATGTAAACATAGCAAAATAAAGATGAATTACCACGTAGATGCTATGCAGAAAGAATGTCAAGTGGTTGGGGCTCTGCCCAGTGCTGGCCTCACAGCTGTTGTTCAGCCTACAAGACCACAGCTGCAGGTGCAATGCCCTCTCCTGTGCGCTCTGATAACTCATTTATTGAGTATCTCTGGGCTTGTTAATATTACACTTTTGTCTAAACAAGTAGCTCAGCTTTGACAAGGAGGTCCTAACATAATCTTCCAATCTCATGGAAGATTTGATCTTGGGACCAAATTTGGCTTAGGATAAATTTTTGCTTGGGTTTCCATCTTCCTTGGCAAGCACTGTGACCGTTTGTATGATTAAATGATCTTGCTCACCAGCCATGTTTTCAGCAAACAGGAGTGAGCCAAAAGAATTTTGGTGTTTAAATTTTGTTAAGGAGGGATGCGGAGGGGGGGATTAAGCACTGAAACTTGCAGTCACACAGGCACCCTGCTTCGTAAGCCCAGGAGGGTCTGGAAATTCAGACACACCCACACCAGCACATCTTCAGGATCAGCTAGTTGCTTCCCTAGTCAGTCTTATGGCTGAAGCCATGTATCCTGTTCCTGGGTGCCAGGGGATCCAAACTCTGTATACAAGCAGCCAGTCTCCAGACTTGGAAATGGGAATTCATCTGATTGGAGAGTAAAAGCTTATTTTATCTCATCCTAAAGAAGATGCCAAAAATATAGCAGATTAATGAATCTACAAATGTTCACTTCTAGGTGACTGTCTCAGACGTGGCCCTTTTCAATATAGTTGTAAACAATGAGAATTAGAGGTGATGAAGCACACCTTGAGGGTCCTTTTTCCATCCCCTGGACCTGGATCAAAATGAAGGTTGTTAATGATCTTTTTTCTAAATTAAGCCAAGTAGAAAATCTATTGTTCCAGTGAAATACAGTGAAGAACTGGCAAAAAGCATGGAGCTTTATTTGTCTGACTTCATTCTTTAAACTCAAATTATAACTAATTGCAGAGTAGACATGCAGGAGTCCAGGATATGACCATATCATTCTGAACATAGCGTATTCAGCAATTCTTCTAAAGCCATCTGTGATTTGAGACATAATTATACAGAGGAAAAGTTATACAACTGCAGTAATATGGATTTATTTGAAGATGTATTCCAGTATATGCAGCTTTAATATCCTTTTCTGAAATATCACAATGTCCTTTTTGTCCATGATTTTGTCCATGAAAATCTCAAAATTCAGTACGCTACCTAGACTTTTAAAAGACCGTGGGTAGCTCCAGCAAAAGCAAATGAGTATTGACCAAATACACTGATTATTTTTAATATTTAAAGGCTTCAGACCTACAACACAGATATTTCCCCCCTTTTTTTCACTGCAGTTATAGAGAAATAATGTTGGATAGTTCCTCTCAGATAACCTTGAAGTTTAATCATGTCTTATTTGTGATCTATTGTTAGTTAAAGAAACATTGAAAAGTTTCTATTCACCAGATCTTTGCTTGGATCACAACTGAAAATTAATATGGTCACTTTGTCCTGAACTGTTCACATCTCAGTGAACATCTACCTGGGCTTGATTGGCAGTTTGAGGTTATGAAAAAGCTGAAGCTGCCAAGGTGGTACAGGCCAAAACACAGGCAGGCTTGTGTGAAGTTTTTACACAGTGTCTAGTTGCATTTTTCTGGACTTGAGCCACTACTAATAACTGTCTGTACTTTCAGAAACACTAGATTCATGCATGGATTCTCAAGCCCAGTTTGTTTATTTCACAGGGATAATAGCTGAAAGAGAGTTTTCTCAGCTTCATCTCAGTTGGTTCAGAGTCAATATTTTCATTTTTCAGCTCTTCTCTAGTAATGAATTCAAATTGCTTTGTTTTTGTGAGTTTTGTTAAGTTTCCCTTTCAATCCAATATTATTTAAAAAACAAACAAACAAACCTGTTGCATTTCTCTTTGGGAATGTATGAGCAGCCATGGGAAACCAAGCTCCAAGTCTTTCATTTGAATCAAGCAAAGCAGAGAGCTAATCCTACATTTAAAGGTGAGCAATGTGTCTGTAACATTGGTGTAAGATAGGAGGAAGAAAATCTCAACATGCTAACTTCAGTTCTTAGTTTTACTCATAGACAGTAAGTAGAGTAAGTTTACTTAGTTTTACACCTAGAAAGCCACACACATGCGTGTGTTTTTTTTCCTGAGTGCAATTTCCATTCTGACAACTATTGTCTCCGGACCAGCTCTAGAAGGACCTTCTATGCAGTGAAATGTTATTTTCATTATTACTGCTACTTAGTTATATTCAAATACCTTGATAAATCCTTGAAACAGAGGCAGTTTCATAACTCTAGTCCTGTCATACATACTTCATACTGATACTGTAACAATAATATTTAAATATGATCAACTGTACATTTCACAATGAACATTCAGTGCTTTGCTCAGCTTCAAAGCTTTAAAGCTAAGCAGAATTACTATTTTTATTAGTTTTATAGCTGTTCCAATGGAGTATGCATAACAGGAATAGCATCCTGTTTCCACATACTCAGAACTCCCTGAAATACTTACCGTGCAACCTGAAGCTTCAATACTAAGCTTCTGTCCTAACACAATTTTCTTGGAAATAGATAAAGGTTGAGGACCTCACCATATTGCTTCCATTTCTTCTTCCCAAACAAATGTGATTTATAAAAAGGAAATTCCATGAAAGGCAGAATTAACAAGGCCTGATTTCTTGTTGATTTCTCCTTTTGTCTCTTGGTATTTGCCTAAAAGAAATGTAGGCTGAGGAGCCAATCCTGTCTCTGCTTATTTTATATGCGCTCCAAAAGAAAAGAGAAAAACAAAACCACCCACATCATATCAGGGGAGAAATTGTTTGGTATCTAACTAGGTGCAAACAACAGGTGAAATATTTTCCATATGTGTGGCATTCATAACACTCTTCCTTTTTTCTGTTCCCTAGATCTTAAGAAAAAGTTTGGTCATGCTGCAGCCTTTCCATCAGTAAAAGCATTTATTCTTGCAGTCTCCTCCTGGATCTGAATGGCTGTTTGCATTGAACAAATTGAGCTAGCCTGCCAAATTTATATTTTTTCCTTCTTCTAAATTTATAGTTACTAATTTTATACCCATTGAGGTGCTCATCTCCCATGCTGCTCCAGAAGGACCTAAGTCCCCTGTAGGTCCGGTGTTACATCTGCCAGTTTTGTATGAAGTGTCAGACACCCTGCAGAAAGATGACACGCCTCAGTTAGGCAGCTGAATGATTGTCTTAGTGAAACAGACATCCTAAAATGAACGTCTAGGTGCCTTCTACGGTCAGAGGCAGTACAGATCTAGAAGGCTGGAATTCCTGAAGCCTGGATATTTATCCTTATTAACCACAGTTTCCCTCTGTAAGGTTTTAAAAGGTAATTATCTCCTCTCTTCACTATCTGAAAAATAAAGCCATTTCTTTAGGAGGTATGCTTCATCTTCTGCCTAAAATTTTGGGGCAAATGGAAAAGTCATCCCTTAAGACATTGTATATCCCTAGTACATGGAGACCCTTTGCTCTGTCAAATCTGGTTAATGTTTGCCCAAGAGGTTTAGAAACTATTGCACAGGACAGAACGGACCAACAGACAGGTGTCCATGGATGTACACATGCCTGCCTACTCACGCAAAACTTAATTGTAAAAGCTCAGCTTTCTTAGGGGGAAAAAGGATAAATTTATTACAGCTATGAGAGTTATTTTTTGAGCCTTAAAAATATGAAGCATTTTATTTATAAAGCAGCTGAGAATAACAAAACAGCAATGTTAAAGACCAGAAATACCGTAGAGTGATTGAACTATAGATATTAAAATAAAATTATTTGTGTCCAACCTGTTTTAATTGTTTGCTAAGCATTTTAAAAAAGGAATTTAAAAAGGAATTTTAATGCTAAGCATTAAAAAAAAAAAAGGAAAGTGTAGCAGATATTTGCTTTTCAGTTAATGTTCTGTTAATATGACAGGGAAAAAAATATTGAAAATATTACTTTTTTTCTGTGATTCCAGCAAAATAAAACAATCGTCCTCATTTTTTTCTGGCACCATCAGAGCCACAACTAGTTTTATATAACTTTGTGTTTGTTTATGATTCCTGCCAAAAGCACAGAGATAGATTTAAGCCCAACTACAGTACCCAATTAGAACACACACAGAACGAGCCTTGCTTGAGACAGGTCAGCACTTGAGCCACATATCGCTCCATGGATGTCACTGGAACTCTTTTCAACTGCTAAGTCAATGCTGTGCCTCTGTTCCCTAACACCAAAAACCTGCTCAGTGCTTGGACAAGTCAGATTGCGCCATCCCAAGACAGTTTCTGGGATCTAATATAGCACATGGAGAGTCACTTCCCAGACAGGCAAAGTGAAGTGTCCTTATCATGTAAGAAGCCCTGAGAAACTCACACACTAATAAGAGAAAGAAAGAAAGAAGGAAAGAAAGAAAGAAAGAAAGAAAGAAAGAAAGAGAGAAACAAACAAACAAACAAACAAAGAAACAAAGAAAGGTAGAAAGAAAGAAACAAAGGTAGAAAGAAAGAAAGAAGGAAAGAAGAAAGAAAGGTACAAAGAAAGAAAGAAAAAGAAAGAAAAAGAAAGGTACAAAGAAAAAAAGAAGGAAAGAAAGAAAAAGAAAGAAAGAAAGAAAGAAAGAAAGAAAGAAAGAAAGAAAGAAAGAAAGAAAAGAAAGAAAGAAAGAAAGAAAGAAAGAAAGAAAGAAAGAAAGAAAGAAAGAAAGAAAAGAAAAGAAAGAAAGAAAGAAAGAAAAGAAAAGAAAGAAAAAGAGTAGAAAGTCATGAAAGAAAGAGAAAGGAAAAAGTGTATAAAGGTGTTCAGTCTAAAGAAGAGGCTGCAGACCTTTGGCAGTGTACAGCTGACTGATATAGTGCTTCTAATCATCTCAATCTTTTGAAAGTGTTGTTGTTTTTTTGTAAACAAACAGAGCTGCAGCCGAAGAATAGGAATTGTTTTTCTCATCAGATTTTCCTCCTGACTCAAATGGCCAGAAAATCTCAAATTTTGCGGGAGCAAAAGGAAAGAGTAACAGCATAATTTTTATACCTCTGACCTTAATATCAACTCAATCTGTTTTATTAAGAATTAATCATTTATAGTTACATACTACTGATGATGCTAGTTTCTCTTGAATATATTTTTAAATTATATAGAAAACATTCATAATTGCTTTATCTGTAATGCAACATGGAGGTGAGCACATTAAAATCAAAGCTATTCTAAACAGCCTTAGTGTTCTGTGAGGTGTCATGTCAGCTTTAAACAAGATGTTTAATCTCAAGACTTTAGGGAAAGCTTGGATCTTTGGCACTTTTTACTTTCTTAGGTGGATTTCTACTATGGGGATGTATTAACCTGCCAGTTACCAGTCCATTAACTCAGAAGAAAAATCTTAAAAAGCAGGTTCTGAAGGAAATCTCATTTTTCCATGAGAAAAATACTGGCTTTTACATGCATTTTACCAGATAGTCAGCAGGTGTAAATCTGTAAATCACTACAGTTAAAATTAATTTCCATCTGAAATTAAGTTTCATCAGCTTACTGACAAATGGAGGGAAAGGGTAATCTACTAGAGTTAAAATTAGCTTGATATGCCATGTTCATAAACATATGAAATATTTAGAAGTGATTTATGTATAAGTATCAAGAACAAAGACTTCAGTAGCAGTTGCTTTGGTAGGTCAGCCTTAAAAAAAAAATCAATTAGTTTCAGACAGACTTTACGAAAACTTGTATGAAAAAAGAAGAAACAAGTCCTAGGCAGCTGTTATATCAGTGACCAAAGGTCCATGAGCCAAGGTAATTTAACATTGCCAAGACAATGCTAATAATTCTGAGCAGAGAAATGTCAACAGCATGAGAAAAACATTGGCCAATGAAGAGGTTTAGAATACATGAAGTATATTAAATGGACACAGAAAGAAACAAATGCTGTAAAAATTAAAAGCATCATTACATATGCATCTGCTGGCCAGCTGTAGTGAGTAAATTGGGCAATTGTTTTGGTGGGCTGATCTACAGGACCTCACAAAGATGACAATGCTCACCCAACACCCACAGTATTGTGGGACACCACAGTGCCACTGTAGCCAAAGAATAAATGACCTCAGTACAGGACAACCAGTGTGTGCCATCAAAATACATAATTTATTTCTTATCAAGACCATTTTGAGCCAGTCACTCCAGCCTTGAGCCTTAGTAGTGTTGCTGCAGTCAGCGTTAGAGAAGGGGGTAACTTTACAGGGTTAAAAACCTCAGCAATGTATTTCCCAATTTCTCTTAATAGGATCTATAGTTTCTCCTCTGATTTTATACTGGTATTCATTCACTGTTTATAAAGCTTTGACAGAATGAGAAAAAAATACTCCTTTCTCCAAGAAAAAGGATGGAGGTTAGCAAAAAGTCTGAGAGCATTATCAGTGGCATATCAACACAGTGGATAGCCCAGTAATGAGGCAGCTTTAGTATTATTTAGTATTTAGTATTATTAGTATTATTTATTATTTAGTATTATTTAGTGACCCCACTATGCAGACTAATACTAAAGCCATTCAGTCCTCCCTCCAGCAGAGCTTGGTGTACCATATACTGATCTAGGATGGCTGAATATCTCCTAGTGTGGTCACAGCAGTAATCCAAAGTCCTGACCACACACCAAAGACTAGTGCACTCACCATTGACTGCTGTACATGTGTTATGGTGTCTGTCCATGCATCTTCTGCTTTGTGTACTCGATGAAAAGTAAAACTGGCTCAACCCCATCACACGAGATTCACTGAATTCATGTCACCTCAGATCAAGTATATGCCCATTTTTCTGCTCTGCAGACAGAAAAGAGGATCACCAGCTGCATGTTTGCACGTGCAACAGTCTTTTCATGAGGCTGTGCCTGTACCCACTACCGCCTGTGTCAGCCGTTGTCTTTGTCTCTCAGCATGACTCGGTAAGTCAGGCAGGGTGCCAGGATGACACGACCATATGGCCTCTGATCAAGAAGTTCCATTACAGCTATACATTATTTTTTTCTAAGCAGCACAAACATCCCTTCAATATGTTATCTGCCTCTGCTGCTAGCCAGATGTTAGGAACAAACTGGGATGATTATCTCAGCATGCTGATCTGTAGGACATCAGTGTGACTAAAACTGACACTCATGCACCCGCAGCATAACTAGAAAGCAACTGACCAAAAAACTATATGAGATCCCAGACAATTTACGTCAGAATCCTCCTTTACTTTGATTTAGTAACAATTGCCCCCATAACAACAAAAAGTTAAAAACCCAAACAAACAAAACCCAAAAACTAGAGGGAGATTTCAAAGAAGGTCTCCATGATGAATGTGAATGCCTTTGTGAATTAGCACTGAACTTTAAGCTGGGAGAAAATAAATCCTATAATCAATAAGACAGCAAAAAAGATCAAGAGGTAGTCAAGCAGCAGAGGAAACAAAACAACAGAATACAAGTCAGTTTGTAAATAGGAGAAAGGCAACTTTTCTAGAGTCTTGGAAAGTGCTAATGAAAGGAAAGAGACAGTTACAAACCTGGAAAGCTTTCACAGTAAAAGATGTTGAAAGATGGGAAAGGATTTGAGGGTTGAAGGATGCTGGTTGTTTTCTTAGTTAGTCCATGGTGATGGTGATACTGTAAAAACAGAAAAAATTAGGTCCAATCCATAAAAGAAAGGAAAACATTTGATCTGAGGCAAAAAAATGTAGACTTTGCTTTTTTAGAAGTTTTTTCTCGTTCTCTAATGTTAGCATTAAAAAAACAGGTTTCTGCCTATATCTTACTTCAAGTGAGCTTTGTGCTTCAGAAGTCTAGCAGCTGAGTCAGTGGCAACTAGAAAAAAGGGGTCTGCATATTGCTTGCCTTTACAAACTGGTAAAATGTAATTTCAGCTGACTCAGAACTTACAGATGGATACACTGCTGAGCAATGTTTTTTGCATTATTGCTGTAATTGTGGAGGGTATTTGTCTTTTATTTCAGTAGCTGCTTGAGAGGGACTCTTCAAAGAGCTACAAGTTCAATGGTGGAGGACAGAATAAGATTTCTGGGTTAGGAATATTAAAAGCAAGAATACTGTAATAGTGGCCTTTGTCTTGCATGATATTGCATTTTTTCTAAAGTTAGAAGCAGCAAACAATTATTTAAAGAGAACAAAAATTACTACTATTTCATTATGAAAAAGACGTGCAAACTGGGAAAACTGAAAAATGCAAACCTTGGAAATTGCGTATGTGAAATCAAAACAGAAACAAGAATTCTATTTTTTATAGCATATACATAATACAATATATTTCTTACTACAATCAGAAATAGTGTAACAAATTTGTGTACAGTTTGGGGCTCAGAAATACAGGAAACAAACACTGTGCTAGTACAGTCATGTATACAGTTTTTGGTATGGAACCCTGGGCAAATGAAACTGAAATTTCATGAGGTGGTATATGAGAAAGAATAGAGATGAATTAGTTAAAAATATCATTCTGGAGGCTCATTTCTTCTGCCAGAGCTTTTAGTTTCTCTCTCTAATACAATTCCCTGAGACTTCCCTTTAGTTTCTGCTTATTTTGCTTAACTGCGTTGTTGCTTTTCTTCAGGGCCATCTGACCTCATTAAATACTGTTTTCTGTCTTGTAAATCACTTGCGAGAAGAGGGTGAACCGTCTCTGATCTAGTTATTCTTGGCAATCTTTCAGAAGGAAAACCATCTATCCTTATTTTCAGAAATGGCATCACTGCCTTCAGCTACCTAAATCTCCCCTTCCCTCCCCCCAAAGAAAACAACCATTGACAAGAATAAGAAATAAGGGATGAATTCCATTCAAAATTAAAATTGAATTCAAGTAGGATATACCAATATGGTTTTTTTAACGGTTCAGTTATTTTCTATCTACCTTATGCATAAAACATTAGTTAGGTGCCCGCAAAAAGTTATAAAGGGGCTGGTCTTTAGCCATACAATTAAATTGGTACCAATCTAGGATTACAGCTCAAGGTGTCTTACAGATCTTTATGAAGACCTTGTGCTCACCTGTCTTACAGTCTTGATTCAACACACATGTCTAGCTCAAGGGAGATGGGAAATCATAGCTTACTTGACCTGAGCAGGCTAACAGCTGCTATCATGGGTAAAGGTTGCTTGGCTTAGACCCTAACCAGACAGAATGATGAAATCTGATCTAGCAAAGGCTCCAGGGTAGTATTTGTTTGCCAAAACTTGAACAAAGGTAAGAGGATACAAGCAGTGTTGTGAAGTGTTAGGAGTGTTTATATGAGCATGGGATTATCTAAACCCTTTAAAGTAATGGCAAAACCAGCTCTAATTGCATCAAAGTAAAACTGGGGGGGGGGGGAACGACAGCCCAAAA
>JAVJGJ010000014.1:99478755-99488814 GCA_035590215.1 Microhierax caerulescens
GCGTCAAGTGTATGAAAATGGCTGTCACTAAAGGCTGTCACACCTTTTATGTATTTTATGTATTTAAATGCAGGAATGGGGTTCAAGGCATTTTTGAAAATGTGACCTGCAATATTTGGGAACAGACCTTTGAAAGAATCTCTTTTTTGTTTTTGCTGGTCTTGGTAATGACTTTCAAAAAGAAAAAATTAATTCCACCTACGAACTTGAACTTAATCAGCTGTCTCCCTGCTGGGCATCATAAATGAAAGTGTTTTCATAATGAGAAAACAGATCAAAACATGTTTCACATCTGGCAAGGGCAAATACAAAGAAAACAGTCATTAGAGCTAATAGTAATCTTCTGGGTAAGAAATTTCTTCTTGATGAGGGTAAGTAAGCTTGAAAGTTCACATTTTAAAACTGAAGTGGGCAAATGAAGTGAGAAAAAAGTGGAAGGTGCAACATCTTCTTCCTCTGAGGGTGCCAGAACATACAGAGCTGGCCCCTGACCAGGGCTGAGCTGGCACCTGGCACAGCACGGAAGGCAAACAACCTCCTTTCTTCCCCTAACCTGAAGCTGTTTAGCAGCCAAACCAACCTACTCACAAGGCAGAGGCAGCCTGGGGAAGGTGTTTGGCTTAGGGGCAAGAAAACATGTCCGATGCACCCCATTCCCATTCTTTCATTCACGTGTCTCCTCTACGCATCCCTTTATCAGACTTAACACGCTCCCTGTGCAGAAGGGAAAGTAAGGGCAGCTCTGCCGTGCGAGCAAACTCTCTTTTCAGCCTCCTGTACCCACACAGTTACTGGCATGCCTCTTTGAAATATCACAGAGGCACACAGGGATCTTTGGTGAATTTTGAAGAACCCACGCTCATGGATATTTTGGTTTCTCCCTGGCAAAGTTGACTGAACTCTAGGATTTTCTGATTCTTCACCCAACATATCCAGACAGAATGTTAGGTTTCTTTCTTAGCTCATATTTCCATAAGTCCTTATGCTAATTTACATCTGCCTGTGGGTTGAGCCCGGGTGCTTTCAGCTACTGGCTAAAGAACCAAAGCACACGCTTCCTTTCTTCACAGCCCAGCTCCCTACTCTGAAGTAATTCAGAGCTGACTGAAGGGAAGTCACTGTCCTGCCACTGCTATTTCACCAGACCTGAATCCAAACTTCATAAATACCTTCTATCCTTTTAATTGGCTAAATCATAATCTTGGATTCAAAAACCCACAACAATTTCACATTATTCCAAAGGGATTCTATTGAAACATTACAAAACTAGCTCTTGGTATATTTTGGCAAACAGAATAAAGTGGAAATTCAACCAGTGAATAATTTGTTGTGGGATAGAGAAAGCGGGATGTTGGCAGACAACTCCTTCAGAAATCTTGACATGTAAAATGGGATTTCTATTGCAATAGGTGTGGGGGGGTGGAAAATTAGGTCAGGCAAGTTTTTCTCCTGTGTGCAATCACTGCTGACAAGCATATGTCTCCCAGAAGACTAAGGGAGCCAGAAATTGCTTCACTATTGATCTGAATCTCAGGACTGCTACAGAATTTGTTATTGCCTCAACCACTTTTAGGTCATGGTTCACTTTTAGGCATTTTTCCAGGTTTTTATGGACATAACTGCACTGAAAACACCAATAAAAATTGGAATTACAAACCAGTGGTTTCTCTGGAAACAACTGCATAGAGCACAATATAATGCTCTTATCTTTTTTCCACTTCTGTCTGAAGGTTTTATGTCCTTTCTTCATCATGTTGATTCCTAGTTTATAAAGAACATCCACGCAATTTTCCAATATTTTTATTTTGGTTTAAGTTCATATATTCAATGACCTTATTACAAGCAAAGGCAATAGCTAACAACTGAATATTTTCTTCCATTTAATGGGTTCTTATGCAATTTCCTGCTTCTCATTTTGCACAATATTTCAAAGTATTATGTTGCAGTAACAGTTGTATTTAGCTCAGTTTTTACTATCTCTGTGCCTTCCTAATCTAACACTTGACCTGCCAACAGACCAATTAAGAAAATGATAAAAGATGAGGAACTAAAGGGGAAAAAAGTAGATATGTATATAGTTATCAACTATATTGTAGGGCTCATACTGAGCATTTTTATTTTTATTGTTACTCTACCTCGACCTACATTATTACTACTTAACCTAAATGCAACCCATAAGTATGAGGAAAAAACTCATAGAAACAAGGCAAAAAATAAAACAGCTGGTAAGTGATACCATCTAGTATTATTTTGCCTTCTAGAAGCCCGTCTCTCTTGGCTGTAAGGATTATCTACAGAGAGCAGGTCAGGTATATAGTTTGAAATGTCTAAAGCTAGATGAAATTATATTTCCTAATGCAGCTGAAGGCTCTAATATAGCTCTTCTTCAAAGTAAAAGCTAAATGATCCCACACACTCAGTGACGAAACACCTAGAGCTACTCAATGGGAAAAATAGTTCAAGCGAGGGTCAGAACCATCCCCAGCTGCTGAGACTTCAAACAGTTAATTCGTCTTTTGAGGTGCAGTGCCTGACAGCATGAGGGGGAATGGGGGAAGGACGAAGCTTCTTGTTGGTACACTGGCTCTGTGCACCTTCAGCAAACCTGTGGGTAGCTGACCTGCCAAACAACAGAGCTTCAGTCCAGGGACCTTGCCAAACTTGAGGCTGGGCCCACTTGGCCCATGGGGTTCAACAAGGAGGAACAGCAACTTCCGCACCTGCGGCAGAATGAACCCATACTTTAGTTGAGCCCCTGGTGGAAAACACGTGGGGGTTTAATGAATGCAAGGCTGAAAATGGGACAACAGTGACCTCTCATCACAAATAAGGAAAACTGTAAAACTTGAGGAAGTCATGGGTACTTATGATTGCCCTTTACTCAGTGCCAGTGAGGCTATGCTTGGCATAATCTGTCCAGTTTTGTGCTCTCCCCAGTTCAAAAGGGGTGTGAAGAAACTGAATAAGGTCCAGCAAAGAGCTATCAAGGTGATCATGTGCAGGCTACTAGATATGAAGAAAATTTAATCCTCAGAGATCTTGGAAACTCCACCAGAAAAAAAAACCATGGCTGATAATCTACTGTTGTCATTTGTCCTGCTCCACAGGAGGTTGTACTTGATGTACTCCTTCCAGGGGTCCCTTCCAACCAACAGTTCTGTAATGTTTATGATACTGTGACTTTATTTGCCCATGATACAGATGGCCTGGACCTTAGGACTTTGATGGCCTCAGGGTATTTGATGGCACAGCTCCTGGTTTTTTTTCAAGGAAGTGCCTTACCTACTCTCCAAACAACCCATTGGACCTTGATCAACATGTAACCCCATACAAGGAGCACAGAGGCCGGGGGTGGGGGAGGACAAAAGAGAGAGAGAGTGACAGAGCAAGAAGGCACCAAAGCCACACTCCAGTCCTGTGTTTTCACTGCCTAGATTCACGGGATGAAATGCAAATGGAGAACCTGGAAGAGGAATCTAAACCAGCTGATACCCTGTCCCATTGCAGCTTGGACTGTTCTTCAAAGTGAGCAGTATTAATCACTGCCTGACACTTTCGTGACTGAACTCCAATATAAGCATAATTTAAAGGGTATGAAAATATCCCCAAGTCGCTAGTCAGTGGGGGATTGGGGGAGTGAAAAGCCTTAAAGGCTGGTGATAGATATATCCTCAGTGGAAAGAATGGAACGCTCTAGTTAAAGAGGGAGATGTAATTTTTACATTTGTATTTGTAAGGATGGTGGAGATTAAAAAATGTGAGGCGTTGTGACAGATGAGAGAAAGAATAATGAACAGAGAAGGCTGGAGGGAAAGAGGCAAAAACAGGTTGGTAAAACTGAAGAAAAAGTGGGACTGAAAAAAAAAACCCCAAAATTTCAGTGTCATTGGCAGGGAAAGTAGAACAGAGTGACAATAAGAAAAGTAGAAAATTTGAGACATCTCCTGGATCTGGACAGATTCTTCAAAAGATAAATTAGGGTTCTTTGCAGAAACACAGGAAAGAACAAGATGCTTTCTATAACGGAGGCTAAAGGCAGTGAGGTGTGAAGGACCTCAGATATCATCCTGCCAAGATGCTTGCAAGCTGCAATGCTTGACTGAAGAATGGCAGAGTGAAAACAGGTGAGAATGAAGGTAGAGGTATGTAATTCTACGTGGTCATGAGTTGTATTTTTTTTCCAAAGGTGTACATCAACACAAGAACAGAAGCAAAGAAAGAAAACGTTTGAAGATGAGCCAGCAATGGAGATTAGTGAAACTGGCAGTGTAAGAGAAGAGATGGGCAGGCAGAAATCATGCCAAAATGAAGAGAGAAAAAAAAAAAGCCCAAAAGCATCTTGACAACAAAATCAGCAGAGGAAAGAAAAAGGAGCAGAAGACAGAGGCATTTAAATCCTGGAGAGTGCTCAGACTGCCTGAACATTATTCCAGACCAATGACCTGAAGGTAGGTTCATTCCCCTGTTCAATCAGTCTTCAACTGTTTTGCTAAATCTGCCAGGACAGAGATCTGCTTCTCTCTAACTGGAGTACTGGGATGAAAGCGAAGTGAGGCGCAGGCAGAAGACAGTCCTCCAAAACTACCTATTTCTCTGATCTAAATTGCTGAAAGAGGTCTGGATTTGAAAAGGTTTCTTAAGACGTCTGAAAATCAGACACTGCTGCAACTACAGTGTAGTGTAAACATTCCCAAGATATTTATTAACTATCCAGCTCTAGATTTTCAAGTCTAGCCCCAACACCAGAATTCTGCATTACCATAAAACCCAAGTGTAAGGCTTAATATAATGGTAATTTGCATATGCTGCCTCAATTTTTGCCAATTAGATCTCATCTAATCTAATGAGAGAATCTCATTAGATGAAACTTCATATCAACCAATATCTCATGACAGCAACTTCAGCTGTGCCTCCATTTTACACATATTACAGTGATGTGATAACCAACAGCCTTAGAGGAAAGACAGTTGGTATCCTGTCACTAATCCCACAATGCATACTGTAAAAGCATTACTTTGAAATTAGTGAAAGAAGAAAGAAACCACAGAAGTGTTAAAAGATCTTTTATTTTTCATGGTATTAATTATAACTTAATCAAAGGCCATAAAATCAAAACTTGAGATGGACAAAACTCCTAACTCCCTAAGTGCAGAGCCAGCGTTCCAGTGCCAACCATTGCACATATTCATCTCCCCACATTCCACGCAGAAGTGGAATCCGGTCACTTTACCAAAAATCTTAATTTCAAGTGAAATATATGTATATTTTTAATATTAAGTTTTAACTGTTCACAACCACAAATTCCCAGATGGTAAGCAGTTGCAAATAGAAAAGGGAAAACTTGCAAGGCATGGAAAAAATGCTCTCTGGTGGAGCTAAAAAAATTGTAGGAACTGGCTTGCCTTTGCTATACTTCTTCCAAGATGTGAAAAGAAGCCAGTGGATGGCTGCTTGCCATTTGTCATAATGAATTTCAAATATGTCTCCTCATTACCTTTTTTTCATCCACTTTCTTTATTCCCCTTTATCTTATCTTCAGCAGCGAAAATCTCTACTTCTTCTAAAGAACTATTATTGCAGAAAGATTTTCCAGGTTTTAGTATGTTGTTGGAATATTATAAGCTTGGACCTAGTTCAGGGCTCTGTCGTAGCTATGCAGCGCACGCTGACATAAACAGGGCAGAGTCTGGCCCTTTCGTTCAAAGGGCCTAAACAGTCTGAACTGTGAGCGTTAAAGATACTGTCACTGTCCGATTATTGAAAACCAGCTCCTCAGCATCAGTCTTCAAAGCTGTATTTCTTTTGGTCATCCAAAGTTTTGGCATAGCATACTTAGAATACTCTTGCTAAATATGTTTATATTGTTGTTTAGAAATTATTTATTCTATTCAGGTGCCTAAACAGGGGAGTCTACAGGCATCCAAGATACTACACAGCATAGCATCCCACCCACCCCCAGCTTCCAGATTCATTTCCAAAAGGGCACAGGTAGCTCTTATCACTCCTATGTCACATCTGCGAGGCCCTTCTGAGTATCTCCGGTACCCTAAAGTATCTCAGCTGGCACAAGGCCTTTATGCTTAGCTAAATGAACTGTGCCCTGATCACATCTCTCCACTGAGTTTTGAAAGCTACTCAGTTGATCGGACATCAGTGGTTTTTCTACACTCCAGTTGCAAAGCTTCCATGACTATAACCAGTAACAACAAAATCTTGCCTTCCACCAGCATGTTTTTAATTCATAATATAATATTACAGGAAGTTAGTGATTGGCTGTTTGAGATTTTTTTTTTTATAATTCTAATATGGATCCTTTTTCTCCCTCTTTGAAAAGTCTCTGTAAAAAGTCAGTTTTCTGAGCTCTTGAGGAGTACAATTCTCTTGTTTTAAAGAAAGCCAAATTGGCTCAACCTGTGTTTACCTTGTGTAAATAGTATCTGGATTGATCACCTAGAATCCAACAACAAAGAGCTCCAAAGGTGAATAGCAAAACTCCTATATGCATAAGACTTCGCAGAATTATGTACAGGAACTTTTTAATAAGTAAATTATTACATGGACACACTTAAAGTTCATTCCAGCCCTTACAGCAAGTGGATTGAATTCTGCACATGCCCTTGTGCAAACAGGATAAAGCTCCCTTTTCTCACCCTATAGGGCAAAGGATATTGGAGCTTAAGGCCATAATAACTCTGTGCATAGAAAACTTATTACAAGCCCTGGGCCTGGGCCAGACATACATATATTTTAGGGAACTCATTCATTTGGAGAGAAAAGAAGGAATGATATCCCTTTCAGATTGAAGTTATAGTTTCTGGGTTTTTTGTTTTCTTTTTCTTTTAATGAATAGCAGCTGTTCAAATGTGCTCAGAAGGTAGAACGCTGAATAAGCTCCAGCGGATGGGATTATTGGGCAAGGATCCGGGGACAAGGCCAAAGGGGAGCTATAAACAAATATTTAGATAACACAGCTCCCACTGTTGTCAGTAAGGGATGATGGCTCAGCAATTCTGAAAATCAGGAAAGTTTTATTCAGGTGTCTGGATATGAATTAGGGGTCAAATCTGAGGGACTATACACAGTCCAGAGATAACCTACATAGCTGTTGAAAAAGTGATACAGCTGTGTTAATCTGACTTCTCACCTGGGCTATGAGTTCCTGATGATAATAATTCTGATTGCATGACACTGTTGTAGATACATCCTTCATTTTAGAAAGGAAATCAAAACCCCACAGTATTATACAGGTATTAGCGGTATGTGTGTTTCCAAGGTTTCCTTTTTTTCTGAAAATCCATCTCAAAAATATTGATGCAGCAGAATGAAGCCCTTTTATCTGATGTCAGTGTTGGTCTTCTAAAGTGCATGTCACAACAACCTAATTTTAAATTAGAATGTATTCTCTTGATGCTGAAAGGACTTCTCAATAGTTCAGAAAACAATACAGACTGGCTGAAAATATCTTATTAAGTCTTATTGCATTAGCACCAGTGCTCTGTCTACAATTTTAACCCAAACTTCTCATGCAGCCATCTTTGATGCTATTTACTGACTTCTGTGTATGTGCACTGGTACCCTCTACTGGTGATAAATTTACTCCGGGGCTCAGTCTCAGGAGGCAGAGAAACTGTTAATAGATGTCGGAATGCTGAATACTTCTTTTCTTTTTCCCTTTCTTCTGTTTTGATCAAGAGGTCGTGATCTCTGTTCCGGTTATATGCACGATATTACTTGGTAACGTGAGGTGGTTTCTATCTGTCCTACAGTTCATTCAAACTGTACGTAAAACCATGAATAGTGGAATAAACAGCTACCAGCACGGCTGGAAAAGACATAAAATACTGCACAGATAATCACAGTGAAAATGCAGCATATATAACAGCTCTTTGCTCCACACATGTTTGCTGTCATCTGTTGTGCTGTTTTCAAGAATGTCAAATGTGAATTAATAGGCAACGTCTTTCCTTAGGGGAAGCAAAGTTATGTTTAATGTCTGTGGTTCTTATAATTCTGTAGAAGCATCAGTAGTGCCCTGGCAATAGTAAATTCAAGTTGAGTTTAATTCCAATTGAAGAACAAATTAATAGTAACAAAGCAAAACAAACAATTCCACAACAAAAATATGGCTAAACTTAGCACTGTGGACAACAAAGCATCAAATTTCTCAAGAGGCAGACAGAGCAACTGGCCATATAAGTAATCTAATTTTCCACTTGGAAAAGTCTGGCAAAGTTGTAGTAAATCGTGTAATCATCCGATGCCACCAAAAAAAAACCCTCTCTCAATAGATTAAATTATAATTTTGATCTTAAATACTCCTACACACATAATCCCCAAAAGTTTCTAGTTAAAATAAGTGGAATAGAACTTAGTTTAAATTATTTAACTTTAAAAATAAAGTTATTTCAAACTACAGTTTCCAGAGAATGGAAAAGGAAGAGATTATTACTATCCTGAGACTGAAATGTCCATGCTAATATTTCTGTTTTGACCACTGAATAGAATGCTGCACTACAGTAATATTTAACATACTACAATACTGTGCCCAGATCCTACAGCTTGCCATGGCTGAGACCCTCTAAAAATAATAATTCCTTCTTTAGCAATGGCATACAATGACAAACTTTTGAAGCAAAAGGCTGACATGGCTTTTCAGAACCAATGCCAGAGGATTCTTAGAGTTCACAGCCAGAGCCATGTCACCAGACACTAACGTCACCAGGTTCAGCTCAGCCTAGTAAGGCTTAAACACCAAAAAACTACTGTAGGTGGAGGCAGAGCTAGGCTGGGATGCTGTTTTGTTTGGGTTTGGGGTTTTTTTTAGCTTAATTGTTTGGTGTTTATAGGCTGCTATTTTGTATGAAGGAAATAAATTCAGAAACTTTTCTGGTTTGGGTTGCTTTTATTGAGCAAATATTCTATATAATACCAAAGCCCTTAAAGAGGTTTTCTCTATTATATCTAAACTTGGTTACCCATGGACTTTCCCTCCCTTTGTTTTCATACTTGGCCTTGTTACAAAGGATCAAAATTTTATACACCAAGCAAACCTTTGAAGAGTAAAAGTAAATTAAGAGACCAAACAACTTATTCTGAATGCTTTCTTTTTCAATTGTAAAATGAGAAGAATGAGCTTTCTAAAAGAAGAAAAAATAGATATTTTTTTTCTCCTGAAAAATACTAAATGGTTTCTAACATCTCTTTTTATCCAACTAAATCAAAATGATCATAATTGACTTCCTTAGCCCAGTTCTTTAAGAAAGTAAGATCTAAATAATCCTCCATCTGCATGTCAGTCTGACTGTGCCCCGTCTTCCCCTTTTCTTCCCCTCTCCCCTTATCCAGTAACCTATGAAATTCTAAAGCTATTTTAAAAATATCTTAGAGAGGGGTGGAGAATCCAAGATACATTATGTTCTTGTATTTGACATGAAGATAAGATAGTAAGAAGATTAGAGATCTCCATCCCTGTTCCCCCTTAGGGAAAAGGGGAGGCACAGCAGAGGTAGTGGCTGGTTGGCCAGTCTGGACCATGCATCTCAAAACTACTGACTTGGCATGCTGCCTCTTGCTCAGCTAGAGAGAAGAAAAATGTGTGTAGAGGTTATGGTATGAAGCTGAAAGTATTGTAGGGGTGATTGCTGGGATCACACAAGGAAGTGGAACTTGGTATTGCAAGCTCTAAGAGAAGTAGGAGGTACGGCTGGTAAGAGAAGATGATGGTCCCAGGGAGAACCAGGCTTCCTTAGTTCTGCTTCTCAGGCAGTCATGTCTAAGCATGTGCAGGGAAAGGTCATTAGGAGTAGTCAACATGCATTCACCAAGGGGAAATCATGCCTGCCCAGCCTAATAGCCTTCTACGATGGAATGACTGGCCGGGTAGATGAGGGGAGAGAGGGGAATGCTGTCTACTTTGACTTCAGCAAGGCTTTTGACACTGTGTCCCACAACATCCTCACAGGTGAGCTCAGGCAGTGTGTGTTAGATGAGTGGACAGTGGAGTGGATCGAGAACTGGCTGATGGCAGAGCTCAGAGGGTTGTGCTCAGGGGCGCAGAGT
>JAVJGJ010000014.1:99495610-99507870 GCA_035590215.1 Microhierax caerulescens
CACATGTCGTGGTTTAACCTCAGTCAGCAGCCGCTTGCTCACTGTCCCCAACCCCTACCACCCTGAAGGAATGTAAAGTTCAAGGGTTGAGATAAGAACAATTTAATAATTACAATAAAATAGAATACAACAACAATAATAATAGTAATTGTAATGAGGAGAGAGGGGAAAAGGAGTAAAATACAAAAGTGAAGAAAGCCAAGTGATGCACAGCACAGCTGCTCACCACCTGCTGACTGATGCCCAGCCAGTCCCCAGGCAGCGGTCAGCAGGTCCCAGCTAAGTCCTCCCAGTTACGCACTCAGCATGACATTCTATGGTATGGATTATCCTTTTGGCTAGTTCAGGGCAGTTTCCCAGGCTGTGTCTCCTCCCAATTTCTCATGCCCCTGGACTGGATCCATACGATCACTCAAAATATATAGATCTGTATTAAATACTGAATTTAATCACTGAGTACATAACACACATGAGAACACTGCAGCATGAAGCAATAAAAAAGATCCACAGGGAGAAGATCATTGAACAGATACATCACAAACATGGGTACGTTGACAAGCTTAATCTTGCCAATTAGATTTGAACCATATTCCTTTTTTGAAAGAACAAAATGACAAAAACAGAAGATGGGAGCTATTCTGTCATAACAGACACAAACCCCTGCTGAAGATGAGGCAATTCTGGATGTACTGAAATCATAATTAAGTTTTTGTTGACTTTAATGGGGACAAGACTTCATCAGTAAATCTTCAGAAATCTGTGAGAGTTAAAAAAAAAAAAGACATTCAGGCTTCTTACATTCTGAGTAATAAATAAGAGCAAGCCGTTATGCTAATCAGGTTTGTCTTTTTAAAACACAGTGTTTGTTGCAATCCACTATGGATTCTGTTTAATCTAAAAGTTATTTATGATACTCTTAATTACTTGGGCTTTGGTTTTGATTTTGGCTTTTCTCTTGACTGTCAGCTACAGTAGTAATGGGTGCAGACAGCTCCCTCACAGGATGAGGACCTGGAAATAAGGAATGAATGATCTTTTCCATATCACAAAAATATTTTAAGAGTTCTAAATAGGACAGAGCCTGGCTTTTCAGTTCTTTTCTACAATTCACTTAACAGCATTAAACTTGTTCTCCTAAACTGAAAGTTTTAGTCTTATTTGAGAATAGTCAAGCAATAGGGACCCTACAGAGGAGTTTAACCTAGCACTGCCACCACCTGAAAACACTGCTTTTATAACAGTCTAACAATACCTGTTGAACAAAAAAATAGTACTTGACATAGCAGGGAAAGGGACTTCCAGGTCCAAGAAAAATATTGATGATTTTCATAACTTTTTCAGTCCCAACTTAGAGTAGCCAAAATCTTTATATTGCAGGTGGACTGCCATAGGCCTGGGGAACCTTGCAGCCTTAACTGCTCTGAGAAGCCCCAGAATCAAAAAAAAACTGACACAATATCACGTGAGTTGCAAGAAGCCAAGAAGTTTGGGGAGATCAACCTCTCAAGGCTTCCATGTCCTTGGCTCAGAAATATTCCTCCACATGGTCTGCTGATGATCCTGTAGATTGGAGAGAAGGCTCTGCTAAGGAGCCAAGGAGGGAGAATGTAATCGATCGGGCATGTCTAGGTACCTGCAAACAGTTTCGCTAAATCAACATTTTCCAGCGAAGCAATAGTCCATTAAAAAAAATCAGTCAGTCTGAACGCTGCCTTCATGCTACAACACAGAAGCATATGGACACTCAATGTCCTGCCTCTGCATGGCTCTGTTGGGGTTTAACCCCAGTCAGCAACCGAGCCCCACACAGACACTTGCTCACTCCCTTTCCCTGCATCTACCCCTGGTGGGATGGGAGAGACACTTGGAAGAGTGGAAGTGAGAGAACTCATGGGTTGAGATAAAGACAGTTTAATAGGCAAAGCAAAAGCCATGCATGCAAGCAAAGCACAGCAAGGAATTCATTCACCACTTCCCATGGGCAGGCAGGTGTTCAGCCACCTCCAGGAAAGCCAGTCCCCAGCATGCCTGATGGATTCTTGGAAAGACAAATGCCATCACTCCAAATGTACCCCCCTTCCTTCTCCTTCCCCCAGCTTTACATGCTGACCATGATGTCATACAGTACAGAATATCCCTTTGGTCAGTTGGGGTCAGCTGTCCTGGCTGTGCCCCCTCTTAACTCCTTGTGCATCCCCCCAGCTGGCCCGCTGCTGGGGTGGGCTGAGGAGCAGAAGAAGCCTCTGCGCTGTGCGAGAGCTGCTCAGCAATGGCTAGAGCATGCCAGTGTTATCAACAGTTTCCAGTAAAAATCCAAAACACATACCCATACCAGCTACTATGAAGAAAATTAACTTTACCACAACCAAAACCAGCACAACAACTTTCTTCTACCTTCCTATGCTCTTTTCTCTATTTGCTGAGTTTACAGTCATAAGGAAATGTACTCACATTTTATTCTCTGTTTATTCTGTGTTTGACTCCTCACTGTCTCTTACTAACCTGTTTAATCCAGTGTTTTGCCTGAACATATTGTAGAAACTTAGAATTTTGGTTGCGTTCTAGTAAGGTTCTCAGTTTCAATATCCCTGTAGTATACTACCACCTTACAGTATTGCCTTTGCACTCAAAAGATACCTGCTATATTAAGTAGATTTCTGAGATAGACTATTGGATGTTCAGCTAAGCTAGTATTCAAGAGATCATGTTAATTTTTTTGTACTGGCACTGACCTGGTATGTACCTTGTATATTGGACATATGCAAAATAAAAATGCCAGAGACTTTATGCAGAGCTTTGAAATTTATGGATGAAAGGTAGTATATAATCCACATTTGTGTGATGAAAATAATAGTTCTTAAATGGTGTGGGGTGTTTTTTTTTTTAATAACTACATTATTTGTTTTCATCCTGTACTTCATAAAACTGTGGAGGTATGTAAACTACTCCTATGAAAGCTGTTTATGAACAGCAAATCTATTTCTGGTTGGCCACAACTGCTTTCCAGGTCTCAGAACCTCCATGAGAAAATCATCACGATTTCAGAACAGGAAAGTGTTCAATAACTCTGAACAGAAAAAAGAACAATAAAGTGTTAATTAATTCACAGATAGCTTCATTCAGTGTCAGGTAGTTTACCAACTTGGAGAAGATCATTTAATACCTGCATCTTAGAACTTGCATTCCTGTTACAATCAAAGACAACCATGCACCTAAAAAATCACTCATGAAAGAAAATCCACATTTTCAAACATTGATGGGGTGAAGATCCTAGTCCAGAGTGTTGTGTACCCAGTTTTCAAAAAGCCTAAAGACCAAAGATTCCCATAGTTCAAAGTGGATATGAACCTTAGAAAACTGGTTTTAATGTTTAACTGAACACCTCACTGTGACTTAAAAGCTGTGGCCAAATTATTTTCCACTATGGAGATAGCACAGCACATCTAACATCTCATTATTTATTTTAATTTGCCAGAGACTATTTGATCCATTGGAGGCAGCACGGTACTTCTTTCAGTCACACAAACCAGACAGCACTCCTGCTGGCCACTACGACTCCAAGGAAAAATCTTTGACAACAGGTCAAAACCCATCAACTCTTTATTCCTTAAAGAACACGTCATTAGAAAGAAGCAGTTCTTATGAAAATATTAAAATACTATGAGCCTGTTTGGCAATGGGTATACTTTATAACTGACTTCTACATTTGACAGTGACAAAGCATGATTTCTCTTCACGGCTAAAGCTCATCAGGCCCACAGGCAAACCATGGAGTTAATTCCTGCTTGTCATAGATGGTCACATCAACTAGAAACAATCAAGGCAAAAGCTAATAAGGCAACAAATACTGAACAGATACAACCACCCATGTTGGCTGTAGTTGTTATGAACAGGATTCAGTTTTCTAAACACCTGAGATACCAGGGCATTAGCCACTAGCCTCCAGTCCCCTCTCCAGAAGTCCAGGAGTCTCCTATGTGGGTCTCAACCAGCCTAGGGAGACTCAGAGGTCATTAGACACCTAGGTCTAGGCAAATGTTTCAGCATACCCTACAGTGAGAAAACCAGAGTAATACAGCATAAGATGGACTGGGTCTACAGTATGGGCTTGACTGGGGTACCCAAACACCAACCACATTGCCCAGATTGACAGAGGACACTTAATGTGTCAGGTGGAGTTCACCTTATTTAGCTAGGAATGCTATTGATATCTACAGCTAAGAGTCATCTAGCAAGAAGTGGAGAGAAACAAATACCTTGAGGATGTGGTTCATCTCATTTTAAGGGACATTTAACTTCTAGACACCTCAGCTTCTCTGTATTGGCTATCAAGGGAGGCTGGACAATTATTTGTTATTAGCTGTAGAAAGCGTTGCTATAAATGGCTTAACCTGGACTTTGCAATTTAGTCTTGATTTCTACTGACTTTGAGGGCTACATAGGGGCCTAAGAAATTAAAGATAAAGCCATGTGCACCAGCTTTTTGTAAATGAAGATATTGCATAGTCGTTAGTGCAGTTATGTATGGCATTTATGTATTCCTCCAATGTTCAATAAACTTTCAGTACCGGAGCAAGGTTATTTCTGCAGAGTAGGAAGAATTAAAATCCTTCAGCTATTGCTGATGTTTTCCTGTTTGGAATTTCAGAAGTAAATGGAAGTTTGATCTTGTTCTTGGTTTGGGTGGTTTGGGTGGTTTGGGTGGTTTTTTTTAGTTTTTGATATGAAAAATCTTAAATTAGCTTATGCATTTCACTGGTCCCTGCCATCAATAGTACTGGCTTTTTGGGTAAATACCAGTATTTTCCTATTCCAACATAAAGAATGATGCTCTTTAAATGCGTGACACTCTCAACTGTTTCACTTACCAGTTGTATCCAGGAAATACTTCCTTCTACATGCAAATTTAAGGCCAGAAAAATCTTGTCAGCTCAGATCTCGGTGTCAGAGTCCAATACTAGCTGTCCAGGTTCTCTTAAAAATTTTGCTTATAGAGGATGCAATGTTCAATATCAAATTTACTTACTTGAAGAGAGTTGATACTACATGGGATTTCTGATTTATCAGTGATACCAAATGTACTGAAAATGATACAGTTCAAGCATAATACCTACATGACTCCCATCACTGGTCTCTATAATGTGCTCCCCATCATGACACTGGGCCTCCCCAGCTGCTGAGAAGGAATAGGTGGGCTGAAGCCAGCTCAAGCCCATTCCTCTTTTCAGAATCCTTTAACTACTTGTCTAGGTTTTATACTCCATGTTGGGCTGAGCTAGGTATCTACCCACCCCATGCTGGTCTGGCTAACTCAGGGAGACATTCACACTCTTAATGAACTCCCTGAGCTTGCTCCATGCAACTGCTGAAAAGCCATCCTCCAGTCCCCTTCTGTGTTGAGATGAAGTCAGCTTCTTTGCAACAGCAACGGGCAGTCATGCCCTGCATTCTTTCCCAAGTTCACAGGGACAGTCCTCTTTGCCCATCTCCTCTGAGCCTTCTTTCATTTTAAGGGTTTATTGCTCAGTCACACTCAGTAAGATGGCTTCAAAGCATTTTTCTATTATTGCTTCTGTTGCTAGAGGTGATAAAATGCATCAATACCAGAAAACACCTTCTTTGCTCCAGGTGCAACTTAGTGTGTGACGGGAGGAAGCAATTTGGCAGGACAAGTGGCTTTACCTTCCGCCTGACCGACTTTACTCAACTACCACTGCAAAGAGAAGCGATTCTGATTCAATGGACCTATCTGCATTGCATGTAGGGCTAATTCTGTACCCTTGTCAGAGAGCCAGTGCAATGCCCCTGGGTTGCTTAGGCTCTACAGTATATAAAAGGTCTTGGGCAGAGCTTTTGACAAAATTTTCACATTCCCCAAGTGCAGGGAAGTTGTTCTTCCATGCAGTCTTCAAACAAGCTGACACAAGAGAAGCTTGCTGGGGTTGGCTCGGTTTATCTGTAGTGAGCCCAAAAACCCAGAAGCCAATATTCCACCCTGTAGCTGGAATCAGCAGTTTGTCTAATTAACTGTTTACAGTGTAGCCTGGTATGTTTGAGGAAGCTGAATACTCTTCCCTCTTGTTTTAAGGAAAAACATGTTCACTTGAGCACTGTGGGGCTGCAATTCATCCTTAGTGCAAGCCTGTTATGAAGTAACATACTCTTACTCTTTAGAAAGAAACTCAAGTGACCACTTGGGGGTTTTATGGCATTTTTAGCTAAAGATGATGCTATCATTCCACATCACAGCGTGATGATTTCCATTTGTTAGTTAAAGGTATTTTAAATCTTTAAAATATCTGAAAGCATGGGTAAAACTCTCAGGACACATCTGTAAGTTCAAAAAGACACATTTAAATCAAACTAGTAATAAATGTTCCTCGTCTGATATCTCAGATGCCAAATTGCATTCTGGAAGCATTTTTTATAACCAAATTCTGAACTCTGAAATAGGGGTTTATAATGGAAACAATTACAAAAACAAAGCCAAAACCCTGCATCTGGATTCTATGGGAGCACCATAAGGCTTGGATGCTCTACATGTAAGTCTATACAAATAAATATTAAAAACCTCAGTAGTGTAGATGCAGTGGAGGTATACAGGTTTTTTCTTGAGGAAAATAAAAGAAGGAGGTAATAAGCAAGAAATAGTTTCAAATGTATCTACCTGTTCTGTAGAAAAAATTATATCTATCTTTTACTTTTCAGAATGTATTTCTAAATACAGTGATGTCATACTTTCAACTCAACTCTACATCTGTGCTGATAGATTTAACCCCACTCCTAAATATGGCCTTTAAGTGTCATTTGGGCTATATTGTGGGAGAAAGCCTGGACTTTTGTTATGTCTGCTTATTAGAGCAGCCATATACTTTGTGTGCCTCTCTTCTACCTGCAGGAAGATAAATCACACAGGGGGACTTTCCTAGAAGGACCCCTAGGTTGTGCACTGCATGGGATTGATATGGAATGGGATCTGTACACTGCTTGAACTTGGACTGCTCTTGTAACAGCACCTTACAGATAAAAATATAAGTAGAGTCTGGTAGCAAAGGGGCCACTCACATTGCTCTTTGCCTCATGCTCATAGAAATAATTTGCTTGCATCCTGGTAGTATCAAGTATATGCCTGCAATGTGCTACAAAAATACAAAAGTCATCACACAACATAGAAAAACTCTGATTTCTAATATTCTAGTCCACTGGATTTCATTTAGCCATTCACATGCAGGTTTGTCTAATGGTGCACTATTACATACACCATAAAACTGAATAAAATAGAGGAAAGCATAATCTAACTCCGCACTTATCTGCCCCACCATGTTGAGCAGTAGAAAAACATTTTTTCTTTTTGTTCCCATGCTGTTATGTTATTTAGACAGCTCACATACTGAACAATTACAACTGTCATTCTGTAAGATTATCCGTAAGTAAATAAATTAAAAAAGCTGTTCATTGCTAAAAACCCCTAACCTCTAAAATTAAGCATTGGTTTTGCTGCCTTCCATTCAGTTTTTATGGAAGGCATTAAGATGTCTGTGGCCTACAGGAACCTTTTGAGACGGAGCAGGACATAGCTCACTATTTCTCAGAGTCACTTACTTCTCCAGGGTTTGTATTTGCAGAATGTCATTAATTACCTGGCAGCAACTATTCAAAGCCTACGTCAGTATGGCTACTCTTACTGCTGCAATAGACTCGGTGACCATGCATCTGAGTATCAGCTCCGGATTTCAGGCTTGCCTCCAGGCATCTAAAATCCAATGACTCTGAAGTGTTTCTCTGTTAGACTTCGAAGCAGAAATACATGTGTGAGAATACCGAAAGAGGTAGGAGGGGCACTTGTTTAAATCGAGGGAGTGTTTGTAAAAGCAGGGATGGACAAAAATTGGGAGCTGGAAAATGGTTTCTAACTTAATAAGCTGGAATAGCTGTCCAGTGAAAGTACAAGTGAAAAGACCGCTGATTAGTTTTGCAAAGGACCTTGCTAAGTTTCTGAAAATGGTTGTACATCAGGGCAGCCTGTTTTAAGAGGAGACTAAGTTTTCATTGGCCTGAGCATTGTATGTGCTTCTTAGTGAGGTAACAAGAAGTAACTGCAGATTGCACCATGTTTCAAGCATACATCAAGAGTGTCAGCAAGACCTGGATCGCACTGCTAAGAGTCGAGTATCTGGGTCTAGGTTTCACTGGCAGAAGGAACTTATGTAGAAGGAACTTATGAGCAGTGGATTGGCAGCAGACTTACAAGGAGAGAATTTGTTCTTCGATTTGAAATGTTGTTCTTCAGTATAAAATGAACGACAGTGGTTGAGAAAGTTAAAATTGAGGAAGTGAAGGAACATTTCATAATTTGCAATGCCAAATAATACAGTGCAAACCACAGTCACCCCAGTAAAGTGAAGGACATTCGTGTGGAGAATGTTTACTGCACACTGCTACAAATCCTTCTTGTATTCTTTCTTTTTTTTTTTTTTTTTTATTTAATACCTTAATAAACTTGAATTCTTGGCTAAGGAAGGAAAGCAAATGAAGTAAAGTTCTCATTAAATCTTTTATTTTAAAAAGACAGCAATATTTTAATTTCCTTGATTAATTCTTTAACTTACAACTTAAAGAAGAAAATGTGGCTGTTACATTTCATTTTATAGATGTGGAGGTAGCACAGAAAATGCCCAACAACAGTTTCCATGTTGTTACTCCCAAGTTATTAACAGTCTGATAGAAGTATCCTATGCAGTTGAAAGAATAACTTCCTTTTCACACCATTTCACTGGGAAAATAGAAATAAGAGGAAGAAAAGAGATAACGGCAGTCAGAGGAAACTAAGCCTACTTCTTCTGACAGTATCTCTCATTATAGATTGCATCTGATTCCTTCATTCATCCTTTTCAGCACAGTACATCTTTAAATACTTTCATTTGTTAGTACTTTCAGGTGCCACATCACTTGCTTTGTCATTTAGAGCACAAAGGTAAAGCAGCACTGTATGTCTCAAGGTAACGGGAGGAATGAACTTGTCCTCTGGGTTTCCATCCAGATCACCCCTCAGATAAACCAGGTGCAAATGGGCTACACTGGTCTGGGGGAAGACAAAAAGCCCTGGGTAGCCGGCAGTGTAGATAACACTTGTCTGTCCTGTGCTCAAAGGTCTCCGGATGCGAGTCCGCCAGGAGGTACGTGATGGGCAGAAGCATCAGCAAGCCTTGTGCTCGAGCAAACAAACCCTGTGGAAAGGCAGACGTGGGATCAAGCTAACACAGCTACACAATCCCCGCCTGGAGCTGGCCCGCAGCCACAGCCAGTGGGCTCCAGCCACCCACCAGACATGCCCAAAGGCACTGGAAGCAAGGACAGTCGTGTGAGATCTTTGTTTGTACTGGCAGAAGAAACGGTTCTGTTTGGCCGATGACAGCGGAGGGCCCACCAAGGCTGTGGCAGACCGGTAACGCGATCTGTTACTGACTCCCTGCCTTCCCTTGCTGCTTGTGTTTTCTGCATACCTCAGTGAGTCCTGGCCTATCATTGCTTTCCCTCCCACGCTGCTGACCCTCATTTTTCTTCCTTTCGTGTTGATCAGCATTTACTCCAATTACTTTGTGATATAACTTGTCAGGCACTATGGTGCAAACACGTGAAATGTCAAAAGCAAATAAAGAAAACGCTGACACTGGCACTAGAGTCAGCATGCTCTCCCAATACTCAGCACCTGAAGACAAGTAGAGAACAAGTCATGACGGGTATTATTTCTGTAAGTTAACAGTTTGTTTTTCTGCATCATAAAATTGAATGCAGTCCATCAACTTTTCTAGAGCTCCTCATTTTTCTGCTGGAAGTTAAACAAGGCCCTAATTCATCTGCAAAAATTTATTCCCGATTCTCTGCCAAGTGGTAAAAGCAAGAGTTAATTTATTACTGGGTCCAACAGAAGGCATTTTAAACCTGCTGCTCTCTCACACGTGTACCAGTCACTGGATTTCAGTCTTCTGGGTTCCACCCTTCTGCTCTTCAGGAGACAGCTGGGAAAGTCCACCTGTCCATCAGGTATATTCATTGGTGGGACTGTGACAGTCTCCTGCCCTCTTCACTGACCCACAGCAAACAGAAGAATTTGGCTTCAGCTTCAGAAAGTCTGTCCTGTTTAAGAAACAGAAGCTCAGTGCTTGCCCTGCTTCCTCCATGAGGCTGCTTGAGCTTGCCAGGGGAACCAAGAGGAAAGCCCAGCTCGCCACTGTGAGAGGGATGGCACTGGATGGAGCTAACAGGGTGGGAGGGAAGGCTGAAGGTCTAATGCCACGTGCAGCTGTTCTTTAAGCAAGGACCGCAGGGCAGAGCAGAACAGTTTGATACATCAGGAAGCAGAAGCTTGGGCAAGAAGAATGGTTAAGTGACAGAAAAACAACCTCAGACAGGAAGGTCTAAAGCAAGGAGGAGATGAGTTATCTGAGGGAGGGTATAAAGAAGAGCCCTTGCCGAGGGCAGCTGTATGCTGGCACTGCAGCTGCAAGGAGAGAGCAGAACATGTCCCTGTCCTGGGAGATTCATAGAATAAAGGCCAGTCACTGAATCATGGGGTCATGGGAGGAAGACACATGAATCTTCCTATGGAAGCAAAACCACATGGATGTATGGACACCATGTCCCCTGCTTGACACTCTCAACCACACATTTTAAATAGTGTAAATCAGTAATGACTGGGTGTCGTGGTTTAACCCCAGTGGGCAGCTCAGCCCCATGCAGCCACTTGCTCACTCTCCCTCACCCAGAGGGATGGGCATGAGATCGGAAAGGAATGTAAAACTCCAGGGTTCAGATAAGAACAATTTAACAGGTAAAGCAAAAGCTGCGCACGCAAACAAAGCAAAGCAAGGGATTCATTCACTGCTTCCCACGGGCAGGCAGGTGTTCAGCCATCCCCAGGACAGCCGGGCTCCATCACACATAACAGTTACTCAGGAAGACAAATGCCATAATGTCCCATATTTATTTATAATACAGTTTAAAAATTTGCTTTCAAACTTTATACACCTTTTTGAATGAAATCTCTTCTCAAATTTCAAACTCCAAGTAATGCAGAATTTACTGCATAGACCTAGCAATCTGGGCTTCTGTACCTCTTTTTTTTCCAGTTCTAGTTCTGCATATTCCTATTTCTGCTTTGTCCTACTATGTGATTGATTTTAATTTCACTAATTTTTGGAATGAACATACCATTAGGTACATTAAGTGTAAAGGGCTACCACAAGTATGTCAGCTGTAACTTCTTTTATGTACCACTGGAGTACTTAAACAGCTCTCCTCCCAGTTACAGAAACTATGTGCCTACTAATAGTTCCGTAGCTATGAGCTATGATGAAGAGATATTAGAGCAAACTGATGTCTACCCGAAGGTAGCAGAGTCCTAATGAAAAAGTAAAAATTATAATAGTATTATTTTAACTGCAAGGAGAGGAAAGTAACATTTTGGGGACTGCTTAAACAAATTCACCCTGAAAAATAGTAAAAGTAATAGCAATAGTAATACACTCTTCACACACTAGTTTAAGCTTGATAAAGTATCTGAGTAAAGTCTTATTAGCTATGAATTAATAAAAAAGTGTGTTCTTCATTTTCCAAAGTTTTGAGTCCTAGCATAGGCCATCTGCAAAAGGTTTTCTGTATTTACTATGTGACACTTCGAAAAATGACTGGCATTCAGGCAAAGTAATTTCTTACTACTGTCAGTATAGGCTACCAGATTATCTGTGTGAATGAAATGTTGTCTTCCATAGACATGAGACCACTGACTACTGCTGTCTTCAATTAGGCCTTAGTGAAGTCAGATTCTTCTCAGCTGTAATTTTCTTGAGATAGGTAAGGGGGATCAGATGATACACTAGTAAAGACTAAATAATTGCACATTGACTAAGGATGCATGGTGGAAATGTTGTCTGTGGTGCAGTAGAACTCAAACAGGTCTACTCTTTGAAGACAACTGGATTATTTAAAAAAAAAAAATAAACTGGTTCTCTTCAAATTAAATGACAATTATTTTTTTTTCCCAAAATTTATGTGTTTTGGCTGGGGTGGAGTTAACTTTCTTCAGAGCAGCGTGTACAGTGCTCTATTTTGGATTTGTGGCCAAAACAGTGCTGATAACACAGGGATGTTTCGGTTACTGCTGAGCAGCGCTTGAGCAGCGCCAAGGCCTTTTCTGCTCCACATCAGTGGGGAGGCTGGGGGGGGGGGGGGGGGGGGGCCCAAGGAGGTGGGAGGGGCAC
>JAVJGJ010000014.1:99517932-99554853 GCA_035590215.1 Microhierax caerulescens
TTGGGGGCAGTGAGTGAGGGGCTGTGTGGGGCTTGGTTGCCGGATGAGGTTAAACCATGATAAGGACCTTGCACTTGGCCATGTTGAACTTCATGAGGTTTACATGGGCCCACTTCTCAAGCCTGTCAAGGTCCCCCTAATATGCATCCTTCATGTCTATCTGTGTTTCTTCATTGACCACAACTTCCTTTGTGATAAAGCAAATCTCTTTTAAGTATTTTCAGAGAACACCTACAATCTTGCATTTTTTTCCCTAGACTAACTGGTCTACCTCTGCTCAGGCTTAGGTGTGAGGTAAGTATCACACAGTTAAGGCTGGAACACTTCTGGTCATGTGCAGAAGCAAAATACTAGAAACAAAAAAAAAAAAAAAACAGAACAGTTTTATAATCCCTTTATGCCAGGAATATACTAAATGAGGGGGGTTTTGAATGTCAGTTTTAATTATGGCCATCTGAGTTCACTGGTGTCCCATCTCAGGACATCTCAGACATCATCTAAGTGTTTACTATAATAAGCCATAGGGACGGTTGTTACACCAGAGTTGCCACTAAAAAATTAGGGGGGAATTGTCATTTAATTGCAGCTGAAGATGTGGTGGAGTCACAAAGTTTATATAATGATCTGGAGCATGTATGGTGGATGATGATGGGTCTTGTCATCTTAGAATATGTAATTCATTGTAGTTTTGTACTTGGCTATAGGACAATACTTTTTAAGAGCATGTGATACTTGAATGTGTAATGTAAGTGTTCCTGCCTGAATTGATACTTGAGACATCCAACTTTCATCTTATATTTTCCTAACTTACATTTTAATATTCTTATATACTCTCTTGTTCCAAATACCTATGTGTATTAAGTGTACTCAACTTGCATTGTAAGTTATAACAATTAAATACTAGATGAACTTTCTTTCCTTCTACAGCATTGGTTTGTTAAACGTTTTTATTCAACTAATTCCCTTTTTGCACCAAAACAGTAGTGATTATTGGAAAGATAAAAGAATTTATTCATGTCATTTTCATGTATGACAGATTTTTGTATCTTTATATAACATTAACTTCTTTGGGGATTCTATCCAGATAGAGTTATTAAATTTCTTCAGACCAGTGTGGCCACTGCCAAGTTGATTGTGGGCCAGTTCTGTCATGAAGCATGCTTTCCTTATCTTTGAAACACCCTATTTAAATCTGCAAGTGATAGACGGGTTCAGTTAAATATTCCATTTGTAGTAACTTCTCAAGAAAATTGATTTGCCAGAGCAGCAAAGCATCTTTTTCAATTAAAAAATGGTATGAAATTTTGCCACTCTCTTCCCTTTCTCCTAGCATTTTGTCTTATAACCCACCCATATATTGTCCTTTCATTCCCAGATCCCTCATTCCTCAGGAGTGATTAGCATGACACTTATTCCTAGGATAACTGGAATACATTTTATTTACAACATGTTTCCAAACTATATATGTAAGGCAACATTTAACATTCTAGTGAGCAGCACAATGTAATAAATATATGACTGTTATTTTGCAGACAAGAGTCTTTCTGGCATTGACAGGAGAGAGGAGTCAAGGCTATCATTTCCTCTTTTGGCACTCCTTATCTGTTTTAGTTTTTATTTTATCAATACAGAGTTTACAATTATTTCAGAGGTCAAGAAGAAGTGGCACTTTATTTCTTTTTCTTTTTTTTTTTTTTTTCCTGCTGACAAATAGCTTGTAAGTGCAGGAACTGGTCAACAGATTTTGGTAGCTAGAGTAGAATGTTTTATGTATTGCCAGTACTGTTGTTAATGAATAGAGAAAAAATAAAAGCTTCCTGGGTTATTTAATGAGGAAGTCCAGCATTTCTCAGGTAAATGCTGCATATTTGAAAGTTGAGAGGATCCAGTCCTTTTCACATTAGGTCCACAAGTGAGACAGGTAAGCTGTCACTGCACAGATGCAGACTTTTTGACACAGCATAGATTTTTACCGACTTACTTAAAAAATGTTGCTCTGAACACTTCAGTTCCTAGGTGTTTTATTCAGAGCCAGTGAATCTAATTTTCAGAAGGGTGGAGTGTTCAGTCCTCTCATTAAAGTCAGAAGATAATGTGGTCAGTTTTGGAATCAGGCACCCATTCAATGGTAAAACAGAGGTGCCATTTTAAAAGCCTTGCCTTATGTGTCTCCTGCCATAAGGTGTTCCTCATGCAGTCCATTTCACACTTTGAGAGTTCTGTAATTATAGAATAGAGATCTTCAGCTTATGTATCCTTTGTTTTCCCTTTTTTATTTATTTTTGTTTCTTTTTTTTTCTTGCAGGTGTTTTAAAGTGCAAAAAGGACAAAGCCTATGAGGGAGGACAGCTCTGTCCTAAGTGCCACAGCCCAAAACAGCTGCAGAAAGAAGATATTCAAAACTTGAAAGATATTTCCTGTAGGAAACCTGTCATTCAGTCCTCACTGAGGCAGAATAGCAGTACTCAAGATGAAGAAGCTGGTGACAGTTATGAACTCCCTCTGGAAGAGCTTCAGTCCTCTCCATGGAACATTGTTCTAAATATGACTGATGAGCATGGCAATGTAGTCCACCTGAACTGTGAAATCAAAAAACCAACAGGCTCTACCAAAATTCAGTGGAATCAAATCCAGACTCAGGAGATTGATATAAATGCTACAATTGCACTGGACTTTGAATGTCCAATGAATCGAGAAAACTATGAAAAATTATGGAAGCTTATAGCTTATTACAGTGAGGTACCTGTCAAATTAGAGAGGGAAATTATGCTCAGCAAAGAGCCTAAAATAAGCTATCAGTACAGGCAAGGCTCAGATTATGATGCTTTTTACTACACGGGTGTAAAAGCTCAAATACTGGCTGAGCCTTCCTGGGTGATGCAACCTCTTATAAATGTCCAATTAAACAGGCGCCAGAGTACAGGGAAAAAAGTGGTGCTATCTTTTTTTACTGTGTTTTCTCAGACGATTCTTACCAAAGACACTGGGCAGCAGAGAAGCTGGGTAATGATAGAGCAAAACCAGAGCACAAGGACAGCACAGAGTGTGGTGGAAGGGTCAGAATGTCAGCTGAGCTGCAATGTGAAAGCCTCTGAGACCCCCTCCATCCAGTGGCTCTTTCCAGATGGGACTAAATTGCAGGCACCATCTAATCAGAAAGACAGTAGATTTTCCATTCTCAGTAGTGGCCAGCTAATAATTAAAGCAGTGAGTTACACTGATGGTGGTTTGTACCACTGCATTGCCCAAGTGAGAGATGACATGGACATAATGGCTTACAGACTTCTAGTGCAGCCTCCAGCTATTCAGGTAGCTGATTCAGACACAGTGAGAGTTGAAAAAAATGTTGGTGATCCAATAGTTTTGCCGTGCAATGCAGTTGCCATCCCAGAGCCACAGTTGAGCTGGATTCTTCCAAACAGCCAGGTACTTAATGATTTGTCAAACTCTTCAAAAGGATATATGTTGGACAATGGTACTTTGCTTATTCCAAAAAGCCACGTTAGGGATAGTGGCCATTACAGATGTGTGGCTGTCAATCAGCAGGGATCAGATCAATTTGTTGTAAGGGTCACAGTAAATAAAATGGTGTCTGACAGGTCATTTAAAAGGATAAAACTAAAAAAACGCCCTGGCTCAAAAAGTTTGTCAAGAACAAGAGGGCAAGTCATAGATGATGGAGAGGGATCTGGGGCAGAAGGGGCAGAGGAGTTACCACAAAGAAAGAACCATCTGAAAGACTGGGAAATATCCTTTAAACAAAAAAGTGAACAAGTGCCAGAGGCTCAGATTAAAAAGGGGAAGAAGAAAGGCAGAAGGAAAATGAAAATATGGAAAAGTACTGATAGAACCCAAGACAGCAATGTTGCAGAAGGCCGGAGGGTATTTGAATCTCGAAGGAGAATTAATGTGGCAAGCAAGCAGATTAATCCACAGCATTGGGCTGATATTTTGGCAAAGGTCCGTGGGAAGAATCTTCCTAGAACAACAGCTACAGCCATTTCTTTAACAACTGTGCTGCCATCAGTCATGCAAAAAACTACTGCAGTCCCTTATCCTGTAGCCAGGCCCCCACCTTCAGAAACAGCAGCTGATATGGTAGATTCCTCTGCTGACGCATCACCTGTGGGTGAAGATGAGCTGTTCTCAGTCACTGTTTCCCACAACACTAAATCATTTTCAGCCCAGTCCATGTTAACAAGGTCAGAAACTGAACCCTTCTCTGACCACAGGGCTTTAGGAACACCTGCAAGTATATACTCTGCAGAAATTGCTGTATCAGGTCCATATGTGACTCCTGTCTCTGCAACTGTGCAACCCCAAGGCCAGCAGCATCTTGATGTCAGGATTGGTGATTCAGTTGTAGCCAAAGAAAATACCCATGTTTTCACTGAAGAAACTCTATCCAGAGAAATTGTAACAAACTCCCCTAATAGTCAGAGTAATTCAGTCACAGTGGGAAATGTAGAAAAAACTGTATCTTCTACATCAGAAGGAAATTCTGCTTTTGCTGAGCTACCACTTGCTGCTACTGTCCTAGCTGAATCTCAGACTGTGGATCTTCACAGCGTCTCAGAGACAAGTGTGAAGTTAAATGAAGTGGACCCAATAAGCGCTGACACCATAATTGTAACACCTTCTCAGTTGGATGGGATGATCCCAGCAGATTCTGTAGGCACTACTGCCATTTCTTCATCTGTTTCACTTGCTACAGAAAGGAGCAATGACTTGATACACCAGTACAAAGAAGTATCCACAGATCAGACAAAAATGACAAACATAAGTACAGGTTTTCCAGCTGTCATACCTGTCAGAGTTCAAAGCAAGGAAGAACCTGAGACCCATGGGAATACAGTGACTCAAAAAACCATATCCAGCAGTTACGTGGAGAGTCTTCAGGGAGGAGAACATAGGAACCCAGCTACTCCAAAACCAGATCCCACATTCATTTTGCATAGTACTAATGCTCTTCATAAAACAACAGAGGGGATAAAAACTGCTTCTTCCAGCAGTAGATTGACCACTCTGGCCACAACAACTTCCTATAGAAAGACTATGCCCTCACCTGTTACTCAGCATGCTAGAAAAAGGCCTTATGGCAGAAGGAGATTGAGGCCAAACAGAATTCGACAAAGGCCAAGGCCCTTCCCTGCTGTTGTTTTAACCATGGAGCCTATTGTTCCAAGGACACCTGAAGTTGAAGCTGTGACCAAAACTTCTTCTACCACTCTTGAAAGCCCTGATCTTAAAAATAATGTCAAAATGCAGACTAAGGAAGAGGAACATACAGAATTCACTGCTTCATTAGTTACTGATCCAGTTGTCTTAGAGAAAATTACCAAAATCAGAGAAGTGGTCACAACTTCCTTCTTTAGGCCTACTGCTTCTCCACCTGAGGCAAAACATGTGATACTTTCTACTGCTCCTGAAACCTTTCCACTTCCAGTTACTGCACCTATCACAATTTTATCATCATATGTTGTACACGTCACAGTTCCCACAAAAGAATCGAACACACACCTTGAACCAGAGCAAAGTGAAGTGCCAACATACCACTCCTTAGGCCATATATCTGAGGAGAAGGGCAGGAAAGCAGTTTCCACAACTATGGATAGTAAAGCAGAACAATCAAGCACAACAACTTCTCCTGAGCCTATGAACAGCTTGATACCATCTACAAAACCAGAATCTCAAGAAAAGCCTATCCAATTTGACCCAGAAGTCATAGCTAATGAAACAACCTTTAGAACATTCCAGCTGATATATCCCACTGTGACTGATCTAAGTATTCCTGTGGGCACTGTGGAAATTCTTAAGAACCACTCAGTTTCAAACGAGCCATGGAAGCCCACAGTATCTTTAGAAACACCAGCAATAACTGAGCCACCTCAGCAACGTGAGATAGTTACTTTGTCCACCTCCTTCAGCACAACAGAAACTCAGACTTTTCCTCTTAGAGAAACAAAGAAACATGTTGCTTCTCAGACTGGGACAGAGACATCTTCCTTGGATATAAAGGAAGTTATGTCACATGTATTTCATCGTGATCCCACTTTGCAGACAACTGAAAAGCCTCCGACTACATCCACTACCTTTATTCCATTTATAAAACTTCCCACTCTTCCCCCTTCTATTTCAGGTGCTTCACATCCTTCTCTTCATTATGCCACTGAGGAAAGCAATGCCTTCAATCAAGACAGGTTCCCAGAAGCAAAACAAGTTGAAGCAGTTGGTGACAAAATGGTGGTGAGCTCAAGACACAGTGTACACCCTACTCCTTCCTCCAGCCAAAACAGGATTAGCATACAGTCAAAAGAGGAGCAATTCAAAGAATTGTATAATAGCAAGTCAAACAACAGTTTACTGCTAAATCCAAACCTTCCCCATCCACCTGCTGGAATGATACCAATCCCAAACCAAAGACTACCTGTTGTGCCTCCAAAGCATGTTCCAGTAAGAGGCACAGTGAAGCCTCCATATGTCGTAACACAAGGTTCATTTCGCTATTTTATAACACACCAGCCTCTTCACTACACAAACAAACCAGAGATAACAGCATATGCAGCACATACCATCCAGGACAAAAAATCTTCTGCCCCTAGAACAACTACCCCAACACAAACCTCTCCATTTCACAGAACAAATTTGTTCACTGCAAACAAGTTCAGTAATCAGAGTCAGAACAGATACAATATTAATTCAAGATATTTTGGAAATAACTATGTTCCAGATAACAGAGGCACAGCAGGGAGACTACCAAGTCAAGGGATGCCCTATTATCCCAGTTCCAGAATGCCATTCCTTTTCAACAGAACAAGGATATTCCCTCACATAAGTATGCATCCTAAACCAGTGGTCCCTAGTCAACTTGTCCCAAAAGACACAACTGAGAAGAAGGTTGCCCAGGTCTCCCCTACTAGGATTACAGTGCAGAAAGCTACAGCTATTCCAGTGCCTCCAATGCCACACGCTACAACCACCACATCACCATCACCAGTGATTTTGAAGATTACCCCTCCAACCTCTCTCTCTCAGCGCACAAAACCACACATATCCACTACAGTTCATCCCTTTAAAAATGTCCACCATCGTCATCAAAAAATTCCATCTGTGCCTTATGTGGGAGGCATTTTGCCACACAATTTGACTGTAATTCAGTCTTCCACTAATTTCAAGATACATGGAGAAAGACCCAAAATTATCATGAAAGGATCTCAGAGCATATCTGTCCTTGCTGAAACAGATGTTTTTATCCCTTGTGATGCAGTAGGAGAACCCAAGCCTTTTATTACTTGGACAAAAGTCTCTACAGGTGAGCCAAAGAAAAATGTGTTCCTTCCACGTGATTTTTAAGGTTACAACACTTGTATTGTTGCATAGAAATTTAACACAATTGCAGGAATAGTTCAAAATGCTGAAGAATAATTTCTGTGTCTTAATAATTATAGATAAAATGTCACTATTAGCAACTAATCATTACAGGTAAAAATAACTTTATAGTATTTCCTGTTGTAAAAGAAAACCTGTACAATGTAATGAGTTTATTTGTTTGAAGGGGGAATAGCAGTCAACTCTGATTATTCACAGCAGTTAGAATTTATGATGACACCACTTTTGAGTATGGGGGTTTTTAACATTGCTGCCTTAAATATTAGTGTGTGCCATCTCCATAAGCAAAAGGAAAAGAGAAAGTACGTAAAGATTTAAGAGGGAACCTAAAACATAAAGACCTTAAAAGTTCCCACACTGTACATGCTTGCAGGCTAGTATGGTTAGTTCTGCAATACAAACAGGACTATGTTGAGCTATGGAGAGTGTCAGAAGATGCCATGTGATACATCTGAAGTTGTAGTTGGTGTTAAGTAAATCAAAATATTAAATAAGACTTTTTCAATACAATGCATGTCTTAAACCCTATGACTTCCCATTTCTTTCTTTCCTCTCACCTTCTCAGGAGCTCTAATGACAGCCAACACCAGGTTACAAAGGTTTGAAGTCTGGAAAAATGGTACCCTCCTTATCCGCAATGTTCAGCTTCAGGATCATGGACAGTATTTGTGCACAGCTCAGAACCTGCATGGCACAGATAAAATGACCATTGTGCTCACAGTTGTAGCCCACCAGCCCAAGATTTTACTTTCTCGCTATCGAGATGTCACGGTCTATTTTGGAGAGACCGTAGCAATGGAATGTCAAGCTAGTGGGACTCCAAGCCCACATATCTCATGGATTTTCCCAGATAGGAAGATTTTGCAGACAGTTACTACTACAGAAGGCAGGATAATGCTTCATGAAAATCGAACCTTGTCTATCAAGCAAGCAACTTTTTCAGACCGAGGAGTTTACAAATGTGTAGCAAGCAATGCTGCAGGAGCTGATAGCATTGCAGTGAGGCTACACATTGCAGCCTTACCCCCCATCATTCAGCAGGATAAGCAAGAGAACATTTCCTTGCCCCTTGGCAGCAGTATTAACATCCACTGCACGGCCAAAGCAGCACCTTCTCCCAGCATCCGCTGGGTGGTCTTTGATGGCACACAAATCCGACCTTCTCAGTTTGTCAATGGGAATTTATTTGTTTTTCCCAATGGAACTCTTTATATTCGCAACATCTCCCCCAAGGATAGTGGTACCTATGAGTGCATTGCTGCTAACATGGTGGGAGCTGCCAGGAGAACGATACAACTCCAAGTGAAGAAGCATGAATCTAATGCTAAGATCACTGGGAGCTCTCCTCAAAGAACAGATGTAACATATGGCAGCATCCTGCATTTGGACTGCAGTGCTTCCGGTGACCCCTGGCCTCGGATATTATGGAGGTTGCCTTCCAAAAGAATGATAGATTCTCTACACAGGTAAATTACGATTTGAGGTGTCACAGCTAAATTACAGTTTAGGTGAACTTAGACAAAAAGACCATTCATATCTGTACAAGTTTCGTTCTTGACTTCTGTGAGTTTTGAATGAGGCCTCCAATCCTTAAGGAAGAATTTGAAATTATATCAAAAGTTAGCCAAGTCAGAACTTAACATAATTTTCTTGAAAACAGTAGTACTCTTGAAAAGTCACTTTCAAGTGTTTAGGATAAGGTGCCATTATCTATCTTTTGCAGCCAGTTGTAAACGTAGTAAAAAGTCCAATGGCAAAAGTTAAGATGTACAGCTTGTGTACTGCTTGTTCCAACGTGCTTAGTCTGCATAGAGTTGCATAGGAGCTTGCTTTGCTTTTCCCCAGGAGAAATGGGATCACTGAATTTTGTTTATCTGTTGTACAAATGGTTATACACAGTAAATATGGGGCAAAGAAATCATCTTATAATCAATTAAGTAAGCATGATCCTCTTAACATTGTTGTAGAAATAAAAAATACCTTGCAATAAGGTCTGTGCAAAACCAGTTGCATATAAATGCCTAAAAGAGTACCTTCTTCAATGTTCACATTATCGAGTAAAATATCAACTCCCCAAACCTGCAATAACTGTCCTAAGACTTTGCTGAAAACAGAATTTCTGCTTTAGAAATTATTCATTACTCACTCTTTGAGCACTATAGACAGATGAGAAATGTACTGGAATTGAAAGGCACAATTGCCAGCAGTTTTCTTAATAGCTGAACATAGTCATCATTTTTCTCATACTGGCAAAAAATATATTTATGTAGCCTGTAGATAGCACAAAACCCAGAATTGCTTCTATGTCTCGTAGTGATAGCAACAAAACAATGTAGTTTTTTCATTTTCCCTCAGGATCTTTCTGTGGGCTGTTTTTCAAATACAGGAGATCTTTGTTGGGGAGAAAACTGGAGCTACTGAGGAAATTAGTTTTGACAACAATACACTAATTCCATAGAGGTGTGGAAAGGAATAATACCTTTTTAGCATATTGAAAATCTTCTTTTCCGTATTTCAAAGCTTAGCAATATTTTGCTTCTTTGTGATTGTTCTAAGCATTTAAAGTGTTATACCTGTGCCAGGGGAAGTTGCTCGTCTTGATTTGTTTTTAGCTGAGGACCCAAGTGCCAGACTCTGTAGTTATGGTCCATATAGGTTTGTGCGCAGTATATCATTCAGAGATTCCATATTTGAATGTTATAGAATACCAGACATGCATTCAGAAGAGTCAAAAATACCATCATTTGGTATTTAATAGTTTTTTAAACTATTAAACTAAATTTGGTATTTAATAGTAATTAAATGGTCAAAACCACCACTGAAGTCATTGAACAGAACAGAATTGCTGGTTACAAGTAAGACAATTTTTTTTTTTTTCATTTGATTTTTGGAGGTAGATATTTTGAACATTTTGGACCATCTAATTACCAAAAATGCTCCTCTCCTTTTTTTTTTTTTTTTTGGTATTGTTGAGTTATTGGCTTCTTTCCTCAGGTTTGTCTCAATAATTAATACCTAAAATGTGATTTTGCAGCTCATGTTCTGTTCTTTGTTTCTTTCCTTACAGTAGCTTGGAGACTAGAATCAAAGTGTTCAGCAACGGGACTCTGGTTGTCCATTCAGTTACAGATAAAGATGCAGGAGACTATTTGTGTGTGGCCCGCAATAAGATCGGGGATGACTATGTGGTCCTCAAAGTAAATGTGATGATGAAACCAGCAAAAATAGAACATAAGAATGAGAATAACCACAAGGTCAAGTACGGAGGGGACCTGAAAGTTGACTGTGTAGCCACAGGTCTGCCAAATCCTGAGATCTCCTGGGGTCTCCCAGATGGCAGCATGATCAATACCTTCATGCAGTCAGATGACAGCGGCAGCCGGACAAAGCGATATGTGGTGTTCAATAATGGAACCCTGTATTTCAATGACGTTGGACTGAGAGAAGAAGGGGACTACACCTGCTATGCTGAGAACCAGATTGGGAAGGATGAGATGAAGGTGCGGGTCAAAGTAGTGGCCGAGCCTGCAACTATCAAGAACAAAACATATGTCATTATTAACGTACCCTATGGTGATGTCGTCACAGTAGCATGTGAAGCCAAAGGAGAACCCACTCCCAAAGTGACCTGGCTCTCCCCAACCAACAGGCCCATTCCTGCCCTATCTGATAAATACCAGATATACAGGGATGGCACCCTCCTCATCCAGAAGGCCCAAAGGTCTGACAGTGGTAACTATACTTGCGTAGTGCGGAATAGCGCTGGAGAAGATCGGAAAACCATCTGGATCCACGTTAATGTTCAGCCTCCCAGAATCAATGGTCATCTCAGTGCAATAACATCTGTGAGGGAGACAGCCATCAGGGACAGCCGGAAACTTATTGACTGCAAAGCTGAAGGCATCCCTGCTCCCCGGGTCTTATGGGCTTTTCCAGAAGGAGTAATCCTGCCAGCTCCTTACTATGGGAACAGGATCACTGTGCATCGCAATGGTACATTGGACATCAGAGGGGTGAGGCAGACAGATGCCGTGCAGCTCATATGCATCGGACGGAACGAAGGAGGGGAAGCAAGACTGATTGTGCAGCTCCTCATCACAGACCATTTGGAGAAACCCTCCTTCAGAGACCCTGTCAATGAAAGGATCACTGCCATTGCTGGTCACAGCATCAACCTGAACTGCTCAGTCCAGGGAAACCCCAAGCCCAGCACAAGCTGGATCCTTCCCAACGGCACCGAAGTGCTGAGTGGCAACCGTCTGCAGAGGTTTTACCATAAGAGGGATGGGATCTTACACATCAGCAACCTCTCTGCTGGGGATGCTGGGACTTACCGCTGTACAGCCAGAAACCCAGGAGGTTATGTGGAACGAGTAGTCTTCCTGAAGGTGGGACTCAGGCCAGAAATCAGCAACCAATACAACAACCTGGTGAGCATCATCAATGGAGAAACTCTGCAGCTCCATTGCATCACCCAGCCCAACCAGCGGGCGCAGATCTCCTGGACTCTGCCCAGTGGGATGGTTCTGGATGCCCCCCAAGCTGTGGGTCGCTTTTCCCTGGTGGAGAATGGCTCACTGACAGTGCACGAGGCTTCTGTATTTGACAGGGGCACTTACCTGTGCAAGGTGTCCACAGAGTATGGCACTTCTGTTATGAATGTGCCTGTCATTGTGATAGCCTATCCTCCCCGGATCACCAGTGAGCCAGCACCTGTCATTTATGCCAGGCCTGGAAATTCAGTAAAACTGAATTGCATGGCCATTGGGATTCCTAAAGCAGAAATAACATGGGAGCTTCCAGACAAATCACATCTGACAACAGGAGCTCAATCCCGTCTATATGGAAACAAATTCCTCCACCCTCAGGGGTCATTAGTCATCCAGCAGTCTACTCAAAGGGATGCAGGATTCTATAAATGCACTGCTAAAAATATACTAGGCAGTGATTCAAAAACAACCTACATACACATATTCTAACACTAAAACAAATGCCTTTGGCTGAATACTGGTGTTCAAGTCACTGCCAAGCCAGCGCAGCAAGGAGAGTGCTGCTTGCAACCAAGCCAGGAAGGCTGAGGGCAGGAAAGAAAAAGAATTAATCCTATTCTCATGCAAAGTGATTGCTTTTGTACTCCATATGGTAGTAAGTCCCTGCAATAAAAGGAGGCAGTAGACATACTGAAACTGAGGAGACTAACACATTGGAAAAGGTCTTTAAATTGTTAAGAGTGTAGTGTGGTTTTTCATGCTATCCAACAGCATCTGAGTCCTAAAGTGCTCTATTCTTGTCAATAGTCCAAAGCTATTCCTTGTTCTAACAAGCACCTTAAAAGTACCAAAGAAGTATTAACTGTTAATAAATGAGCTGCAGTGATAGAAGTGCTTTAGTAAAACATAATTTTCCTTACACCCTGCAGCGCTTTTACATAATCTAGTCTTATAGAATATGATTACTAACCTTTCTGTCCATTCTTCTATCAGCTCTTCAAAATCAGACTAACTTAGCAAATAAGAGTGATCTATTTTAATAAAAGTACATGCAGACATTAGTTACCTTAACATATGAACAAACCTTTTCCAGATACTGATGTTACAGTCAAATCATTCATTATATATTTTATATATATTTTTAAATCAGACTATGAGACTAAAAAGAGTAACAATGAACTTGGTCTCATTTTATAAATTATTGGTCTTTACAAGACTCTGAAACGTTACAGTGTTTTATAATATTAAGGTCAATATACTGTACATTTTATAATAAAAAAATATTTTCCAAAAAATGTGTTCACTGTGATTTTCATTCTGGTTTTATAAAATAAGGAACTCCAAACACTTAGAGTATGAAGTTAAGTCAAAAAACAGAAGTCAGGTAGTGTTATATATACTCTTTCTCTTTTTAAATGTGATTTTGTAATAAAAACTTAACACTTTCATTTTGTATATTTCAGGATACATTAAAATTTCAATACTTTTCCTGCAATCAAGGATGGTTTATTGGATAATGTACACAATTTTGATAAGATGTATTGATCATGCTATAGAAATAATTTCTACAAGATGCTGAATATGCCCATGTTTCAACAAATAACTCCAATCAGAATTCTGCAAACGTTATCTATAAAACACATGGATTCTCTGAGATACTCCTGAATTCTTAAAGTTCTGATTGTTCACAAGACTTATGTTCATGTTTTCAGATTATGATGAGAATAAAAGCTTTATTTTTATTTTCTCTATTGATCAAAACATAGCAGAAAGTAAAGAGCTATTCTAATATTTAGATTTTCTAAAAACTGTAAACAAAGATTTCCTCACTCCACAAATTTGTCCAGTTCAGGAAAATTGTAAGGTGTTGTGAAGTACGTATTTATCATCGTGGTAAACAGAACTAAGCTAAAAAGTAAAAAGTATTTCATTAGAACAAAGGTGTTGAATTAAAGGATAAGGACAAGGACATTGCTGACGATACTAGGGGCATAGTTTATGTGATAGCATATTTTATAAAACTTATTTTTTACCAAGTCAGTGCAGGCTAGAAGTTTGTAGTTGCTACACAAACATTTATTAAAGCTGCAGTAGTGTTACTGGCCTAATTGAATAGCACTTAATTATGTCTTAGTTTCTTTTTTATGGTTTAAACCCTTGGCCCCTAAATCAGCAAATCTGTGCTCAAGGTGAAGTGTGTGCCTAAATATCTGGCAGGGATGTGGCTGTTTGTGAAGCAGTTAATGAAGAAAGGAACAAGTATTCAAGATTTTTAACGAGGGTGCTCATGTGGTCTTTTCTAACCTGGCTATTTTCCTTGGATATGTCACAGATTAGATGTGTCTGTAGTTCCTTTACTTCTAGCACTTTTTTATTTTATAGAAGTTCTTGGAAAATGATAATAGGATTTTTAATAATAACACATCTTTTAAAAGAGTCTGAAGTCAGCATTTTAGTATTGAAGTAGGAGTCAAGCACTTCTATTCATTTGTCAGTCCAGTCTTCAGTTAACACTTACGTGAATTTAGAGATATTCTTGGATGCTGAATGACTTCTATATATTTCCATTAAGTAGAATTATTTTTTTATGTTAAGGGAAGAAAATATAATCCAAAATCAAACATTTGATCTGTTGGGATCAGACAAAGCATCTGATAATATTTATTCATCAGTCCAGAATTTCCACTGCTGCCAATGGAAGTTTTGGAGGCACAAGAAATGAAAGATTTGGCTCAAGACCTTTTCTTAATTCAAGACTTGCATGCTTGCAAAATCCCCTCAGATTTGGACTTAACATTTTTCTGTCTTATAATTTCCATTATGTTTGCCTTTACCCCTTTTATGAAAACATACTCCCAGTGAGAGGCCTATAAAATATAATTTTCTTCCAAAATAAATGAAACTACAGTTCAACAAATACCAGTGGAACACTTTTTAGATTCAGACAATGCTTGGCCCTATGTCCTCTCTGTCATATTCTTTCTCTGCTGAGATACCTGTTGTCCAGGATATCCATCCTGAGCTCCTTTTGTAGAAATACAGAAAATGGGGAAACTAAGTCTGTTCCAGGACTTCTATTCTTAGGCATGAATCTACATGTCACTTCATGTGCTGAATCGTGTCAATTGAAGGCAGTCACAGGACCCTGAATTTAAATCATAACTTCTTCCTTTATTCCTGTGTAACTCTCTGCAAGTTGTGTTAAACAAGTTAATGGCAATTTCACATTACTTCAAGGACACAACACTTCATTAATTAGATTTCTTTCAGAAGTCTTCATTCATCTTTCAGACCAAGCAGGAGCCATGCACTCAAAGACAATGGAGATTGTACCTATTCTGATTTTGAGAGGTGCTGGGAAATGAAGTGTTTGCCCTTGGTTTGAGAGTTTCAGAATTGTCTTGGTCAATCAAAGCTGGTTCTGGATAGTTTCCATGGGAAGGAAAACTTGCCATTCCTTGCCTTTTTCTTTGAAGATGGAGAAAAAAAAATTGTTTGATGTCTTTTTTTGAGAAGCAGAGTAACGAGATGTCTCACTATAACTGCACAGATTGCAAATGGCAGGAATTGTGTATACATTTTTTGCTTTTGCTTCACAAAAAGAGGTTCACTGTGACCACGTCACTAACACAACCAATTACTAATAATTAACATGGAGGTAGGAATATAGGCCAGAAAAGCAAAAAGCAGGGTATTCATGTCACCAAGGTCTGGTAAAATCCCTAAAACACCAGCCAGTTCACTTACGTGTTTTAGTGATTATCTTCAAAAGCTCATGAAGGCCAACTGAGGCACAAGACGACTGAAAAAATGCTAAAGCTGTAGTTGAGGAAACATAAAACAGCCAGACCCTGGTATCAAGAGAGGTATTTTGTTTAATTCATTGCGAAACAATCTAAAAGCATCTCTAGAGTAACAGTGATAAGAAGGAGCTGCTCTGGAAGTTTCCACAACAAATTGTATAATAGCAAAGTAGTCACCTTCTCACAAAAGTAATTAGTCCAGAGTATGGGAAGAGAGAATTGGAATAGTGTATCTTACTTTAGCAGAACTTTTTGCACAGTCACACAGGATGTTCTTATGTCCAAATCAAAGAAATGTGGTTTATCTATTATAAAGTGGGAGAACAGGTGTTTTCTAAACAAAAGAGAAGCTTGTCAATTAACAGGACATGTCAACTGAATCCAGTTTAGGCCTGATACCATTTCCACATTTTCATTAATGTTTATCAGGTTTTATGTTTATAGAGAAGGCACTGAAAATGTTAGTATAGAGAAGACACAGAGAAAAAACCTGAAAGAGATTAAAGCACACAGGACCAAAATGCAATCCAGAGTGATATTTCTAGATTGGTGAAATGATTGTAAATTAAAAATATATATATATTCAGTACATACAAATGCAAGAACTATATTCAAAAGGAAGAAACTGACTACACATGCAGCAAATAATTAGTGAAGAAGGACTTGGAGTTACTTAACAACATGGTGCCATTTTAAACTGAATATTGTCACTTTGAAATCTATTTACAAGGACTGTGTGAAGCAACATAATGGAAGTAACGTAGATAATTACTCTCTTTGCAGCCAGGCCCAAACACAAAGAAATTAGAAAGAATGCAAGGTAGTTTAGCAAAGATAATCAATAAGAATAAGTTTAGAGTTCTGGTTGTGTTTTTCTGCCTAAGAAAAAAAGGCCAAGTGTGGCAAATGAAGAGACGGGACAAGCTTGATGCAAGCAAGGTGTCAATTTATTAGTGATTTTCCTTATGTTTATATATGTTTCTACCATCTATAGGTTATACATTGATTGGTCAAACACATACACGACACTCTGATTGGTTATATCATTTAAACAATGCACACGCTAACTGGTTAAGTTTATCTTAACAACAAACCCTATCTTAAAATTAGGGGCTTTTTCTACGTGACTTTCATAACTTACAAAGTTCTTTGTCAGCACTAACCGTTCCTATATTTCATTATTCAATCCCCTTTGATCGTCTGGTTGTCAACCCAACCGCTACGGCCCAAGAGTCTGCAGTTTACTCATTTCTCAACCGTTATGGCTCAAGAGTTTGTAATTACCTTTTGTTTATTACCTTTTGTTCATTATCCCAGGGCTTTTACCCTTCAAGTTCCGGCATGTTTCTATTGAACAAGTTAACTGCGCTCGGACTCTTGTCCTTGGGGCCTAGTCCTGCAGCCAAGTATTAAATAAAACAGTTAATCTAACATGTAGGAAGTCTTTACAGAGGCAGAGGTCAGTTGTTTTTCAGGTAGGTTAGTATGAGAAATAATAGTGTAACTTACTCCAAGCAAGCTCTAGGCTACTAAGAAAACTTTGTAACTGTAAGAACAGTTGAACAATGTATTATTTTTATCTTGAGAACCTTTTCAAATTGCCGTTTTTGGAGAAAGTTCAAAAGAGTTTAGTCTGATAACTGGTTGTCCAGATCCTTGTCCAAGAAATTGAGAAATCTTGGGGTTCCCTCAACATCTACATTCCTATATTCCCTAGATTTTCCTAGGACTACAGTAAATGTTAATTCTATACACCAGTAATATAAAGATTTGTTTGCTACTTTTAATCTATGCGTGTGATTTTTATCTACATAATCTTCATGATAATCTGAACTCCAATTCTTAACTGTTTATTACATGACAGATATGGACACCTGAAAATTATAGGCACATGACAAATATGTCCACTGTGCCCACATCTTTATGGTGGAAAACTCATGGAGGGATTTCTAGAAGCAGCTATGTCACGGATCCCTTTATTATTTAAGGAGTGTAATTTACAAAGGCATCTCACACCAGACCATTCACAGAGTTGCACAGAGCAGCAATAAGATTTGCAATGCGTTTAGGTATTTATTTTACCCAACCTGGGTTTTATTTTTCCATATGTTTTCAAATAAACATTCACCCTCTTTTAATGTAGCCAGCTAGTATGAAAATATCATAAAAGCTGTACAAACACATGTATAGCTTGTACTCTCATTCCCTTTATTTTCTTGTCTGCAACTTGAATTTTGAATGATGAAATACAGTGTAAGTCTTCACAGAGAACAATTAACACTCCATTAATCATCCCTTAAACATGTTTCCTGAAAATTATAAACAATAAGACAGAAGCCATTGCACACAGTGGGGAAACGCATGAAGTAGATCATGGAGGATTATCATCTTGTGGTAGAAATAAGGGCTTGTTAGATCTGTTGCCATTTCTTGATATGTAAATCTGAAGATTGGTTTGTGTGCCCTGAAGATTTGTGTAATTTTTGCAGCTATTCTTGTTGGCCTAACAAAAGGTATTATATTTCCCTGAAAACTTTTTCTTGCTGGTTCAGTCCAGTAATGCCAGCACTGAACAGTTAGCATGGATGTTAGCAACTTTGGTAAATAGCTGGGTTAGAATTTCACCTGCCATAAACTGGCTAAGTCTGGCCAAAGAGCCACCTAAAATATTCACCCATTCTGTGAGTATCCCCACCTCTTCTTTTGAAGGTAAGTTGAGTTTCATAGGTGATGTAATAGCAAGAGAGTCCAAGCAGTAGAAAGCATGGCAGTAACCGAGGATGTTCCTGTTTTTTAAGTGTCTTTTGCACATGGGAAGTTCTGACTCTACTTTTTGTTTTGAATAAACAAACTTTTCCTTGCCTGGGAGGTAGACATCCCGTGTTTCTTTCCTTCCCATAGGCAAGACCCACTGTCACTCTTCATATGGTGAGTGATGCACCTGACACCTGGGGTTAGTGCGACAGGGAAGATGCTATGGCATTGGATGGCAGCTCTGTACCACCTACTAAGCACTTCTTTGAATGTGGGGCCTCCACAAAGGGAAATGCACGTTGGCAGCAGTACTGTGCTATGGCTTCTTCCCTACTCCATGACCCCATTTGTCAAACGCAGCTGGCCATAATATCAAAGAATTCACAGACTGGCTGCATCTGATGTGCCAGACCACTGAGTGGGAAAGAGGCATTAATACGTGATGTCTCCCAGCTGCCAGGGACTGGAGATGGCAGCCAGTAGTGCAGGTCTTGATAGGTGTGGGAGTGGAATGTCATGAGATGGATAGTCAGATTATAAAATTAAAAGAATAAGTGGTACTGTCAGTTACCTCCTGTGGTGCTCTGTATCACTCAAAGCATACCTGACATCATATACACGTTCCATAACCCCTGAATTAACAACACATGCATGGGCTTCACCGTTACCTGTACTCCTAGGTAATCAAAAAATCATTAAGGCTCTGACTGAAAACTAGATTTTTTTTCCTTGTTTCTACCACAGATGGTCAATGGACTAAGCCACTATACTCGTCAACTAGGAGTTGCTCTGTACTTTCCTGGAGTGTTACAATTCCAGCTTCTCTGGAATGTTACAATAACAGACCAAGTGAGCAACATTTTCATAAACTCCTGTTTACCAACCTGGGGAAAGAGAACTGGTAAATGACAAATGCATGCAGTTCCTGTAAAGCTAGCGTGCAAACTTTCCACTGAAATCCATAGGAAAGTGCTTGGACTCCAAATTGTCTATAAAAAGAAATCCTTAACAGTTTCCTAACTGAATCATCTTTTTTTTTTTTTTTTTTGTAAAGTGGGCCTGGGAACTGTTAAGGAAATTGAAAATCTGAGTATTTTGAAAGCAAAGGAAAAATAGGGCAATTGGGACCTGAATATTTCATACAAGGAACATTTCTTGTATAAAATGGAGGTTAACATTTAATCATATTCTTTTAGATAGCTACCAACTTGTTGAAGTCTCTTCACACTGTGCAGGACAGATACTACCCTGTTCAGTTGTTTATATAAATCCTGCTGGTCTCTTCCTTAAAATCTGAATAAAAGTCTTACTACGCAGTCATAGTGGCAGTATCACTGTGCCATTATTACAGCATCTATGGAAGGTGTGTTTACACAAATATACATAGTTATGAAAAAAAAGTAACAAGTATCTTATCATAATACATTCTTAGTAAAGTATTGTAACCAGCACCACTGATATAATTAAAATATATTTCTAAACATCTTTAGGTCTCATATCTGTAACACAATATGGTGTGTGTGTGGACAAGAAGATTGCTTACAGTGTAGTCAGGCAAGGTGGGTTGAGCTGATCTATTACTAGATTGCTTCTACAAAAAAAACCCACATGCTCTGCTTTCCCTGTTCCAGCAGTAAATTTCCCCTAGATCCCTTTTGCCAGCTCTTTTGTTAATGTAGGCTCCCTCTCAGCCAGCTCAACTCACTAATTTCCTAAAAAACTAATGGGGGGGGGGCATGGAGATTGTAGAGTATATAGTTTTCTGCCTGGTTAGTGAGCTGAACTGGCTCATCCAGGTTACTAGTGAAAGTCCCACAAGCGAGAAAGCAAATATGCAGTGATTTGCAGTGAAGGGAAGGGCAGCAGGAGCATCCCTTCCAACAGCAGTAAACTGTCATGCTTGCCCTGACATTTCATCTGATTTTGCCCTATGAGTAACTAGGAAAAAAAGCTCTTAGAATATATTGAAATTTTTGTATTATACCTAAACTAGTCAAGATATATGCTTTTCCACAGTCTTGTGAATGCTTTCCTGAAGCATATGTAAGTGTGTGTTTCTAGCTGTATGTGGTGATGCTGACCAGAAGACCACTGTAGATGGAGGAGTCACTGACCCACATCACAGCTACCCCTGGCAGGTGCAGGCTCATGCAACACTGTGCTGCACATACAGTGTGGCCTTCAGACTCATCTTGTGCTGCTCACATCCCTCCACTGTAGGATAAATTTGGCCAGTAATTGTAACAGAGGAGCCTGCAGGCAGCTCCCACTCAGTACCAGTGACTACACCACCTCCATGGCCTTGCCTTTGCCTGACAGTGAAGCAACAAGTTCACACATGCATATCTTCTTTGTTTGACAGTAGCAATGATGACAAGAGTTGTTTTCTTCTAAAAAATAGCTCAAATGACCAAACTGGGGCAACCCTACATGGATGGGCACTGCACCGCGTGCTGCATCCTGATTAGAGGCACATTTGGTACTGTATGACTCAGGGTTTCCAGCACCTGAAGGGAAGGAAGGTTATCTATACCACCCTTTCCTTCTTTATAGTGCTGGCTCTAATAAATGCCATTTTAAGATATACTTTACAGAGTGCCTTTCTCATTGGGATCATAGTGAACCAGTACCTCCCAGTGCAAAGCACAGTGTATTTATTCTTCTTGATAACATGAAAGCTGTACAGTCTAATAAGCATTCTAGTGAAGAAGTGTTACCTTTATAAAAGACAGATTTGGTAAGAAAAAGAATAATCAGGCAAATTCTCTTTTATAATGGTTTTCATTGTTTTTCACAAAGCATGACTTAATTGCACATTCTCTAGACTATAAAGGAGCAACTTTCTGAATGGAATTGGCAGCAGCTTTCCAAGGCCAGAGGAATTTATGCAGATTTTTCCCTGTATTCTGGATGACTTGAAGACATTTGCCCTCAAACAGACCACATCCCGGCATTTCTCATAACCTTGCACAGCAAAAGAAACATTTATCTATACCCTAGTCACCTCAGCATACTGAACACACAATTATGCTTAATAATGGCCATGAAGCTAACAATAATAAGAAAAGCAAGTGTCTCAAGAAAATTCCTTTTCCCCTCATTAATGAACATTTTGCATACCCTGGGAAGCACTGTAAGACACATACTTAAAACAAAGGTCTGCTTGGCCCCGTGAACTTATGCTGTGTGTCATGCTGTTTCATTAATCATAGTGTTTTGACTCATACAAATGGTTTCTTGCTGTGTCAAGAGAAAGCCATGTAAAGGGTTAAATGGAGAGGAGACATAAGCCTTTGGATACATGACCCCACAACATTAAAATTATGTGCAATAAAAGGCTTGGAGGACTGAGTTTTGAGTTTTCTTTATTGTGAACTTTTTTGGTATTTCAGACTTCATTTTGAATGCATTTCAGCTATATGGTGCCAAGCCTTTAAAACAAAATGTATCCTGTTAACGGTTTCCTCTTACAGCTTTCAGTTCCATTCTTAAACTGCTGGACAACGTTTAAGCGTTTTCAGCTTATGCAGCTCAACTTTTAGAAACGTACAATTATTAGGATAAAAATAGTCCTAGTGATTCATACAACATGTCAGCGAATCTGAGGGAGAATCCTAGCTCGTAAAAAGCAAAACAAATAAGAAACAGGCTCTTTTTTGCATAATCACACAGAGCAAATACTGAAAGGCTTAATATTTGTTAGTTAAGGGGATCAGAAGACTTTTTTTTTTCCTCTCTGATTAACCTCACATAAAACAGGGTAATACATGTATACATAATATACAAAAGTTTAAGAAGCAAAACTACTTGATCATGGGAGACTTAGTTAGCAAAGACTGTCTTGGGCCCTTCCTCATTAGAGATTTCTTCATATTGGCTGATGTAACCTATCAGCCAAATTCAATTACTGAAGACCAGAATTGTGCTTCCTGACACTGTATGGTTTTCCAACAAACTGAGGAAAACAAAAATCAGCAGTAATTATAGATATCAGACCATCTCTGAAAGCAAAATATAGCTCAGAGTAATTTCTTATACTCAGTCATACTGCTTTTGCCACCCTTGCTACTAGCTTTCTGTAAAATTCAATTGAAGTTGATAAACCTACATATGCAGCAAGATAGTAGTAAATACAGACAGAAATGTGAAAATCTGGTTCTGGGTATGGGAGAACAAATTGGCTAAGGTCTATCTCCCATTCAGCAAGAACCAAATGGAGAAAATTCAGGACTAAAACGTTATATCAAGTTAGTTTATAAATTAGGGATAACATTCTACACATTTCCATTTTCTCCAAAGGTGCAGATCCTGGTACGTGTGCATGTGTTTGTATGACTCTCTCTTTACATAGGTATGTATGTGTGTCTGTGTCTTTTTGCATGTGCATGCTTTCTGTGGTTTTACACATATATTCTCTTTGTGTATATATATATGTATAGATGTGCATACATACATTTTTGTTTACACCCTGCCCTTTCCCTGTGGATGAATGAAGAGGATAAATTGTAGAGACACACTGATTAAAATACAGTTTGTCCATATTTATTTGCCCTGATAAGAAAAAAACTGTTCTTTTCCTTGACTGAAAAGCATGAAGCACTGTACAGTCCTGCAGAATGAAATCTCGGATTTGAGGAAGCCCAGCCAGTGTTCCAGACTGTTAGAATACCACACTTGCCTTAGGCTAGTGGAAGGAGCATTTTTTATTATTTTGGAAGTACCTAGATAGTCTATGTCACTCAGGGGCTCAGTTACTGTTTTTTTCTGGTAAAGGAGTATCTTCCAGTACATCTTTGAATTTCCTCTCTTTATCCCTCTCAAGTCAGTATGAGATGCTTTGGAAATTAATGACCCAGCTGCAGATGCTACAGTGAAACAGCAAATTTTGCAATGTTTTTATCATGTCAGGAAAGTTCTCAGCTCTGGAAGTCTTTTATCTTATATTCTGCCAGCATGATCCAGAGAAGACACTAGCAGTAGCTAGCAGTAACTAGCATCTGATAATGTTACTTGAATGAGATTTACAACTTACAGAAAGAAAATAGATTTTTTTAAAAAGGCCATCCTGATTTTCCTTGGCTTACTAATGATAGAAATGAGCTGGGGAGGATCACATGGTACATTTGAAAATACATATTTTAAAAGGGCATTGATAAAGTTTTCAATTGTTTTCTTGGTCTTGCCACATTTCTTTTAGAAATGCAAAGCTCCCCATTTTCCAGACTGCCAATATCTCTATCTAGCACAGCAAGGGAGAAACAGTGTCTGTTGAACTCAGGCATGTGTGGCTGATGGTGGATATTTATACAGCACTTCCTATCTAACCTTTCCCTCTATTTTTTACTAATCTGCAAGACATGCTGAGAAAGATAATAAGCAAGATTACAAGATACAACAGGCAAGACATGCAGAAGTCATCAAAAGAATTATTGCTGTTACAACAGGCTGATGAGAATAGAGGCAAGTGTATAAATACTGGTTTGTTTTGTGTTGGTGTAATCCTATTGACTTTGGTGACATTACATAGCTGAAAATTAGGAAAGATTTTAGCCTGTGGTCTCATCTGACATGGTACACTCAAACCTTGACAATGACTATTCAGTGAAGAAAAATGAAGAGGATGCAGATAGAAGGTAGTATTTTTTTTTTTGAGGTTACTTTATTATTATTATTATTGTTATTGTTGATATTATTATTATCATTATTATTATTATTATTATTATCAAGATTATTCTAGGTTTTGGTTCAGGAAACATATAAAACATTAATTATGCTTGGCACATATTTTCAAATCACAGGACAGTAGCTTGCAGATCTCAGTGTAAGAATAGTACGTTAAAAACAAGCAATGAAAATGTCGGAAAGGATTATAAGAAAAAGATAACTGAACATATAGAGTGAACAAGAGTCACACCAGAAACCACTGGATTGATTAAGTCAAGTTAAATTTTGAAAGATTTATTTGCACAGTAGTTCAAATGTGAACTGCCTAAACTGCCTGAACATGTTTGTGTCTGATTATTTTATTTCATGTGTTTATTAAATTAGAATAACACTCAGACACTGAGCCTTATTTCTACATTAGCTGCATAAAGTCTCTGAAAGGGTTTAAGTATGAAACTATCAACTAAGTGAGCCAGCAACTCCAGCCTTTGCATTTTGGGGAGGGCAGGGGTAGAGGATTGTGTTATAGGCATAGCAAAAAGTAATGTCCAAATTAAGATTTCCTAATTCAGTGCAGACACTGAAAGCCTCAGTTTGCAGATATTTATAACTTCGCTAAACTAATTGTTTGGATTGAAATTTTCCATGCTTGTCCTTTGCTTCTGATTCATGATTTATGTTTTTATTTTGTTTCTTTGTAATTCTTAAATACTATTGCTGAAAATGGCTCAGTTCTTTCCAGAAACAAAATTAAGGAAAAAAATTCTGCCAATATTACAATTATTTTCCAACTATTTCATTGAAGCATTTGGTGAAGACTATGATGTTTGGAAGAACATAATTCTAGGATTCTAGGATCAAAGAGGGGAGGGGTGTGTGTTCTGTTTTATATCCCAGTCTCAGTCACTCACTCTTCCCCAAGTGATGTGTGTAAGGGTAGAAGAACGCATGGGATAATATGACTCCCACCATGAAAATGCTGTGAACTAAATTCTCAGTGCTGCTCCCACATCCTGTAAGGATTCCAGATTCCAACTTGTGGAACAAGAGCCTAAGATTAATTTGCCACATGTTTGGCATGAACATAGATGTTCAGCATCTTTCAGAATAGGCTGGTTTTCTTCACTGCACTCAAATAAACCTCAAGTCAAATTGAATAATGATTTTATTTGCTTACAAAGTATTGCACTTTGAAAATGCTGCACTAGATTATAAGGAAAGGAAAAAATACCCAAACAACAACAACAACAAAAACACCAAAACATCCACATGAGAAATCAAGATGAATCCGTGATACCACAGGAATGTATTTTTAAAATTACTTGACTTTGACAAATGCAGTTATATTGAAATCAACATCAAGTACATTGCAGGTTCAGACATCACCATGTGAAAAAAAAATAATAAAAAAAAGCAAACAAATATCTAAGTAGACCATAAAGACAGACAATTACCAGAAGACTATAACCTTCCAAAAAGTGTCCCACATCTACATGCGAATGAAGACACATTCAGTAATTTTACTTACAACTGTTCTGGGAACCTCAGCCTGGGTTACCAACAAGATAAAATGGGGGCCTCAGGTCCCCAGGCAGTGTGCTAATTAATCATAACCCCATATTGCCGTATTGTGAAAATCTGGGTAAGCATGATATGCCTAGAGAGCTTACTAAATGTTTTCAGACATACGAGAAATAATTATCTTGGCAGAATAGCTCTTTTAGATGGTTTTATGTCTCCTTTCAGGAAAACGTAACCAAATATATGGCAATTGAGATCTTCCCCCTCTGCCCCAGTGTGATTTCCAGTGAGACTGAAGGTTTGGAATTGAAATAGAACTGCTAGAATGATCAAATCCCTCCTGCTTTATAATACAATGTGTAATTGAAAAAGAAATGCATTGTCTAGACTTACCTGCTGGGATTCACTGCAGTGAAACTCAAGGTTCTGGTCTCCTGGTCTTCCAGTTCAGACATCTGTTGGAGCATGTCAGGGATCCCTGCAAGCTCACATGCCCAGGCCTCTTTTCCATAAAAAAAGAAAATTTAATATGGAGCAGAAATGTGGCTAACATGCCAATATCTTGCCTTGATATGAATACAGGATACTGGGAATTTGGAACCCTTCCTGGGCTCAGTAATGTAAATAAATGTGTTCATTCTCAAACAGGCTAAGAAGAAAACTGTTGCTTTAGAATCTTTCTGGGTTCTTGGTTTTTTTCTTTCTTGATCTAAGATAGGGTCTGCTGACAGGCAGACACAGTAAGGAAGGAAGGATATCTGCTTCCAGAGATAAAGTTTACTAGGTGATGACTACAATAGTAGCCATACATTTGATTTCCTTTCTTTCAGAGTTGTCTGCAGTGAAATCTAGATGGAATTTAGCTGCCATTTACCTGAAGTTTAAAAGATGGGTGCATGTTGTATGGCCAGGTGAATATCTAAATAAGCAGATGGACATACCAGAGAACAAAAACCTGAAAAGAATATCATTATGTAATTTTGTCCTTATTCTTTAGGTGTTTTACATAGTGATATGGAATCAAATGAGATATATATTTGTATGTCAAAAAAAGCCTTCATATTTCACATTATTTAGAGATTCTTTGGAATCAGAGATGTATTACATGTATTTACCAAAATAAAGCAGCCCTAACCCAAGATGGGCTAGTATGTACTAGCAATGAGAACAAAGTTGGAAAGTAACTCGTGAGTGTATTAATAGAGTACGTAGGTTATCACTGCCTTTGATTACCACTTTTTTTCTAATTCAGACTTTTTTATTTAGCTGTGATATTGTTAGTGCTTCCTGTTTCTCACCACATTGCATTTCCTTATGTTTCACAATCTGCTTCTGCAAGGTAGAAATTACGGGCAAGACGTTACGCTGATTTATACTGACATTGCACTGGCATTAGATCAGCTTATTGTCTATTGCCAAAATCTACTTCAGAAATGCAGGTACCCAAAAGTGAATCTAAGATTTAAGACATGTATCATGACCTCAGGAAAGGCTTTTGTACTTAATGTATCTTTCAGTTGTTCTGGATATGTTAGTTGGCATTATGAAATGTATTCTCTCTTACTCTTAACCTTGTCTTGCTTTTGTCAATAGACTTTTATGGCTACACCACCATTCCCTCTAAGCACTGTCTGAAACTGGACAAAATATATATATGGTTTGGGGTAATATGAGGACAACTCATGTTAACTGGAAAAATTAAACACTTCTGAGTACATCTGTCACATTATTTTAAAATTTCTCAGGACACAGGATTTCAAGATGTATTAAAGATATGGAGTACCTTCCTGCTTCAAGACATCTCTAGAGGGTATCAGTTTATCAGAGAGAATAATTCACATTGTATTGCCAGTCTCAGCTCTCAAATTGTACTTGTCTAAGAAGTCTTCTGAATTCAAAAATGCTCTGTATAAGGGGGGTTGTGTGGGCACAGGGCACAGAGCTGATAAGACTCCCTTATGTTTTCTTTACAAGGATCATAAGAAATCTACTTTTTGTGGGTTTTCACTGGAAGAAGTTAAAAATATTAGGGATAGCTTGTATTCCAGTCGCTGTGTACCAGATTCAATCTGTGTGGCTTTCTGAGATTCTGTTTTAAACAATTAAACACCAGAATACCAGAGTTTCTTTCAGTTCTGTATTGATATTGATCAGTTTATGGCTAGGAAGGTATTTTGCCACCTCTTTTAGACAAAAATAACCTCAAGCACTATGGACCTGTTCAGTCTTCACATTATAGGGATTTTTACTTTAACTGTGTTCAGATGCAGCTGAAATCGAGGTGCCTGCATGTGTCTCCCTGGTGTTTATGCCCTCCTTTCACTTTGGGATATTTTTACAGTGCTTCATAATGTTAACCTAAACAGTGGTTCTTAAATTACTACAACTTTTAAAATGTGTGAACATATATCTTGCAAGACAAGACTCTTTCTAACCTTACTGTCTTCAGTATTTGCATTACTAGGATTTAGGGTTTCCTGTCTCTCCAGTCAGTCAAATTAAGTTTCCTGGGATTCCTGATGACATACTTCTAATGTAGATTTTCAGTTTGATATCTTAGCCATACAGTAATAAAAAGTTTCTGAATGGGGCCAATAATTACTGAATCTGGGCTTGCATTCTCACCAACTGATTTTAAAAGAATACTCAGTAAAAGAAATATTGCTGACAAAGGTCTTAATGCGGGCCACTTGTATTTTCCTTTGAGGTCTTAGTATCTTTGGGACTTGAACTTAACTGCCCAGCTTACCGTCACTGAGATGATGCTAGACACGGACAGCCAGAGGCTGAAATGACATGACACTGCTCTCAAAGTGTGGTCTCACATTAATACTTCAAACATGCGTTTGTTTATATTGTATAGCTTCCTGGGCATTTGTCACCTTAGCAGTCTAGTCCTGCTGTCAGCAGTTTTGAAGTATTTGTTATTTTATGTGCTGTGGACTCCTCTGTGCTCATCCTCCCTTTATTTTCAGTTGAAAGAAGCCTTAGAGCTATCATTTAAACTTGTTTTGATTTCTCCTACTGTATCTGCTGAAACTGCATGACATTTGGTAGCCAGTTGGCTTTGTTTACTGCTATAAAAATGTTTCTGACTTTATATGTCAAGGGGATTGATGTATTTTTTTAACAAAAGCTTTTTCTCCTTTCACAATATAAGATTTTTAATAATGATTATAGCCATTGGTATGTTTTCTTCTGATATGAACAAGAATGGTTTATATAAAAATATATCAGGGTTTTAAATGCTACCACAAAAGTAACTAGAACATGTGGTGTTCAGCCACAGCAATAGGAAGGGTCCTTTCTTCAGTTGTCCGGGGTTTTGTCTTTAGTCTAGTTCTGGGAAAATAATTCAGTGTATTGTTCTTTGGAAAAATATTCAAGTTATTTATTCATAACTTTAAGAAGGTGTGTCTAGTCAACTATTGTCAAGGGAAGAGGGTACCCACACCAAAGTGCTTTGCTGGATTGGGGCCTTAACCATTTTTCAAGCCATCTGCCAGAGCTGTGTGTAGTACACAGCGATGCCATAGCCTTCCTAGCCTGAGCTATCCTTTCCTGACTTGGACAAAATCCCTCCCTTTCCAGCTTTTCTTGGCAGACAGTCAAACTTTTTGGTTTTTAGCTTTGTGAATCTCTCACAGGAAAACTAATGCACTCCCCAGAACCTTTTCGCTTGGGTTGTATCAGGTTTCGTTATCATTTTCCTAGTTAATTTGTCCAATAGTTTTAATAAGCCTGCAGTAATTCTTTGAGCATTGTTTCTTATCACTCCAAAATAAAAAGCAGATTTAGTGAAGGAAATCAGATATTTTTTATTTAAAAGAGAAAGAACTTCTAAAGTAAATCCAGGCAATATCAGAGGTAGCTTAATTCTCTAGTAAACTGATACAGTTTTTCCTATAAAGGCAAACTTTCCCAAAACTGCAAACTAGATCTACTGAAGGACTTAGCACATACTCCTCGTTCATATTTTACATTACTTCAGGGCTAGGCTGCAGCTGGAAGGATGAAAAATTTGATACCAAAATCCATATCTGATTAGTGTTTCAGAAACCAGGTTTCCTTAGCTGACTGAAATTCTGTTCAGAGAAAACTCAACATAAGCAATGCTGTGCAGTTGCATTCTGTCTCAATTCTATTCCCAAATTAAAACCCAATGTGCTTGCTCTGTGGACAAATACTCATTGATGTCTACACAAAGCTTAAGAAAAAAAGAGAGATGGATCAACATGGTATTCTTGCATCCATCTTCCCTGCTCTCCTCCTCCATCTAGTCCCCAACCAAAACATCTGTAGTTAATATTTTCATAGAGGGAATTCTCCATCTCACGAATACGATGCTTGAGTCAGTTGTTCTCTTCCAAAAAAGGATTAAAACTATAGCTTGCAGAAGTTCTCTGATTCAGGTCTTCTAGGGAAACGTGACTTTCTGTGTCCCTTTTATAGCTAATGTACCTCAAATTAAGAAAATTAGATATTTATGTAATCACAGATAGACCAGGTCTAAGTGCTATATCTTATAACATGGACCGCTCTCCATGTTCCACTGGATTTTGCTCCTCTTGTCCTAGGGAGAGGCTGGTTCAGCATCTGAATCCTCTGATGGTTAAATGGCTGCTAATATCTAACCCTTTATAAGTTTATACATAATTTTCTCTTTGAAAGATTATCCTTTACAAAATTCATTTTAGGGATGGTTAAAAAATGCAAATCTGTTCATCTCCAAACTTTCCTCTGAAAAATCTTAGGCTTTCAAAGGGCCAATTCAATTTGGTTTTTCACAATTTTCTTTCCCTGAACTTTTATTTCCCCCTAAAGAAGCTTTCTTTTCTGAGCAGTTTGCTTCCCCATGCCCCCCGCCTCAGTTTAATAGGACCCTTTCTTATTCCTAAATTCTTTCCTCCATTACCTTTTAAGACAGTTTTGTCAAGAACTCTTCCCTACCAAATTTTTCCTGTGATTTAAATACAACTTCAAATAAACCAGTTTGTTAAGTTTGGGGTTTGTTTCGGGGTTTTTTTTAAGTCACTGGTACACAAACTGTGACTTATCCCATACAGCTCCCTAATTTTTATGTTCTAGTTGATTCCACTGATTAGTTCTCACAGCTTACTGAGGCTTATTTTTTTCAAAAAACATTGAACGTTAAATTATTTATACGGAATTATTTTCAATATAGAATGTTGGGGGTTTTTTTTAATAATGAATTGAATCTTAGATGCATTTGTATTGGGGGAGCGTGGGTTGTTCTGTTTAATTACTTCTGAGTTTTGTTTCTATTTGAACTCAGTTGGCTTGCTATGGCCCCATCCAGAATTATTTTCTATATACAGTTTCTATACAGCGTCTTCACCACTTTTCAACAAATCTTAAATAGCTTTATTTCTTCCCAGCTGTATAACTGATTAAGATATTTATTATTTCCTTCTCAGACATCCTACCATTACTTGTATCATTTGCTCTGAGAAATTAGTGTGTTCCGTAACTGCATAATTCTCAATAGCACTTCTCTAATAATAGTTGACAATCACATTGACTTCCAGCCCACGGGAGGTAAAGCAAATTCCCATATCAAGCTTCATTTTTACACAGCTTTGAGCCAACTACTTTAGTTTTCCATGTCATCTAAGACCCCTATTTGAGACTGTCATGACATAAATGTAATTTTTTATATTTTTTATCTTTTTTGATAAGTTCTTGTGAGTTATGTTCAATAAAGGCTGAACCTACACTGACTGTTAATTTTGTTGGGTTTAGTTTTATATCCTGAAGTTTCTAAGACAGCCACTGCTCTTTAATTCTTCTATAAATATCCCTTCATCAAAAGCCCCGACAATTTATTTTTTTTTTTTAAGGAGGTAGCTCCCATAAACTGTGTATTCTTTTCCTGATTTTGGCATACATGTAGCATCCTTGCTCCCTTCTATGTTTTCCTTTCAAATGTAGATTATGCTTTCTTTTTTTCTTGCTCAAGGTATCCTGAGTATCAGCCTCTTTCCCCTTGGGTCCCAGTCTCTAGTATCTTCATGCCACAGCTCTTCCTGCTTTCTTATGGCAGTAGATGCCCTCTGTTTCTGCTTTAGCTCTGCATCTTCCATTGCCTTTCTGTATCCCCCAGTGTACCAGATCTTTTCTGCCACTCAGTTCCCCACCTTGAGTTCCACTGCCTTGATGGTCCTATGCTTACGTATATCAGTGTGATTGTTCAAATAACATATCCTCCTGCTCATGTCATTCATGAGATGTCTGCAAATGCTCCTGGCCATCTCATTCATCAGGCTTCTTTCAATTCTGACTCATTTTTCAGATGTCTTTATTCCGTATGCTCTGTCAATGAAGCAAAACATTCAAATGTCACTCACAAGATTTTCACACGTGCTCAACACCAACATCCAGTTCCTTTTGCTGTCTCTTTATTCTTCAGAATCTCTCACTGCTGCTCTTGGTTGTCACATTTGAAAGAGTGGGAAAAGGACACGTAAGACTATGTTTCCTGCTTTCAGGATGCTGGCAGTTTGGTTATTTGAGCCTTTACCTTCAAGTAGTCCTGCTGTCTGAATAGCTTTGGAATTAATTACAAAGCAGTAGTGAAACCCGACGGCTTCAGTCCCATGCTGAGCTGCAGGATCTCTGTCCTCTAGGTAACACACAGCCCCCGAGCAGACAGCAAACTCATAAACTGCTTGCAAACCACATGCCTCGTAAACTGCATCAAACAAAACAATTTTGGATGGACAATTCATTTACCGCCAAAATCACAACAGACACTGCCATCTTTCCCCTTCAAAAGCAAGTATATAAACTGTTACTATTTTCTCCTCTCTGTGTGGAGGAGAAAAATACCTATGAATATTGCTTATGTAAATATTTTACAGATTGGTACTTGAACTGGACAATACTTCTAAGTGGCCTTACCTTCCTTATCCCCTGAAGTAAATGTCCTAACTTCTATGCTAACATCATGTATGACCATACTTTCTCTGGGACCTAGTAGTTGCATGACTGGTTGATTAGATGAGTAAGTTTGGGTCACGCAACATGGTCACAGAGAACAGAGTACTGATCCACGGCAAAGATGTCCGGGAGATTTGGATTTGTTCAGGCTATCTTTGCACTCAGAGGCTTTAAGCTGTATGAGGGACCATCTGGTTGTGCACAGCCAGAGCCAAGCTGGGACAAAAGCACACAGCCAGCCTGAGCTCCATATCATGCACTCTAGCTAATCTGACAGAACAGAAATGTTGGCATGTGCCTACAGCATGATCTGGATCATGTTTGTACCCGTGGGTGGTGCAGAGGGGCACAGACTGGGAAGCCTGAGCCTATTCATGCACAGAGGAATAGCTTCCATGGGAGAGAAGGCAAATATTCTCTCTACCCCCAAAACATATTGGCTCGATTCAACAACCTTCCCAGAGTGGTTTGGCACATCACATTTTTCCCTCTCAGTGCTTGTGGGAACCAGAAGATGCTGTCTCACAAGAAGTAAGACAGCAGCAGTCAGCAGCTGGAAACAGCTGGTTCTCACAAACATCTACCAGCTCCTGGCTTTGCTGAATGTCATTCAAAAGCTGCTCTGCCTTTGGCCTCGATGTCTTTGTTGTTACCCTGCTCTATTTCAGAGTTAGTGTGCTTTCTCAGAGCAAGGTATACATCAGTAGAGATGCAATGAGAAAGAACGGGGCCCACTACTTTATACCTTCCTCCATGTGTTTTGTAAAAAGGGACAGAAGGTCATACCTCTGCAGCGCTAAAGCATCTAACTGCAAATGACGGGTCAAGGCAAATCCCAGGGGGAGGCAAGACAGAGGGAAACAACCAAGTTTCATACTTGAAGTGAGACTCAGGAAGCCCAGCTGTCTTCACCAGCATCTGTTGGTTTCTTTAGGAACATTATCTTACTGGCTTTGGCAGTCCTTTAAATTTCTGTACTATATGGAGTTCCTAGTGAGTTCATACAGGGCTTAAACCCTGCTGTTCAGCATAAGGCTATTTGTGCGTGGAGGCCTGCATGTCTAAAATGGTAACACAAAGAAACATTAGCTTGTCTGCACTTGTTTATGCATCTCAAAAATATTTGACTTGCTCAACTACTCAGCAATCATCAGAAATCATTGATGGATTACAACAATATATAACACTTTCCCCCAAATTGCTTTGTAAGTTTTCCTGTCCTATAAGCCTGGTTTTGCTTTAGGACACAGAAAAAGAAATATCTCTCTTTTTTAATAATTGAAACCTTTTTGGACAACATGTTTTACAGTCCTCAGTGTCCAGCATATATTGTACCAATGTCTTACTGCAAGTGTATCTTTTCTACTAGGTGTATTTAATTAACACCTCACATATTTGAATTTGATAGGTTACATTAAAAATCAAACAGTGATTACATAATTTAATTTGGCATGAGTAACAGGTTTGGTATGCACAGTTAATCAGGCAATTCCCTGCTTCCCTCACAAGTGCTAATGAAATCACCCCACGTTCTGCCCTTTACCAATGGACGAGCTGTCATATAATGAGCCAGCTTGCTTGCCACTGCTTTTATAGGGCATTGGCTGGTGGATTTCAGCTGGCAATGTTTTAGGGCTGGGTGAGACACCCAGAGCAGGAGATTTTACCCAAATGTAAAATAGGTCTCTTGCTCACCCCAGCCAAGAGCAGTAGAATAACACTTTGTCTGTTTGGGGTTAGACAGAAGAGAACAAGGGAGAGAGACAGGCAGGCCTCTCAGAGACAATCTCACTAAAATCTAAACGCACACCTCCTGGGGCATGAAGAGTTTAAATCCTTTCCTTTCATGTGGAAGCACATCTTATTTTAATATCTATAAGTTTTCACCAATTTATACATTCCTTTTTCCAAAGCCATTGTAGAGTAGTACTTGATTATTTCCTTTGTTTACCTCCATGACCTGTTAAAGGTTTGAAAAGCTTTATATGGTGTAAGTCAAATTCTGGTCGCAGTTGTGCACACGCAATCCTGATACTCAGGATAAAAAAGAAATATTACCTCATTTTCTTTCTGTAAGTCAGGTACTAATATTTTACAACCTATTGACTAATTCTGAAAGCTAGATGGAAAGAAGTGATTAAACATTATGGTTCTGAAATACAGAAGAGAGAATTTTTTATTTGGGTTTTTGTTTTATATAGGAATGAACAATTAACTGAACTGACATGGTGCAAAGCTTGAGCATGTGGCATGCCAGTCAAGTTAGCTCAACCTTTTGTGTGCTACAATGAATTCCGAAATGAAGCTATGGTCCAAGGCAGTAGATCAAAAACCCTTATCCAGGCTCCCTGTGGGAATTAGGTTGGATCTGACCCAAGGTAAGGCTCCATCTGTGCCTCCCTGCTCCCATCAGACAGGAAACTCAGAAATCACAGTTAATCTAGCCTAACCACAAAACTTTCATAGCTATATATTAAAAGCTTTCTCTTGCAAAGAGACCTCCTTTATTAATCAAATGAGATTGGTTAATCTCATATGAAGTTTTCCTGTTGTCTACCAAGTGTGTTTGTCTTCTGCAGACCTCTATAGTAAACATATGAACATAGGCTCTCCTTGAAGCTGTGCTATGTAAAGGAACACTTTTGTAATATATTTAAGCAAATTACCTGATAATCTTTTCTTTGGCTTGTCACGCATTTTTGTATAAGCAGAAAAAAACCCCTTGCAATTCTGTGCACAATGGCTAAGAAACCCATTCTCTCATTCTAGAATTACCTGGAGCCGTACCCAAGTATTGCCATCTGAAAGAGGCAAAATCAATCACAGCAGCGCCAGCCAGAGCCATTACAACAATGTCTGAGGCAGGGTGCTTTTTGACAGATGGACCAAGCATGGAAAGAAGATACAGGGAATTAAACATTGTAGGAGAGTCTGGTCTAGCAGTAATCAGGTCTGGCAGAAAGCACAGATGTCTTTCAAGGAAACTTTACTGGTGGCAAGATTCAGCAGAAAAAAAAAGACATCTGGATACTACAGATAAACATCCGAAGCAAGCTTTACAATCCTTGGAAGTTTCCTTGTCACAAGACTCCAAGGACACAGTTGTACTCCTATTTTCAAATGAACAACATCCCTTCTACCTTAGAAAAGCTGTGGAGTATGCACCCAGCCACCCACAGCAGCTACTTGCTGGACACTTGCCACGGAGCAAATGTTGCCTTACGTGTGCAGCAGTGAAACACCATGTGGTTCCTAACGGGTTTTGTATACTTACTTTCCATTCCATTGGTGTATCTTCCTCCATTATTAAAGCTATGATCCCTCTGTTTCCAGCTGTTCTGCATTTCCACCTCTGGTTTCAGGGCTTAATAACTCTGTCTCAAAAAAAAGTTGCCACAAGCTGTTCTAGCAAATAAAGTCTCAACAGAAGTAAACACTGCAACATGAACTTTAAATTATCATCATGTTTATCTTCCATTATTTGTATGAAGTATTTCTTGTTTCTACTTTCCTAAAGAAACAATTTACACAATAAGTCAGTATTTTAAAATGTGGGCTTTAGTTTTACAGAAAAAAACAGTGGTGAAGATGTAAAAAATACGAGCTCTTCTCATTTAGTGTTGCAACCTTGTTCTATTTATTATGTGACTTATTATGTACCTCACTATCTGAACAAGGACACTCCTATACCTAAATTCAATTCTTTTAGTGTCAGTCACTTGCAACAGCAGTGGTATGACACCAAAACACATATTACTACATGTAGATTTGGGCTTATGTACACATTTCACCCTCTTGTTAACTTTCCTTCTGTTACCCTAATTATCATCAAACTGTCTATATTACGAAGTTACCACAGACGTGGCCATGTCTGCACTGCCCCTTACACTTTGGATAGTTAACTGGGGAAAAACAAAAGCCCAAAAAACCCACAAAATCCCAAGCCCATTTCACAAGTCAGACTAGTAAATGTTTCATATAGCTCAGGCTTTACTCATTATGTATACTCGTTTTTGAATCATCTCTTACATATGTCTTCAAACACAGATCTTCCCACATAACCCAGGAAGATACCAGTGCACTGTTTAAAACCTTGGCAAATGAAGAAATAAGTTACAGGGAAATATTTCTATCATCTCAGAATATATAGAAAAGGAATGCCTGATGCAAACATTGAACAGAGAATCTTAGCTGGTGGTGTTAGATCACCTAGTAGGTGTATGTTTCTTGACAATGACCATGTGTCTGTTTCTTCTTCCTTTTTTTTTTTTTTTTTTTTTGAGCAATTCGAGAACCTTATTTATAACTGAAAAATTAGAATTAAAGATAAAATTAAATAA
>JAVJGJ010000014.1:99557675-99579025 GCA_035590215.1 Microhierax caerulescens
CCTTTCCTTTCCTTTCCTTTCCTTTCCTTTCCTTTCCTTTCCTTTCCTTTCCTTTCCTTTCCTTTCCTTTCCTTTCACTTTTCTTTCACTTTCCTTTCCTTTCACTTTTCTTTCACTTTTCTTTTCTTTCACTTTTCTTTTCTTTAACTTTTCTTTAACTTTTCTTTTCTCTAACTTTTCTTTTCTCTAACTTTTCTTTTCTTTTCTTTCCTTTTTTGTTTTAGTCCCTCAGGAGATGTTATGAAGGTGTGCAGGTATTTTTCCCTGTTCAACAGTATGCTTCAATTAATTCATTTTATACTCCATTTCTCATGTGTCTTTGCTCAATAAATAAGCTTACATCCAAATTCCAATGCTTGAGAGAAGGCTAGTAATAAGGAGATTAATTCCATATTTGGTTCTGACTGGCTTAACATCTAAGGGTGGATAAGGACCAGATATTAAACAGAAGATCCTGAGAGGTATATTCAAAGCATAATTTTATATTGTATACAGCATCTGCCACAACACAGTCCTCAGTGTTTTTTATGTGCCCCAAAAGTAAAGCTATTCAACAAATATCAATCCCATGCAGTCACAGAGCTGCATGGAAGCTCAGATGTGATGATGTCCAGGGTATTGGACGTGACAGTGTTCGTTCACGGATGATAATCTGAAGTTATTGCCAGCTTCTCTGTTAGGGGAATAGGTGGGTTAGAAAGCTTTATTTCAAACCAGATGTCATGGTTATTCATCTCAAGAACTTACATTACTTTGCCAAAAAGGAAGAAATGGAAATAGATTAATTGGTAATCAGATGGATATTAGGCTTCCAAGAGAAAGCCTCCAAGACCTGGAATTTACTTATCAAATTTGCCTGCACTGTAATTAACCTCTCCTGAAATTGAAAATCAGGGAACCACAGAACTGCTATGTCTGAGATGACAGACTGTGGAGTTAGAGAAGCTATATTTGAAGGAAGCTTATATTTAATGAGTGCATACCGGCTAATATGCTAAAGCTAAATTGTGTGTGTACCAAAAAGAGAGAGGAAACATGCACAAGATGTTCATGTAAGAGATCTAAAATATTTTTAAGCTTCTTTTAACTTGTTAATGCAACTTTCTCCACATCACCCATATCATTATAGACCATTTGACAGATTTTGTTAATAATTTTCAATGAGAGAGCAGTACCTGCTTAAAGGGAAGGGAAACACTTTCAGTCTGAGTAGAGCGTCACTCCACAAAACAAAAACATTGACGCTGGAGAAACGTGGATACATCCCTATTTACCTTATCCAAGCACTTGCATCTGCAAAAGTTCCCTGAAAATTTCACAGCCAATGGGCTTGAGGAGGATGGTGTCTAGGCATTTCTTGCTCCAGTTGGTCAAGAAGTACTTCCAGAAATATCATGGTCATCTTGTGTTTCTGTTTCTACATTAAAACTGATCCAGGAATTGCATTAGAAGAAAGGGAAAGAAAGGCAGCTTAGCACAGAGAAGAAGAGCATAATGTGCAAATTTTTTTTTACATTCACATAAATGGTATTTTTGCAGGGAAGAATAAATTGTTATTAATCATCTTCCTCCCTGCCTAATCCATATCTTCAGTATTTAGTTATTTTTTAATAAAAGGTATACAGGAAAGTTATTGTCTTATGTAAGCAATGCGAGAGATCAGACATGAAAGATAAATGAGCATACAAGAACCCAAGAAATGTAAACTATGCTTTATGAAATGAGTAGAAATCCTGTAAGCAGTACTGGTAGTAATAATACAAAATTTTTAAAGCATCAGTTTGTTTTTAAACAGTTTATGTGTCTTGAGAAAAATCCATTCCTTGTGTATGTGTGCTCACACAGATTTTTTCCAAAGACTAGTAAAGCAAATGGTAGGAAAACTCCCACAGCAGACTCCTGACTGAGACCATTAATCAGTATAGCTTTGACCCCATATGCTAACTGATAGACTAAAGAATGATCATTACTTTTTTTCATGAAAAAGTCTTCAAAGGAAATGTTCTATGCTCTCAATTCATAAATGCTAACCAGAACGCTCTGAAAAAAATGATGAAATAGGTTTTTTAATTTAGTGATGAATTACATATGTCACTGTATGGTAATATGTTACATGGCAAGCCAGAAATTTTAATCGCTTTTCAGATTAATTTAAAAAGAAATAACATGTATGTATTCCAAGATGGAGGAGTTAATCACAGAATACAAAACCCACACATATAAAGTAAAAATATGCATATGGATTCTATTCACATGCCTATTTATGTGCATTCTTTAAAAAAGATGGTGTTAGAGTTAAGGCTGCTTCACAAATTCCTGGGCCTGGGCCTCAGCTGTGCTGACATCAGTGGTCCACTGACTCCTTAATGGATCTACTCTAATTGTGCACAAGGTGAGGACAATAGTAGTTAGCCTAACCATGACATGAGGCAAAGGGATCACTGAGCACACCTATCAAATTCATGGTATAAAAAAATGAAGTGCGGTGAATCTGGTTCTCCAGCTATGATAGTTGAATTCATCCCCCTGAAGATAGCTGCAGAATGTTTCTTTTAACTCTAAGTCAAAGAAAGGCTTTAATGATAAGAAGAGAATGCTAAAAAAGTAACTAGAGTTGCTACTCTAGTGGAAGCAGAATTCCTTTAAAGTTATCTATGGAACGATACAATACAAGCAAATCATTACTGCCTATGTCTAAAATAACAGGTGACAGATTGGAAATATGTGAGGTTACAGCTGCAACTGACTTCCCTTTTGTACCAGATTAAGGAACTCTCATGTAAGAGAAAGTGGAGAAGAAAAATGATCTGTCATTAGTCCAGAAAAAGGACTGTTTCCCCACTTACAGCAAAACTAACCAAGCTGGCTGCAGACAAAACAGGAAAACTCTCCTTGATATAAGCAAAGATTTGTCTTTGGTAAAAAAATGAAGTTAACAATTATACATTGTTTGGGAGTTAAAACAGGCAATATAGTCAAATGGAATTATTTAAAAATAAATTAGTAAAAACAAAGCAGTGCCACAGCAGCAAAAGTATTTGCATCGTATGATTTTGGAGACACGTGATGTAGGGCCAGGACTGCAAAGGGAACTGGGGGAAAACAAGAGGCCTAGTCACCACCCTGTTGAAAATGCAGATACTTAAAATTCCTCTGCAACGATTTCTTGGTCTAGGAGAGGATCAAGGTCTACAGGCTGTCATGTTGGGATGGGTGAGTATCTGATGCAGAGCATGTGCCTAAATGCTCAGTAAACAGGTCTAACCTCTACCAAGATTCACAGATGACACATTTCTGTCTTCCTTATCTGGAAGACCAGATTCAATAAGCATGATTAGACGCAATGTGGTGAATGAAAATATGCCTGAGTTAGTCGTGGCTCTGTTCAAAGCAGAAGGGATGGAAACGTTGCTTTGTCCTTGTTGGGTGACAGCCCTCATAACAGGCTCATCCATTCATTCCTCCTCTTCCTCTGAGCCTCTTGAACACCTTCAACTCAGTCAAGGGAGACCCAAATCCATTGAAGAAATACTGCTACCAGGATTCTGGCACATGTGAATAAAAGAGCATGGGTAAAAGCAGAAAGATATTGAAAAATGCGCTTTAACCTTTCCCTTACCTCCCATTCTTTAAAGCCTTGTTCTGTAATGTTTGCTGCACAGAGCAACTGAAGAACCTCACTATAGGGTATTTAGAAGTACATAAAGGGACTCAGTTGGTAATACAGGCAGTAGTGCAATGGAATGTCAATGAGTATTTAGGTTAATGCACAGTATTACACCTTTCCACTCTTGACACTGCTCCCAGAATAAGCCTGTTACTGTGGTATATCTGGCTTCAAAAATACACATGACATTCCACCAGCTTTTTTTGTTATGGAAAACAGCTGAAGGATTATATGTGCATATATGAAAGAAGAAAAGGCCTAAATTTGATTACATTTTTAGAAGATGAAATTTGAATCTCCTTTTCACAGCATCTTTTCTGTGGGAAGAAAAAGAACTCCTCCTCTCTCAGTCTCTTTCTGCCAGAAAATTTAATCCACTGGAAATCAGGTATGAAGAGAAATTTTAAAAAATTTTGTTCTAATACTTAAATGAAACCTTATCAATGTTTTGGAATTTTCATCAATAAACATTTTTAAAAAAATAATTCCTTAATGTTTTTTAAAGCTGTTATGGGGTGTTTGACTTTTAATTTTAATTCACTCTGCCCTGCAAAAATGGAATAACTGATGGATTTTCTTTCAGAATTCAGGAGATCAGTCTTTTCTCCTTTAAAATAAAAGCAAGAAATATTAGCCTTTTTCATTCTTCCTCAGGTGTGGCTTTGCATTTGTAAATACTGGCCAGTGCAGATACTCATATGTAAAAGTCCACATGCTCTACACAAGCACAGCTCTGTTGACTTACTAATTTACAGTGCATATAGAAAGGAGAGCTGATTACTGTTAGCAGCCATTTGCTTTCCAAACTCTTCTGAAAAGGGTTGTCTGACCTGATTCATTTCAACCAGCTAGACTCCAGAGCACCACTCTCTCTTTTCAGTCAACACAGGTTTGTTCCCACCAGGTCCTGGCTAAGCCAAAGCACCCTTACTCATTCCCTCCTTGGGAGGGAAACAGAAAAGGCTGATTCAGTTCCCAAAATCTGTGGTTCAACTAGATACCAACATGAGGATGAGACCAACCCAGACCTCAGCAAGGAATGTGCTGGAGGCACATTACTCTAACACAAGCCTGTAGTCATTAGATACTTAAACCCAAAACACCTAGAATTAACTTTATGTATTTAATGAGCAGCTTTTTTTAAGATCCTAATTTAGCCTTTTTTTCTTTTTTTTTTCTTTTTAGTGAAACAAATTCTGAATATTTATGTATGTGGGTTTGTTGTTTAAAGTCAGCATGCTTATAGTCTTCTCAGGATTCGAAGGGTTTTGCTTAGCTGGTTTTGCTTTTGGTGGGAGGGTGAGGAATACAAGAGGAGGGGAGATCTAGTAGAATATACAACAGACCTGAAGACTTTAAAATTGTAAGCAATAGCTAAACAAAAGAGACTAGATTCTGAACATGTGTTGGACATAGGACAACAGCTTCCCATCTGCACTTCCCTGTCTGTAACCAAGTAGAGATGTGTAATAAAGGAAACATCTGGGTTAGAAAATAAAATTCCCAAATTAGATCACCACAAATCAGTAGTTAATGAAACACAAAGCTCTCCTCAGTGTTGGAATAAAGTATTCATTTCCAGCTAAAATTGTGGGGTAATCTTTTCTCATCTGAATGGAATGTTTTGCAACAATTGTTTGTTTTATTTGTATTTATTCCCTTTTCCTATCTAAACTTTTAATCCCATTTGAATTAAATAGTAAATGCTAGTAAATTAATTTCACAATGTGCTTCATTGACATTCACTTGAACAGTTACAGATAGTGAGATTTGATTTAAAAAGAATGTATGTGAGACTCAAATGTTAATGTTTATGCAACTGTACATACCTCATAAATTCTGTGTCATGGTGCTGAAAGTGTGCATGTTAATTCCCTACCTGTCTCTGTCTGTTTAGGAGAGCTGCATCTGCCATGAAAATTCCTGTTGCAGTCTATTCTCTATCACTTGGAAACTTTAAGAACCACAATGCATCATCATTGGATGAACAGGAATATTTCCAGTTCAGGAACAATGTACCAGGCCAACTTTAATCACCTCATTTGGTTCAAGTGAGCACAGTACTCCAAACAACCTGGTTAAACACAGATTACTCAAGCATCAGTAAAATAGAAAGCAAATGAGTAACTGGCATGAGCAACATAAATGGCAAAAAAACAAAAACAAAACCAACACTCCAGTAGCAGTTGTTCTTAAATCTTTGTCCCAGGTTTTTCATATGAGATATGTATTTTGTTTGCTGGTGACTGCTGAGCTTTTAATTATGCTTGACTAGAATAATCAGTGCATTAAAAAAGTAGCACACTAGGAAATTTACCATTAGCAGCAGGTGCCTCACTTCTGTGCATTTTCATAGAACAGCAGATCGCTTTGTCATAGAAGCATTGCCATAAAAGTTTTAATCTAATTTATACCTCACTGCACAGAAAATGCATATTTTTGCATGAATTCAGTGAGTTGCAGAGGCCATAGAAAAACTGTTGCATGACTCACACCATCTAACACACCACACACATCTCAGAAGGGTATCAAATCTCTCCTTCACTTCACAAATGTCTCTTCTTAGGTGAGTAATCAGTGTTGATCTGGGACCAAGGTATTCACTTTCTGCTCCTCTGCTCTAGCCAGCTGATGAGTGACCAGGTGACACATTTAATGTCTAGTGTTGATCTTGATCAATATTTCTGTTTACAAGAACAGTATTGAAAGGAAAATTGTGAGGGTGGTTGTCGTGGTTTAACCCCGGCCGGCAACCAAGCACCACACAGCTGCTTGCTCACTCACCCCACCCAGGCGGATGGGAAGGATGATCGGAAAGGAACGTAAAACTCAAGGGTTGAGATAAGAACAATGTAATAGGCAAAGCAAAAGCCACTCAGGCAAGCAAAGCAAAGGAAGGAATTCATTCAGCACTTCCCACAGGCAGGCAGGTGCTCAGCCATCCCCAGGAAAGCCGGGCTCTGTCACATGTGTAACAGTTACTTGGGAAGACAAATGCCATAATGTTCCCATTTCCATCTTCCCCCAGTTTATATACTGAGCATGACATCGTATGGCATGGAATATCCCTCTGGCCAGTTTGGGTCACCTGTCCTGGCTGTGTCCCCTCCCAATTCCCCGTGCCCCTCCAGCCCTCTCACTGGCAGGGCCCAAGGAACCAAGAAGTCCTTGATGAAGTATAAATATCACCCATCAACAACTAAAACCATCAGTGTGCTGTCAATACTGTTCTCACATCAGAGCCAAAAGACAGCACTGTACAAACTGCTAAGAAGCAAATTAACTTTGTCCCAGCTGAAATCAGAACAGTGGTAATTGTAACAGCCATGCTGGGAATGCAAACCTGCAGAAAACTTCGCTCAATTAGGCAACTGGTCTGTTGTCCCTATAATTAAAAAGCAGTTGTTTTAAAGACACTGTGGTAAGGTCTCTTTTTTGCCCAAAAGCATTTAACTCCAGATGCTATTGGGATGAAAAAGATGGCGTTGGCATCTGGAGAATTCCATCGGTGTATTAATTAGTAGCAGTGAATGCTTTTTTTATATTTTTCTGTAAGATTCGGGGAAATACTTCTGCTTTAAGTTGGTGCTGCAATGTGAGGAGGCCTCGTAAAAGTAGAAAGATCTGTTAATGAACAATTAATCAAGGAAAGTACAAAACAAGACTGCAAATACATTTTTTTTTTTAGTCATGAAGTATTACAAATCTATCATACATGAACTTTTAAACTTAAAACTTCCTGCATATGACAATCCATTTTATATAGCTAATATAAGAATTTACCATATGCTTCGGCTTTCAAAATTTCTTATCTTTTAACCAAGTACCACACAACTAGGCAAATACTCTGCCTGTGCACCTGACTTGTACATGACAATTAAGTAAGCAGCTACAACACCAATATGTACACATAAGTTCACATGCCTTTCCTCCCTTTGTGGGTCCTCTAGATATTTGACTGCACAAAATCAAGCTTGTATTAGGTTTTTTGGAATAAATGCATTAGAGCTGAAACTAGTAGTGATCTGTGGAATGAATTATCTAACAATAGCTATGTCATTACTTTTTCATCATGTAGTGACAATATGAATGCTTAATTGCATGTTTATGTGTTTTTTTAATAGAATGCCTTGATGAGAATTAATATTAATTTAATTAGTTCGTTTTTCTTAACATTTTATTTCTTTCTCCTGCCTTATAAGATCAGACACCTTTTAAAGAGACTTTTAGTAGAGAAAAGTTCTTTCTTCAAACAAATTCAATGTCAGGAATTGTTTGCTGGAGAAGGTGGCTGAAGGACAGTTCTTTTTTATTTTCTGTACAAACCACTTTTGCATATTCTCATGCCGCTGCACTTAGTGTTTCCAATCAAGATCAAGGGGTGTTTCCCACTGTTTTGAGTTTGTATTAATTATTCTACACATCTGTTCCTCTCTAACAGAGAGCACAGATGTGAATGTTTGTGCAAAAGGCAAAAGTGGGGTGGTCTACAAGTATTTTAATGCGTACTTTCCCTGCTCTCAGTAGGTAGACTACTTCAGGCTTCTCCATAACTCTTCCTAAGCTAAAGGCAATAGGGATCAGGCTAACACTGATTTTCTTCCACCTTCCTGGAACTGTGACAGCATTCTCCAGCAAACAATAATGCAGATTACTTTCACTGAACTAAGACCAATTTCTAATCTCAGCCCTACAGTGAGTTGTGCTGTAGATGATAAAAGCTTTCTCATAATATTTCAATCAAGTCAAACTGACTTGGTGCACAAAGGAAATTAACAGAAACATATGCCTTATGTAATGTTTTCACATGTAATTAGTTTTCCATAGACTGGATTTCAGCCACAATTCCATCATTTTCTCCATTTTATTGAATCCCCGTTGACATCTCAATAACTTTCTTCCATCAAGGACAGACACTTTTACTCTGGCTGGCTGGGGCAGTGGTATTAATAGTTTTCACGGGAGTTGCTGCATAGAAAAATGTGTGTATAGTTGACTGCAATATAAATATAAAATAAAAGGAAATATAAAATAAAAGGAAATTTCTTCAAAACCAGAAATGTGTCCAAATCAATTTGTGCAGCATTGTATGAGCCAAATTCATCCAAATTTATCCAGGCTGCTCAACAGCAGAGATGAGAAGATATACTTCTTGGACCAGCAGCTGGACCAGCAGTGACAGCACCCACCTGCAAGGCAGGCACATGAGGTTCAGTTTCCCCTTCTGCTCAATCCATGCCAACAACTTCAGTTTAACTGAATTGCAAGACACTGGTTTCATGACCACAAAACAACTATATATTTCTTAGGTAGATGGGTTTACCTCTCTTTCTCTTATCCCACTCACCTTTTTCTCTCTCATCAAATTCAAGATTACTTTTTTCATTATACAGATGAGGAAAGAAGACGAAATTGCTTAACATTTTTTGAATGAAAAAAAATCCACTTGTCAAAAAATCTGCTCATCATCTTTGAAATCTAAAGATTTTTCTGCCAAGCAATTGACACTAAAATCTGAAGAAAAGGGAGAGTCTGATCTGAAAAACTCCTAATATTCAACCCATCTTTAATCTAATTTCTGTTAATTCCACCATACAGACCTGGATGAGTGTTAATGATTTAAGGCAAGAAAGTCTGCTAAATAATCAAATGCAACATTTTCTACACTGTGCCCCCCCCACTGATGGCTGAGATGGTACCAAACCATATCTGTTGACCTGGCCAGCGAGGAGAGATATTCCTTCAGGTTCACAGGGCAGAGCTATGGCAGATGGCATGTACTCAAAGTAATTTGCTGGGACACAGCAACACATTAACACAAAGGCAATTTGAGTACCTGAAATAGCTTGGACACCTCTTACAATGCTTTCCAATATGGAAGGGAGTCATAATACTAGAACCTAGGAACTTTGTTTTCAATTAAAAAGAAAAGAAAACATTGATGCAGAGAAAAGGTAATGTAACGTGACCCACAGAAAGAGGTGAAAGAAAAAAATCAGTTAACAACTTTACTGTTTCCATGTTATACAACAAAAGGCTATGAGCATTAGAAATAGACCACCTACCAAAACGGTGAATATCTACCCATCAGCCAGAGGCTGATGCAGTCTGACTGTACTACAGTTTGCTGGGAGGAGCTACTCCTGTCATCTCTTAAGTTACTGCAATATTCCAACCAGATTTCAGTACTTAAATAAGTTCAATGTGCAAAATGAGTTTAAAAGCGGTTCATGACTTCACACCAGCTCATTCTCAGAAATCTGTTTTATTTGATGATATTCTTACTTTTAGAAAGCATTGGACAGTATCAGTTTGGCACAATGAAAAAGATACTATTTTTGGTACAGCTCCTGTTACAAATAACAGGATGAGGGTGCAGTGATGCAGCCAAGGAATTAAGAAAATCAGTTCTGCTTACAATTGTCTAGCAGGGGGTTGCTCAGGATTTTTCCTATTTTCAATAACAAAAGAAGCCATGATGTTCTTTTTTACATAATCACTTCACAGATTAGATAATAGACCTAAAGGAAAAGCAGCATTGGGGACAAACTTTTTTTTGACCAGGACCTTCTCTGTACATCAGAGCTCACTTTATGTGCTTCAAAGGTGATGAAGGAAACTAATATCATGATAGCATCTGAATAATGAGACCTGACTAGCCAACACTGCTCTGCTAACAATCTCACTGCAAGAAATGAATTTCATGAGTTACTTCTTCCTCTACGCTTGCTTTCAAACATCAGAACAGAGACTGTAAGATTGGTTTTTTTCTTAGATAACTCATTTCTGGTTTACCTGTGAATAAAATACAAAGAGCACCACTATAGCTGGAAACATATTTTACTTTGTGCACTGAAGTACATGCTCATTTCCTTTCAGTTACATGTATAAATTTAAAACACATGTTGCAAAGTCAGAGTAGGTACCTGGGAGATCATTTCATACTTTTCAGAATGAGTGGTGCTGACTGGATTTTGTTGTTTATGCAATGCACTACTTGAACTGATTATGTTGATTTCTAACCAGTAAAACCATCACAGTATTCCCCTGAATATGAAAAGTATACAACAATAATTTCTTCTTTTTTTCCCATTGATGATCTCTAAAATGACCCAAAGCAGCAAATCTATAAGAATGAAGTCCTATCATTATAAAACTTACTCAGATAATGCAAAAAGATAAAACCGACGCAGAGTATTTAACTTTACTATGACAAGAATGAAAATAATTTATTTTTTCCCCTTCCCTGTCTTCTACCCAGACCTTTTTGCTCCGCTTGAACATATTCTACTTTTTTGAAACTTGTCCCAATCTTCCTAAGTATGATTTAGGGCATGTGTCATCTGCATATAAACAAGAGCAACATCTGACTTTCTTCCCCAGTCTCTAAGTGTTTTTTAAGGTAACAGGAGTTTCAAACAAAGGTCTTTAAAGATCATCTAGCCCAACACCACTGCCATGGGCAGGGACACCTGCCGCTAAATTAGGTTGCACAGAGCCCCATGCAGCCTGGCTTTGAACACTTCCAGGTATGGGGCATCCACAGCTTCTCTGGGCAACCTCTGCCAGTGCCTCACCACCCTTGTCATAAAAAATGTCTTCTTACCTCCAATCTAAATCAAACCTCTGTCAGTTTAAAACTCTTGTCCTGTCACTACAGTACTTGGTAAAAAAGCTCTCTCTGTCTTTCTTATAAGCCCCCTTAAGATACTGGAAGACCACAGTAAGGTGTCCCTGGAGCCTTCTCTTGTCCGGGCTGAACAACCCCAACTCTTATAGACCTTCTTCACAGGAAAGGGACTCTGACCATTTTCATGGCCCTCCTCTGGACAAGTTCCTACTGGTTCATGCCTTTCTTGTGCTGGGGAACCTGGAACTGGATGCAGTATTCCAGGTAGGGTCCCACCAGAGCACAGCAGAGAGGGAGAATCACCTCCCTCAACCTGCTGGCCATGCTTTTTATGCAGCCCGGGATATGATAGGATCTCTGGGCTGCAAGTGCACGTTGCCAGTGGATGTCCGATTTTTCAGCCACCACTATCCCCACGTCTGTCTCCATAGAGCTACTCTCAATCACTTCATCCCCCAGACTGTATTAATACTGGGGATTGCCCTGACCCAGGTGCAAGACCTTACATGTGGCCTTGTCGAGCTTCATGTGGTTCACACAGGCCCACTCCTCAAACCTGTCAAGATCACTCTGGCTGGCATCCCTTCCCTCCAGTGAATCAGCTGCACAACTCAGCTTGCTGTCACCTACAGGCTTGCTGAGAGTGCACTCAAACCCTCTGTCTATGTCATTGATGAAGAAATTAAATAATATTGGACCCAGTAAAGACCCTTGAAGTACAACACTCATTATTGGTTTGGACTTGGACATTAAGCCATTGACTATAACTGTTTGGATACCTAACATGTCTTTGATGTGATGGATGTTCTTTATCCATCTAACAGCTGATTCATCAGACCCATCTCTTGCCAATTTAGTGGCCAGAATGTTTTGGGGAACCAAATAAAAAGCTTTACAGAATTCTAGGTAGATGATTTCTGTAGCCCTTCCCTTGCTCGCTGACCCAGACCCTCCATTGTTGAAGGCTACCAGATCAGTCAGGCACAGCCTGCCCTTTGTGAAGCCATGTACTCCTAGTCCATAATAACAGTTCTAGTGAATACTTTTATAAGAAGATGGAAATAAACATTACTGATGCAGCTATCTGCAAAGAATGACTAGAAGCAAACTTTCTTACCATTTTTAATTTTATATTTATTCAAAGAACTCACGTAAATCTTTTAACAATTTGGAGAATTAAATGCTTGCCATACAAATACTTTTTTTTTTTTTCAGGCATGATTACTGAATGATTTACATGCAGAGGAATACTGCATGATTTTTTGGAACTTACTACTTCAAGATGGGGCACTTTAAATAAACAGACTGCTCTTTCATGGAAAAATGATATAGATAGATGCCATCAATAATATATTTTGCCTGGAGTTTTTGTACTCCTTTTTAAATAAATGTCTGCATTCCAAAATTATTTTTGTCATGAAGATTTGAAAGGTGATCAATCAAAAGCCACAAGAACTCTTTAAGCTTAGGGAAGAAGTCAGGAAATCAAGGGTGAAAATAATGTCCTGTCAGGCTGCCTTAGGAAATGTACATCCTGCAGTTATCATCCTGCAAATTTCATGTATGTGAGTTGTCCTATAAAGAAGGTTGCAATAAATGCTATAAATAAACACTGCAGGATCAGAATTTCTATCTGTAAGGCTCATCTTGTCAGATTGTCAAATATATGCACTTTTGACCAAACACATGTACATTTTATGTCCTCATAGTAACTATTCCTTCCAAACAGCTGTTTTGCATCATCTTGAGCCAACCCTTGATGCTGTGTACAGAGATTTGTATCAGAATCCTTGCACAGATTTCATCTTCATTCGCAGAGTGTGAATTACTAGTTTCCTAAGAGGCTATATTTTCTCTCGAGTCTCCCCTACAAGAACAATTGTCCTGTCTACCTCTATAAATATTCCTTGAAATATACCAGGAATATTTCTCTATACTGGGAAATCTGAAAAGATCACAAAACATGTCTAAAATTTAATTTGAACTATAGAGGTGTTCCATGTCATTTCATTTCTCTGTTGTTCATAGCAGCTTTAACAATTGCCTTCTGTTACAAATGCATCAACACAAACTTCCAGTAGTCTTTTAATACCTGATTTTGATGAAGTGTTTGTTGCATCTTTTGAAGGAATGTTGTATTTATGTGTTGTATTTATTCATTTACATTGCTATATTCTGAAGGCTAGATTGATAAATTATTTTGATAGAGGAAAAAAAATGCCTTTATACCCTGCTTTCCTTCAGGGTCGTCTTCTTTCAATTAAACAGGACACATTTAGAAGAGGAAATAAGGCAGAAATTAACAGGTTAGTCTGCAGTTTCTGTCAGATGTAAGATGGCATGGATTGTGTAGTAACATTCAAAAGTCTTTACATTTCAAAAATCTTTAGGGACAGATGTGGCTATGTTTTGTAATTTATGTGCAGTGCGTTGGTTCAGTGAGTAGGAGATTTCCTGTACAGCCTATATGTAAATACTCAAGGAAAAAATACAGGAAAGAAGGGTCATTGTTTTCCTTTCCTGTATGTTTGCTAGCAGACCTTACAATTTATTACAAGATGAGGAAAAGACAGTTAACAGGGAAAACTTGCAGGTTACAAGAAAATCCTGGGAGAGCCATAGCTTGAGTTGACTTCTCACACAGCCTACCAAAGTCATTGAAAAATGTAATGACCCAGGTCAGATAAATAGTCTCTCTTTCTTTTCAGGAGGAAGGCTTTCTTTTGAATCTTTTTGAAGATTGTTATACAATGGTCCATGCTGGAGCAGGCTGAAGAATTTGGGTGTACCTTCCTTTCTAATGCAGTGTGGGAAGATAGCAATGTGAAATGCATATATATGGACTTTTGAAAAGCCCTGCATTTTACTGTGTTTGGTTCTTATAGCTATTAATAATAATCATTAAAAAAGACATGCAAGAAGTGGGAATAAAAGGAAATTTGAGATGTTATTTATTCCATCATCTGTAGACAATGTCATTCTCATTAGCATCTGTTTAACATGTTTGTTTATACATACTTTTATTGGGGAAGACTTTACACACTTACTGGATAAATTATTCCATAGACTTATGACTCTTGGAAATTAGAATGTTTTTGCTCTTGTCTCAATTAATCTCATTTTCTGCATTCAGATCTGTTATTTCTTATTGGTAACATGTAAAAAGTTGGGGGATTTTTTTTATTCCCTTCTGTATTTGATTGATACATTGAAGACAGTTATCACGTTCCCCCTAGGGTTTTTGCTTTCTAGGCCAAGCCACCCCTGTTTAGTCACCCTCCTGATGTCATTTTTTTTCCAGGATCTGATCATTCTCAATGTTCTTCTCTGGTCTCTGTCCAAGTCGTTCACATCCCTTCTTAATTACAGTACCTCAAATAATACTTAGTGCTCCAGCTGAGGCTTCAAGAGGACTTGAAGGACCACTTAATGTGTTGTGCAGACAATATGCCTCCTAGAGTGCCTTTTTCGTAACACTGTTGGCTCACATTCAGCTTGTGCTCTGCAAGAAGCACAGATCTTTTCTGTTGTTAGAAAGCTGCTTTCTAGCCAGCCCTTCCCTACCCCATGTTTGTGCAGATGGCAGTTCCCAATAAATACCTTGCCTGCAGAAAGCTGTCACCAGCTCCCAAGAGAAGCCCAGAAACTGCTGTGCAGACCCCAAAAAAATCACGGCTGATTCAAATATTGAGAGAGTGAGGCTTTTCTACACTGGGAGAGGTAAAGGCTTGATATCCAGTGCCTCAAAAGGTGCCATTCCTGCAGACCACAAAAGGGACCAGTGCAGGCCCCCTGGAGCCATGACAGAGTTAGAAAGGACATAACAACTGAATTCACAACAGTGAAAAGGAAAATGGAATTGATCCCTCTATTGGGAAATATTACATGAAAAAGTAGCATGTCAAGATAAAAAGGGGCTTTGGGAATAGAGTCAACTCTCCCTTCTCTGGAGCTACCATTCACCAGAAGTTCATTTCCAATGCAGTTACTTTTGACAGATTTACTAGGAGAGCCTAAGGCAGCTGCAGCCCTTCTTTTCAACCCCCCTTACACATGCACACACATGCAGACACATGGAGGCTGGCAGAGGACACACTCTTCCTCATGGAAGACAAACTCCTCCCCATTTACAGTTGCTTCCTAATCATCTTGTGGCCCTGTCATCAACCCTCTCCCTCCCATTAGCGCCTGTGGTTGGAGTTAATTGTTTCCTAAATGTAACTCTGACAACCAGTCTTTCAGAGGGGTAAAGCACGTAATTTAAGTAATAACCTTTCATAAACTTTCCTGTGTCACGTCAGCTTTTGTAATGATGATCATGGCCAAAGGAGTATTCAAACATGCAATTCTGTAACCAACCTTTTAATTTCCTTTCCCTTTACCACTTTTTTCCTCCCTTCATCTAGATGTAATAGCTTCATGCTGAAACTTGGTTCTCTGTGGAGCAGATAGGCAGAGGTGAACTCACAAGCCACTGAAGAATGGATTCAATGTGTAATGTATGTGTAATGGCATTTTTTAAAAAGAAATTAAAGTGGGGAGGAGGAACAGATTGCTGCCAAATGGTGAAGGCTGCAACTGGCAATGGAAGAATTATTTTCATGCATTTAAGAGAAAGTGCTGAACTGCTGAAGAGCTTTATAATCTGTTTTATAAAGTACTTGACAATGTCCTTCTAGCATAAACCTGGCCAGAATAATTACTAGATTCCTTGGCTATTCTCAACAAGTTAAAATAAAAGCACCTCCTTTCCCTGTATGAAGAGCTGTGATTTCTGCCCCTTCAGAGGGAATGAACTCACTCTCCTCCTGCTCATTCCATCACATGGCCTCCTCCAAGCAGCTGAGGGCCAAATGAAATGCAAGCATTTTCTGCTTGTGGTTCTTTTTCCCAGAGCTTGAAAGGGCTGCTGGGCCCTTTCTCTCCTGCTTCAAATTTGTAATAAGCCTCTGCCAAAGCACAGGTCAGCAGTTTGCCCAGGTTCTTTTCTTTGACTTAATCCTCCTGACAGGCACAGGTCCAGCGCCTCATGAAGATCCTCATTAAGTATGTCTGCCCCATTTCAGTCAGGTGAACATTGTTGTGTTGATGAAATGGCCCAGAGGAACTCTCAGGCACAACTTTATTACTTACACTGAAATACCGCATCTACTAGTCTTGGCAGTGAAGGGTGGTGTTTCTCTGAAACTCCCCACTTACCAGATGGACTACAGCAGCTCCAGCAGCATTTCAGCCATCTTCTTTTGGAAAACAGCACAGACAACTGGGTCAATAAACAGCTATGAGGCATTTGAGCACATACTCTACTTTTATTGCTCCATTAATGCTGTCTCTGTAAAAGACACTTGTGTTTTAATGAATAGCCTACAAGATATTGCAGAAAAACTCTGACTACCAAGTGCATGAACAAACTTTTATATCAGATATTTGGGACTGTTCTTTCAGAGAGGAGCCTTTGCCCCTGCAAATGTTTCAGGAGATCTGGTCAGCCAACATATGGCATGCGATGCTGTCTGTGAAATCCTTGATGGCTGCAGAAATACCGCATACGTGTCCTCTCTGACTTGGCAGAAAGCTGCACGGTGTGCTAGGACAGCTTACAGAGTAACAAGGGGTGGAGTGCTCACACATCTTTTTTCTTCAGCTAGTTGTTCATGTGAGTGTGAGAGAGGGAAGTTCTGTAGTGCATCTGTTGCACCCCTTTGGGAGATGGTCAAACATAATGGTCAGGTGCAAGATTTTATTTTTCCAGACCATGATCATAGTGCTTTCTGCGAAGCAATTTTTAAACACTGCATTAGAAACTTACAGAGGTACACAGCAGGCACAGAATCTCAAAGGGACTATTACAGCTATTTTAGTTGTGGAGGTGATAGAAATTCAGTTTTCTGATTTCACCACACTTTCCAGAAAATGTATTGTGGGTAGGCTACAGTGTATCTAACTGGGGCTAAACTCCAAAGCACCAGTACCTGGGAATGGCGAAAAACATTTAATAAAGGTCCTAGATGTAGAAGGAGCCAAAAAGATGTAGTTGATGTCAAACTGGTTAAATACTTGCAAGTTACCTATTTCTTCAGGAAATAAACTTTTCTTCAAAATACTTAGGAGAGTAATTCTACAGGAATAAACTGCATTTGCCCAAAGCAGTCAAGCCCTTCGTTCACCTCTCTTCAGGCCTCCCATCTCCCACAAACAGGATAACACTACTTGAACTCGAATTTTTTAAAGCCCATAATTACACCCTGTTATGTTATTTACTCCTTAATACACCTTGACAAAGCTATACTTGGTCAAGAGCAAGACTTTCCCAAACATGCAAAAAGTAATTTCCTTTCAAACACCCATGGAATAAAGTCCCCTAGAACTAACTAAGGTCCAGCAAACAAAGCCAGGCAAAAGCAGGTCCTTCTTTCTCATGGCTACAGGTCCCTTCATCTTGACTGAATGCTGGAGGACATGGTTTATTTCTTTTTCTAGATTTCCTGCCCATTAAGGCCCCCTCATTAGTGAGAGAAACCTACTGAGCAATGAAACCACTCCAAAAATGAGTGTTTACTGAAAAACTGGCCAAGAAATTGTGGGCAGGAACTGCAGGGTGGCCTTCTGCACTAGCTCTGCCCTTCCCAGCAGGGGAACTGGGTAAAGCTCCTTTTTCATTCTGCTAATGAAACCCAGGTGAACTGTATCTTTTCAGAAGTCTATCTGACACTGGTCACCTAAGCAAAAAGGCCCCAGGCATCCCAGATTCTTTTGCATTCACTAAAGAGAATGGGAGAACTGTGGTCAGAGTATAGCAGCCTTTGACTCACAGCTCTACACCATATTGAGCCATTTCCACAAGGTCATGAACATCAGTTTTCAAAGGGACCATCTCCTGCAATAACCACTACTGTGTAACCTCAAGATACCTTCCAAGAAAGAACCGTACTTTTATGTTGAAAAATTACACAGGTCTGGCTAACTGTCCAGTAAAGTGAAGATGGGTCACCTCATTCAAGGAAATGCTGGATGCTGAAAATCTCGAGGCCTGTATTTTGGTTTCTGATACAGGTTTCTTCCCCAGTTATTATTATTTATACTCCAGTAAGCTCCCAGGCAGGAGTTAAAGCTCCATTATTTTAGGTACAGCACATTCAACAAAAAGATGACTCATGCACAAAAGACGTTAAGTTAATCATGACAATAATGTTTTCATGGTTAATCATGAATGTTTTGTTTTATCTGCCATGAAAAACAGAGTAACACTGCCTTCTACTATGTGTTTTGAGGCTAGGAAGTGTAGTTCTTAAATGTTTGGCAAGTGTTTGATTTTTAAGGTGCAGGGTACTAGGGAAGCATAAAGTAGTACATAGACTTTCCCTCCAGAGCAAAATAAGCATTGGAAAGATGTAGCTGTTGCACATGTAGCACATGTAGCTGTTGCAAAATAAGCATCTGCAATATTTCAGAATTTTTTCCATGCAAATATTGAATAATACTGTGTTCTTTAAATGACCCCAGGGTGTTACGGTAACTGAGACCACATTCCTTCACAAGTCATCACGGCCCTTTGTTTTATTATTAATTATACTACAATGTTCAGTAAGTTACAGTAATGCTGGAAATCTCTGTCTCTTGTACACCCTCACTGTTAGATCATCAGTTTGACAGTGAAATACCCCAAATCCCAAACCAGCTCAGAAATGTATGTCTTTCAACAGACATTAAAATTACTTGGTCCTTAACCAGGTCTCTCTGGTTTATCAACAGCCAAAGTTTCACAGCAGATGTGTTTGCTATTTAAGACTTCTGTTTGCCAAAGTGTTCTTCTGGCTGGGATCAACCCCTTGGGTGCTATGCTGGAAAACTTGCCAAAAATAAAGGGGCTGGTACAACATTTGGATCTTTCTGGCTTTTCTTCAGTTTTCATTTGTAGCTTGATCTTCTCCCCTGAAAAAGGTCAAGGAAATGACAATGGAGTTAAATAATTATAAAGCATGATGGTCATGTGACAGATTTACATAATAAATATATCTTCTCACAAGGTCAACATTTCCCATACTCTAAATATAATTATGTAGGAGAAGAAATCTGGAATCAAACTTGTTCTCCTTTATGTTAAGCTATTACACCTCCAGTCACTAACTGTAACAATACAGAAAGCAGCTGCTATAATAACTTGTCTGGGGTTTTTTTGTTTTTTTTTTTCTTTTAATTGGGTACTACTACAAGACCTATATTCTCTGCTAATTTTCTTTGAAAAGTATTTCCACATCAATGTTTTCCACATGGTAGCAAAGTGGTTGCAGGCCTGTGCAAAAGAAAAAAGTGATTGATAGTCTATTGTACAACTAATCCAAAGCTTACTGAGGTCAGTGCAGTTCTTTGCTTTGGCTTCTGTTGGTTTCGGGATCAGACTCTACAGCAGTGCTTGAGAAATCTTGAAAGTTTATTTTAAATAGGAAAGGATGAACTGCAAGCCAAACAATTTGTGAGAGAAAGAGAGAGAAGAGCAAGGCAGAGATTGTTATTGTCCCCATGCTGCGGACTGAGGAGGCACAGTTCTGTTCATAGTTTTGATTTATAAATAACTTCATCACCAATCTGAAAAGTCTAAAAAGCCCCAAAAAATCACAAGAAGCAATACTAAGAACATGAAGAAATCTCACACCTTCTGAGGCAATAAGCACTGTGAAGCCTTAAACACACGATATGGTGAGTTTAGAATTTAGAATCTCCCTCTGTTTTGTAAATCCCATTAAATTAACAATTTCAGACACTCAAAACCACTTTAAATACCATATGTATTTTGAGATCTGAATTTCCATTGTGTACTTAATTTATCCCAACATTCCCACTGGATCCCGACGGGACCACTGGATCCCAACTGGACCACTGGATCCCACTATCTGTTCAGGTCATCTCTGTGATTCTGCTCTTCCTTTGCTTTATCTGGCCCTATTTTCCAAGACCTGTTTCACATTAAGTGGAGAACTCCTGCCTTTGGAACAGCTACTGGAGGGCTTAAAAGTTCATTCTGACAAAGACTGATTAAAAAGCAGATTCCTGTGTCTTAATGGACTCTTTCTTCCTCTTAAGAAAAAAGTGGAGCATAGATTTTCTCACCCCACATCAGACCAGTGATACTGTATCTTGTCTCTAGCAGCATCCAGCTACAGGTCCATCTGACAAGAACACAGAGGGCAATTGGAGATGCATGGACCCATTGAGACATTTCCCCTCACTGCCCACCAAGGATTTGACTTACATTTTAAAGCTTGAGGGTTTTATGCACTTAACGTTGTGGCCCACAATTCTCCAGGTTGATTACACATTTTTAAATGATTTTTAATCCATCCGTTCTCAGATTAATTGGAAGTCTCTTACTGGTGTAATACAAGACGGAATAAGTATCTCAGTTACCTCCTCCACAAGTTTCCATGTGTTTTTCTTCAATCTCACCTTATCTATCTATGCTAACAGGAAACAGATCCAATCTCTTTGATATTTCCTTCACCTAAAAATGTCTAAAGGAACCACTTCAGGCTTTTACAGCAGTGTCATTTTATCTCTGTATTACACAAAATGTTGTGACTAGAATGGAGAATAATATTCCAGCTAGGAAAATCTTATTTATTTATCCAGTGGCACTGTAACCTCTTCCCTTTCACAAACTCATTTTATTTCTTACCAGGTTTGTCTGGTATTAGGTGGATGTTATTTTGAATCAGATCATTCTCCACCCTGAACTTTCTCACTACTTTGAGAGGGTTTTCAGCCATCACAAGTTTTGATTGATTTTGAATAGCGTGTGTCACCACTACATGAGCTTATTCCATGACCTTTGCCAGCTCTGAAAAGCAAACAAACAAAAATGTAAAATCAGTTGTAGGATTCTTAAGGCACTTTGCTGGTAATTATCATGTAGCACTTTTCTCCCCAGGAAAATGATGTTTAAATTGTATCACATTACTTCAATTTTTATATTTTTTCCAGAGACATACTCTTTGGCAAAATGAAGACTATAACTCCTGCATGTGATTTAAAGGATAAACTAAAAAAAAAACCAAA
>JAVJGJ010000014.1:99585458-99602324 GCA_035590215.1 Microhierax caerulescens
GCACAATATCCTCTGCAATGGTAGAGTATAGGCTCAAAATTTACAACAGTAATATAAAGTTAATGACAATTTACAACTTTTAAACATTTACTGGGCTTTGTGTTGGAAACACAGTTGATTTTCTTATCTATTTGTCATAACAAACAACCAGATGACATTAAGCTTTTGTTGTTCTTTTAATCTATGTGTATCTACAAATGCTCAACACTTGCAAAAATACTTTAATGGTAGTGATAGGTTCAAATTCCAAGTCCAAGCCCTGCTAATAAAACTCTCTATCTAGATCTTTTGCACAGAAAAAAGTTTCTGTAGAAATACCTTAGAACTGACTGCAAAAAATGGACACATTTCAGTTACTAGACTACAGTCTGGCCAAAAGCACTATCACAAACCTTAATTACTTCCAGTTCTAACTGATTTTTTTCTGGCATGTATCTAAAAGATTTTTTTAAACACCTGTGTCTTGGCTTATATAAGTGACAACATACAGTTAAGCTCATGTCGCTCAATTTGCAAATTCACTTACCATGTCATAAAATATGCCAAACAGTCTGAAGGGATTCATTATTTCAAAATTCCCATCAAAGGAAATAGGTAAATATTAGTCTTACAGGTAAGGAGGAACTTCAGTGTGAATTGCGAATGGTGAAATCTAGACACTTGCATTGTGTTGTATTCACACAAGCTAAAGAGCATAAGAAATAAAAAAAAAAAAAGTAAGTGGAATAGTCTTTTCCAATATTTCTCTCCTTTTGCAGTTCAGTTCTTTCAAATTTATATTAGTTTATCCTTCCAAAAACTTTCCTAACTACTACATAGGTATTTTTCTTTCCAGATAAAATCAATTCATTTTAAGTGACATTTCAAGAGCCCTAGAGCAGATGGTTTTAGTTTTAAATGGAGCCTGCAGACTCAAAACTAATTTGCTGATTTTTTTTTCCCCATAGAAGGGAACTTAATGTGTCTACTACAACACTCCTTTCACCTTCAGTCAACTTACTGTTTTACAATGTTTGTAGCCCCCATGTAACAGCAGTCTCATATTTTTAAAATCTCAAAATTTAGTAACAATTCACTTTGATGTATCATATGACAGTTATTGCTTGACATTTTTTATTCCTGGAACATGATAAAACTTTTATGGTATCATTTTATCTGAATGACTGACCAAAAAGTTTGGCATAAAATTTAGTTAGACTTGCTTTTGCTTTAAAATAACTGAAAGAGAGCTGTTCCATGATAGACCACTGGAAGTCATATTATTTACTCCACCAGCAATGAGACCTAATAATCAGAATATTTTGTCTACTAATGACCTTTTAAAATATTATTGAAAAAAACATTAGACTTTCTAATACAGTTATGTCAACAATTAATTATTTCATATTTTTTGTGCACTTGAAAAAGTGAAGCATTGCAAAACTGCTTGGAATTAACAATAATAATCAGTGGGACTTATTCTGAGATCTTCCCAGTTCTTTATTTATATCAGAACTTCCAAATTACTCTGTGCAGCAATAAAATAGCATGCCGAGTTACACATCTGCTGATGTATAGGCATATATTTAATTTTGTGTATAGTAACACCCCTGGATTGCCCTTGTGTGTAAAGCATATGATTAGCAACCTTTGGTATTTCCAGCTTCACTGAACTGGAATACGGATCTTCAGATCTGAGGGGCTCGATTTTGGGCCAGAATGAGAATCTTGCCTACATGCAGAGCCCCCACTGTAGAAAAAAAAAAAAATAAAAAGGTTTTTTTCATTCAACTTTTCTACAGATAAGATGATTTAGTTTGGCTCTTCTCTGGCCAAAGGGTGGAGACTGCTGCCCTCTGATGTCTCACTGGTATGTGTGATATTGATGATAATCCATTGCATTTCTAACGAATAAATAACAGACTGCTCATTGCTCTGTGCCTTGCAGGTTTACCTACAGCAGATAATAAAATTCAGATGTGTTTACAAAGCATTAGTCTAATTGGAAAAAAATGGTCTGCTGGTAATGACCACCCACAGTATGAGGCAATGGAGACACAGGCTTCTGTCAGGCTTAGCACAACATTTTGGCTAAAGTATCAGGGACTGAGAGGAAGGTCCAAGGGACTGAGCAGTATTTTCGCAGTATAGGTCATTCCTGGAGAACAGAAAAGCAGTAATTGGTACTCTAGTTAATACCAAGGCTGCACATAGGCAGTAGAAAAACATTCTGCTATTGTATTCAGCAGCTTGTGGCACTTGTTCTCTTCTCCCCCTGTAGAGGTGTGACATTAATTGAGAAGATCAGCACTGAAGAATTAGTTCTAGATATGCCCAATCTGTAGCAAATAAGGCTGTAAATCTGATATTTTAAAAAAGCAGGAGCATGGAACAAAAGCTTCTAAAAATACATGTTACAAATAAAACCAACCAAGTAGATGTTGTTAGATAATTATAATACTTGAAAAATATTTGATCAAATGTATTTGGGCATGCAGGTTACATAAGGAACTACCCTGTATCTATGCTCTTCTTAAATCCCAGAGATTTTTTTAAGGATGTTTCTCCAGTTTCCATGATTCAAACACAGACTGTGACCCTGTACTTAAAGCTTGGATCTGAATTCTGATACCTTTATTCAAGTTGGATCCTGTCTCACTCTTCACTTAGCCATTAGCTTTCAGTTATTCCAGTGCTACTGTTCATAAGAAAATAAAGGTGACTGGATCTGGACCTCTAAAACAAAAACATACCTTCCATGCAGCTAGGCAGGCCTTGCTGTTCTGTAAGAACGTCAGTGTCTTTTAAGGAAGTATCAAGTGCAAGTTGCACCCCTTCATCAGGTTGCACAGGTTTTCAGGCAGGGATATCTTAAAAACTTTAATATTTTATTAAGGAAAGATCTGCTTTTTTTTTTCTTGTGAGTTGGCAAAACCTCAGCAGCACTTCCATGAGCTCCAGATGCTGTTATGCCCAAAATTTCAGTGCACTGGATTCCCGTAACTAGGCTCAGCTCAGATGTGAGTAATTCACTCCCCAACAGCTTTCTAGTCCATAAGCTTAAAGAAACAACTGCCTCACCTAGCCGTACTGCATACTTCAGTCCAAATATTATTTTAAAAAAAATACATAAAGGAGCATGGTAATTTTTGGCAAGCTTTTTTGAGACTTATTACTCCTGTCAATTGCAGACTGAGGGAGTTTTCAAATGAAAGTCAGACAGCTCAGGAGATGCATGGCAAAACTCCTAATGATGGTCTGTAGTCATCCACCATTTTAAGAAAGGAATTTTCTTTCTGTCTCTCAAAGTTGGAATTAAACTAGATTTAATTATTCATACACTGAGAAATATATTTGAACTTTATAATTTAATTTCAGAAGAAAGGACTAAACCAGTAAAAAATGCTATCGCATAATAACAGAAATGAGTGGGCTAGACCCTTTACTGTGATACATTTTAGAGTGTGTATCTGATATGTCTGTGTTAAACCAGTGCAGGTTTGTTTCCTTACTACAATCCAGCATAACATAGAGCACCTCACAGGAAAATCTCACAGGACCAGAAGGAACAACCCCTGCACTGTGTGCCAGCAGCATTACAGCTGTCTAAAGATGAGCTTTAAGCCACCTGAACGTGTAATTTATGACAGCAGCATGCATGTTAACTACACTGCAAGGCCTTGCCAGAAACCCATAGGCTTGAGGACTGCACGGCCTTCCTGGGGCCATAAATATAATTGTAGCAGCCACATTAATGCCACCAACAGTTCTGACGTTAATTTGCAGTTTCATTCAGGCATGTATGCTCAGATGTGTTCATGGAGGCTCAGGGTTGTTCATGTGCTGATCATTTGCTATTTTGTTCTAAATTTTTAGAAGTTCATTGCTGAAAGTTGAGTTGTCTTTGTATTGCAACTCACATAAATATACCCTAAAAATAGTATCAATGGCAACACTACTGATGGGGGAGACCATGAATTATATAAAACAAGAATTTTTATTGATGGTGTAATCTTCTTGCTCTCATTCCCTGCTTGATAATTTCATCATGTCATTACTGCCATATCAAAACAATGCAGTGTGTTTTCCCATTTGATTTTCAGTAGAGGGTTGTGAGAGAAAAAAGGTCAATGCTTTAAAATCTTTAACATAAAATACATGGGGTTTATTTGTTTGTTTCAAAAAGAAGAGATAAAGGAAGACTTTTATAGAGCAAATGTTGACCAAGTCTTGGTATTAATCACCAGAAAGCTTTCTTAAACATAGTTAAATGCTCAAATCTGCAAAATTAATGCAATACAGGAGTATCTAAGGAAGAGAGACGGTTACATTCACTGCTGTTTTACTGTGAAAGGTGGTATCAAAAATCCAAAATTAATAACTGTAAACTGCAGTGGTTCTTCAACTTGGAAGTTGTAATCCAAACTAATTTTTGTAATGTTTTATAACAGAAACCCTCATTAGAGATGCATGGGATTCCTGGATTCTACATTTGAGAACTAAGAATAAGGTGTTCTGTAAAAAACTACTTTTATCTCCAAATAACTACACAAATTGGAAATAAAAATATGTTGAAGGAAACAAGATAACTGAATCATTTATTTAAAAAATATAATCAGAAGAACTCAGTACGATTTGTCCATGGGATCCAGTTTTACCCCTGTTTAAGGGCCTCATACTGCACACAGAAGAATTCATGCAACTTGTTCAGGCTGCCATGTTGTTTACTGGCCCCTGACTTAACTTACACAGGCTATAAGCTTGGATCCAGCCATTAACTCTCATATAAACATATATTGCAGTCTGTATATACCTCACCACTTTAATTAATTTGACGGAAAGGACAGATTGTTTTGGAGGGGAAGAGTCAGTAGATTTTGATTTGTCATTATGGAAGCCTGAAAAAGAAATAAATTGATCTACAAAGTTTCAGTGTACTACACCATCTTCAGTAGGTTAGTAATTAGTTCATGGTTTAATACAGGGGTCCTCAAACTTTTTAACCAGTGGGCCAGTGCGCGGATGAAGTGGCAGGCAGTCATCTGCGGCTGCTTGGTTTCCCCCCCAACCCCCAGCGGGGGTGGGGGGCAGAGGGTGTCTGTAAATACCAGGGGACTGGATTGAGGACACTGGGGGGCTGTATCTGGCCCGTGGACCGTAGTTTGAAGACCCCTGGTTTAGTACTTCACTGAGGAGGCAATATGTGCAAAAGCCTGTAGATCAGTCACTTAATGGAGGAAACATTTTTGTACGTCCATAAGAGCCTTGAGGATCACTGCAACCCCTGTGCTTTTCGTGGCTTCAGACTCACTCTTTAGGGAGATCATGTCAGCAGGGAACATGCTTGAGACCCTCTGTAGCTGGCATGAATTTCATGGCCTGCCTTCATCTGTCCCTGACCTGGCCATTGCAAGGCACTTTCCTTTACACCAGTTTCACACCTGAGCTTGTTACTTTCCTTTTTCGTCCTACCCTAGGATCAGAGATGACACTTTTAGAGTCATTCAGGTCTTTAAAGCTGTGGTTCTGTCCCTAGTGAGGCTTTCAAAAGCATTTGAATAAGCTTGATACCTTGATTTCAAATCAGAACATTTCAATAAGCTGCTGAAAATGTGTGACTATTTGCCACTGTTTAGCTGCTAAATACTCCTGAAAATCTGCTTCTACATGTGCATTTGCATCTGTGTGTTATGTCATTTGTGACACCAACTTCAAACCATCCTCCACTGCACAACCAGTATCTATATACTATAAAACTATGGTAACAATGAAAAACATGCTAGAAGTAAAAAGGAATTCTCCAGTGACATGTTGCAGCCTTGTATTTCTTCAGGGATTTCTCCAAAAGTCTCCTAGTTGAAACCATGGCTCCCAAGTTTGTTAGGCAGACAGTTTCAGCTCTGTAAAAATCCTGGGCTGCCTGTGATCCCATGGCTACCCTACACAGTTAAGGACACTGTTTCAGTAATGAAACAGCTGGCTATTTTCTAGGTTTCTGATGTAAAAAGAAAAGAACCAGAACAATTTTCCAAACCTTTTTTAAAAAAATTAATTGCCTTACAAAATTGTACAACTTTGATTTTTGGTTTATACTGCAAACTTTCAGCAACACAGACTCTGACACTCTAATCAGCTGTAAATGGAATACTTTGAGTGGAATATTTCGTTTAGTCTTGACCATGGTCTCTATTGACCATTGAATCCTGCTCATTGAAAGTCATGAAAGTAGATTATTTCCTAATCTGTAGCAAAAATACTTATAAAAAAGATACATTTTGTAGTCTGCTTTTCTAACAGCCCAAAGAGTCTCATCTATTTCTTATATTCTTATTTTGCCTCGGTCTTTGTTAGGACATATGCCTGTTAAAATTTTTGGTCTGTTCTTTCAGTGGTAATAAACACGAGTCTTCCATACTTTTTACTCTTCAGTGCCAACCTTCAAAAAGACAACATTTCTTGAATTTGAATCCTGAGGAACTACGAAGTCAGATCAAAGTCTGTGCACAAAGTAGGCATATTTTTTATCTAGTAAATAGCTATATTGAAACGATATTTGCATTTCTGAGATTTATATGCTCATAAAGTCAAGTGCAGTATTGTAGATCTTTAATTGCTTTTGCAACTTGCTTTACTATGGGTCTTAAATTAGCCCAAAGTGACTCATTTTCTTAAAAAGAGTTTTCTCCTGGTTTTAGCTGGGATAGGGTTAATTTTCTTCTTAATAGCTAGTACAGAGCTGTGTTTTGGCTCTGATGTGAGAACAATGTTGATAGGACACTGATGGTTTTAGTTGTTACTGCGTGATGTTTATGCTAAATCAAGGACTTCTGGTTCCTTGGGCCCTGTCAGCAAGAGGGGTGGGGGGCACGGGAAATTCAGAGGGGACACAGCCAGGACAGGTGACCCAAACTTTGCTTTGTTTTGCTTGTGTGTGCAGCTTTTGCTTTACCTATGAAACAATCTTTATCTCAACCCTCCACTTTTACATTCCCTTCCGACCCTCCTCCCCATCCCCCTGGGTGAGGGGGAGTGAGTGAGTGGCTCGTAGGGCTTGGTTGCCAGCCGGGGTTAAACCACGACAAGGTTACAGTGTTGTTTCCAGGCAAACTGTTCTGGAACTCTGTACCTTTCTTCTTTATTTGTTTTACTGTCACTCAGAGAATGAAAGTGTATGTAAACAAGTCATCCATGAAATTCCATGCATTGGTGTCATAACTCTGAGGCCTTTGAATCCATATTTGAACAGATCACAGCTCAGTTGTCTAACTTGATTGAGCACAGATGTCTATGATATCACTAAGCTCTTTGGAAGATGGGGTATATTATTGCAGTATTAATGATGAATATGTTTGTGGTTTATATGTGCTCCTGAGACCAAATTCCCTGTGTCATCTGGGATGCTTTTTGCAGATAAGAACAAGTTAATACAGTTCTGCTAGCAGTTGAAGTCAGATTCAGCCCCAAAACCAATAAATGAAATTAATATAATTAGATAGTTTGTCGTGGATGTGAACAGTTTACATGAATTCAAAAATAGATCAAACTAATTCATGGAAGAACTTATTCAGAGCTATTAACTGTAAAGCTCAGGAAATCCCTGATGGAGGTGAAAAGTATGCTGCTATTCATTCCCTGTTCATATGCTTTTTTCCTATACAGCTGTTATTACCACTTATATAAACAGGAAAAATTAGATCACCTTTAGTCTGATGAGGGTTGTTTATATATTCTTATATATATTTTGAATATTATCTATATTTTGAAGAAAGCAATAGCAGTTCATGGAGTGTAAAAAGTATTTTACTCATGCTGGTAAAGGAACAGACCTTCCTAATCTAATGAAAACCATACAAGGACTCTCACTCAGGAGACTGTAATACTCAGTAGCACATACTTTCAATACACAGGAGTAATACCAAAATCAATAGGAAAAGACCTTTGGCTTTCAGTGCAGACTCAAGTCAGTGCTGACCAATAATACTAATGGGAAAAAAAAATCCAAAATGTCACTAGTAGAGAGATAATGTAAGTCCATAGCCACATACAATTTGCAAATTCCAGAGAATTAATATTTCTTGCATCGGGTTAGCCCTTTAGTTCTTCATCACCGTATTTGGTATATGAAAATACTCCACTGACAGCATTCACAGCTGACATAGACAATACTTAACCTGTTGAAATTCTACTCTGTCCTGCTCCCAAGGCGTTTGGAAGGTTGCTTGCTCACTGCTGTGAAAATTCAAATGTCACTACAAAAATCAGAGCTCACTCTCTGTTGTTTAAAGTTCTGTCACAGCTCCTCATATATCTGCACTTCCTGAACTAACCACAAAAACCGATACAGAGGTTCCTGTTTAAGTAACCAGGGAAACACTCCTGGATCCTTCTCCCTCCCTCTCCCTCTGCCACTACTATCTGAACAGATGTGGACTTTATTTTGGGGCAGTCATATTTCTTACCACATTCTGTGACTACATTTCACATTAAATTCCTTCCTTACCAGTTGTAGCTTTATGCCACAGTCACCTTAAAGTTAACAGAGTGAGTGTTGATTAAAGCAGCACAACAATAATTTATAACCCCTGTCCAGTCCAATAAATGCCGATGTGGTCATATGTTGTTTTAAAATACACCTTAACAAATGTATTTAAAACAAAGTACAGTTAAGGTTAATTTAAAAGATAACAGGTTAGGAATATATATCAATGTACAAAACCATTATTAGATTGCTGTTCAGCAGAATCTATAGTGTTTTCAGAGATAATTAGTGCCCAGAAGTTTAATAATCTGGCTGCAATCTATTTATATTAACCAACCTCTCAGACTTTTAAATTCAACATTTTTTTAAATCAGATCTTAGATGTCTCCTGAAACTCCTGGTAAATAGTCACAATTCCTTAAAATGGTGCAATTACATATGTCAGTACATAAAATAAAAAGTAACTGTTCATTTCTCCTTCTCCTGACTCAAAAAAGGCCTGAAAATATAAATTCTAGTGCCCAAAATCTAGAAGGGCAGGAAAAAAACCCAGTGCATCTTGTCTTTACAACTGATGATATTTAAAAGAACCCCATGATCTGGGGAGATTGGCTTATATTTAGTAATAGTTGGGATGAAGAAATCACAGGTCTTTCTGGGGTTTGTATATTAATATTATTTCTATAAAATGAAGGTGTTACATACACCTGTAATATACCTTGTTCAGGTAGGTAATTGCTATAAAGATGTAAATGTGTTAGCTCAGTCTAGGGAGTAGGATATGCATTTGTAGCATTTGAAACCTGATTGCTAGTACATGCCAAGGATACGTGGGTTATTACTACTGCTCCCCATTGATTACATTTACAAAAGGATGTCAGTACATGTTGTCATTGTATCTTTGTTTTGTTGTAGATAATACAACCTCATGTGTATTAATTAAGTTCTTCTACTTCTTGTCCAACCTAGATGAGGGAGCAAAGGTCTCTGCATGTATGAATGCAAATGTCTTGATGAGTCTGGGGGGAAATCTTTCTAAAACTTAAAAATAATGTGTTTATGAGAGTGAAATTTTATCCTGATTTTTACTGTAAATCATCTTTGAATTTTAATTCTAAACAAAAACTATCGTGATATTCACAAAATCATTCAACAGTGCTGAGGAAAATAGAAGACTGTACAATACAACCACTTTTTCTTCTTAGAAGTCTAGAGAGGTTTCAGTAACACATATATATGTATCAGAATATCAAAACATAACTTGGGTCTCTCTTTTAATGTCTTAGCACCACTCTATTCATAACCCTCAACATGAAATAAATTACACACTTTATTGGTCCTTTTTCCTGAGGTGAACACAAATAGATGGAACTATGTAAGCCAGGAAAAGAGATTAGTTCTATGGAAGAGACATTGAGAAGACACAAGTTACATCTGTGCATTTACAATGGGTTTCAACTAACTTTAGCCTTTTTCTCTACCCTCCAAATCAAGCTCCAGGAGTCAGAGATCTCTTCAGCCTGAGGATTTGCATCCCACACAGAGGGGCTGAATCACAATGCAAAGGAACATTTCTCTCACTGCTGAGTACAGAGGAGGCTGAGTGCCTTACTGCCTTACAGCCAAAGTTAAATGAGATTAAACATGACTCCATATACCACAAACAAATATACTAATACTTTAAAAAAAAGAAAAATAAATTCAAAGATGTCTATTGCCTGCCATATGTAGTATATATACTAGTCAGATATCATAAATCTAGGGCTAACTAATTATTCTTTCCCATGCACTTCAATTCCCTTTAGGAATTCCACAGTTAAAGTGGTTTTTTGTGGTTTATAGCTCAAAGTTGAGCTTGTTTCTCAGTGATAAACACAGATGTTTCTCATAAACAAAGTCACAGTAATTAAAATTTGAGTACAGATGAGATTTTTCTAGGAAGCTAAAAGCAATTAACAAGGATGGGTTACGTTCAAAAGTACTTCACTGAATTTTGAAGGGTTCCAGAGCCCCAGTCCAACAACTGCTGTTGACACCTGCCCAACTGGCTGTTTGAGATCCATCACAACGGGCATGAGCTCTCTGAAAACTGCTCCCTCCCACAGCACAAGCTGCAGTGCTGCCTCATGAGCAGCCTCTCCAGCTCTCTGCTTAGCTGAGGTTGGACTTGGAAGAATTGCACACCAACTCTACCAAGTTTGAATGCTACTGCTTCTGTTTGAGATCCAAAGAAGTTTGTGGGATAAAAACTTAACTGATTTTTCAAAATATATGTTATCTAAATAACAGCCACAATTTCACTCGTTTAAATCCTCAGAAAGTCAGTTCTACAACATCACTACTCCTATTCATCCAGTCTCACATTTTTCATGGAAAACACCCTGCCTACCACTTTCTCACACAAGTACAACTTTCTGGTTTAACTATCAATAACTTAAGCCCTTTCCAGAGGTCTGCTCTTAGGGACAACTTGGATTTTATGATTTCACCTACCCAGTTACTTACAGTAATTGCACAAAATAGACCTGCAGGCTTTACAAGGTTTCAAAATCTATTAACTTTCACTTCAGGTAATGCAAGAACATAAGTAAGTATATCACTAAGCACCTGCAATGACTTCCTTGCATCATCTTCTTACTTGCTTGAGTAGGCTTTGTGTTTAGGTGTAAATCCACTAAGGTTCTTCGTTCTTCCATGCATCCTGCCTCTTGACTGCAGTTGTGTGGTGCGTTGGTTCTCACGTTGGTTTCCCCACAGTTACACTCTACTATTCTGCTCAGCTATGATAGGGGTTAACAACTCACTCACTGTTACCTTAAAATGTCTTGGCATAGGTTGATTTTTAAGGAATTATTTCTGGTCTAATTTGGATAGAGGACATGGAATCTCTAGGAACGGGAGGTGTATATCACAGAAAGCACAGAGCACAGGGAGAGTACCTAAACACCTGTACTGGTTCTGACAGGGATGGAGTTAGCTTTCTTTGTAGCGGCCCATATGGTGCTATGTTTTAGATGTGTGACCAATACAGCGTTGATAACACAGCAGTGGTTTAGGTGTTGTTGAGTAGAGCTTGCACTGTGTCAAAGCCTTCTCCATTTCCCATTCTACCCCCGCTGTGGGTAGGCTAGGGGTGGATAAGAAGCTGGGCAGAGGCACAGCTGGAAAAACTGACCCAAATTGGCCAAAGAGATGTTACACACCATATGACACCATACTTGGCAATAAAACTGGGGCCATTGGGGGTGTAGTTATTCCAAGTAGCTGTTGTTCAGAAACTGGCTATCAGTCAGCTGTTGAAAGGTGGTGAGTTACGGCCTTTGCATTACTTGGGTTTTTTTTACTTTATTTCATTTTACTTTCTTCCCTTATTAAACTGTCTTAATCTTGATCCATTAGTTTTTCTTGGGTTTGCCCTTCCAATTGTCTCCCCCATCCAACTGTAGGGGAGTGAGCAAACAACTGTGTGGGTGCTTAGCTGCTAGCCAGGATCATCCCTCCACAACACCAAAGAAGAAAATATTGAAGACCCACTCACCCTCAGTGCTTTATTTTCTGTCAAATTTGGTGAGTTCTTTTCTTTTTGCTATCCATTTTCCTGTTGGTACCATAAAGGGTGCCAAAGCATTTTACCACAGGTCTTGGTTCTACAGTGAATCAAAAAGTTTGCTTTTGTTCTGATGCCTAAATACACCTGAGCATCAAGTCCCATCTGCACACACTACATTAAAAAGATGGGAAATAAGTGCTGGAATTATTTAAATTATATAAAATTCCCTCTCCCAGTACATTAACATCTATATATATTGAGGACATTGATATATAATACCAGTATATTATACTGTACAAGTACAATTTTTATATATATATATATATATATATAAGTACAGTAGCCTATAATTTCATATTTTATTTTTGCATAAATATTTACTGATGATAGTATTTCACCCATTATGCTATGTAGTAACACATAAAGTTGAATTATAAAATTACCAGCTAGCTGAAAGCTAATGTTCCTATAGTGATATTTCTATTACAAATACTATTATTGTAAAAAATGATGCGTATGGAAAATTTTCCATTAGCCTGCATGAAGATTACAGTTGTAACACACCTACAGTTCTCCAAATACACATCTGGGGACATAAAAAAATCATTTCTAATACCCTAAGGTTCATTTTTTAATTCAAGTAACTCTTGACATCCAGGCCGATACAGACCAGTGACTCATCAGAATAATAAAATCCATGTTCTTGACACATGCTCCATGTGGCATAGTGAGGACGTACATGGGAGAGGTGGCTGGAGGTTGTCCTTTGCACAGATTAAAAGCTTGGGAAATATTTTTTATTTTTTGTATGCACAGCTTGAAAAGCTGGTGTCTTTCCCCGAAATTTTCAGTGGTGTGAGCTGTTCAATAGAGCCTGACCTTTTATCAGGCTGATATATTTCTGCTGTTAGAGCCATTCAAAGATGTGTGGGCTTCTTTTACAGCGTCTCCAGATATTGCAGCTGACACTGGATCTTTGCAACATTTTGTGGCTGTGCTTGAGGTAGCTGTCGTAACTAGCATTAAAGTGAGGCAAACAGTTCTGCAAGAAAAGAGCCAAAAGTAATCCAAAAATCCAAAATTATTTCTAACCTGCCATTAACAAGTTTATTAGGAAATTCTAACAGTGGAATTAACTTCCTTTAAATAAACTTTGTATTCTTTAGCAATTTGAGAGTAGTTATAACAATAAGAAAGCAGGACTGGAATTATCACAACTATCCCTGAAGGAAAATGTCCAAATAAGTTGAACTTTTCAACTGTTAAGCATTAGTCACAAATAAAGTTGCCTAATTCTGCCCAGCTGGAAGACAGCTATGTAAGTACATCTTTTGCTAATACTGTTCACTAAAGTTTTGTGGGGTTTTTCCTGTGTAGCGTTTAATATTAATCGTATTTTCCATAAAAGGTATTTTAAGCCCTACCCTCAATTAAAGACCTAGAGAAGATCAGTTCAAACAAAAAGTGCTCACAGGAATTGCAAAATGGGGCCTTGTAAAATCATAAATAAATCAGACAGATCTGTTTGATATACTCAGGAAAACAAAAAGCTCCAGAGTGCCTAGGAAGTGCCACAGGGCTCTGCTAAAAGGGTGCTTATGATCAGATTTAGTTAGTTAATCACTAGTGTAGTCTTGGCATCAGAGAGAAGCTGGACAACAATGAAGAGTACATCCAAAAACCAGTTTGCCTGGAGATCCCAAACCAGAGCAGAATGAATCAGAAAAACTATTTTTTTTTACTGCCGGCAGAGTGGGATGGAGGCAGGAGGGCCAGCCTTACACCCTGGTACTCTGCAGCTGCTGCAAGCCCCAGTGAAATGAGGCTCCTTGATGCCACCTTTGCAACAGCACATGGCTCCGTTTATTAACTAGGAGGTCTGTGCTCATAATACAAAGATTAATGCACAGAAGGGTTTCCTAAAAGTAGAAATATGTTCTAAACATAGACCCATTTCAAAGAAACTGCGGGATTTGAAACACTGAGAAGATGAGCGGTCAAATAACACCTTAGGCAGAAGGGTTTATGCTGCTCCAACAAAACCATGGAAAATTAGAATGAAATGGAAGTGACCTTTTATATATGAATCCCATCATCTGCTGATTCTGTGATACATACAGTTTGGATGTCAAACTCAAAAGATTCTCCATTCCTCTTGACTTAAGCTCTGTTGGGAAAAAAAAAAGGGGGGGGAGGGGAAGAGGAGAGTTTTGAGTTTTAAGTCAGTTTTGACCAATATGCCCATCTGCATTTAATTAGAGCAAACTGCTATGTCACTTCAGCACTTCTCTGCTTTTCTTCCTCGTTGCTGTCCTGTGTCAGGCTCCCCATTCCTCTCTTCCTTTCTGCAGCACCCATTTCATTGAACTCCAGTGCTCACTTTCTTCCTTTCTTCCCCAGATGCTTTGCTGTCAGTGGACTGAGACCGTTTATGAACTTGTCACTTCAAGAGGATGTCATCTGCTTGTTACCATTTTTTGAAAATGCACGTGACAGCCAGTTTCTCTTCATGACTATTATTACTGCTTCTTTGTGGGCTTTTGTAAAGCAGTGTTCCCGTCCCTAAACACCATTAGGTTAAACAAGAAAAGCATAAGAAATTAATACAAGAATGAAAGCCATTTGCAGACAGGAGTGAGCCAAGACAAGACAATCATTACACTACCTTGCTTTAAAAGAGGTTTTAAACAAGCACTGTTTAAATGTAAGAAAAGGAAGGCTGCAGAAACAAATTGTGAAATATAACTCTTCCAAATAATCAAAAGAAAATATTTCCAGACTTTAATAAATTCATTTACCAATGGAGAAACTAATTATCACAGACTCTTCTTCCTATATCTCATTTTAAATTAAAGATCTATCATCAAACACCCAAAGACTGAATTCGAGAATCAATACAAATACTGAAAGACGAATACTGAAAGACAAATACTGAATATGAGATCAAAACCTCAAGCTAATGTGAGGATATGGCCTGTCCTTTTAAGCCAGAATTATGGAGAACTTTTTGGATTTTTCACTTACAGACCTTGTGAGCAATCAGTGTATCAGGGACAATTCTGGTACCTGCAAAGCAGATACCCTACTCTCTTCATATGTTCCCAAAGCTTTTACCATGCAATTGCTAATTCATAATCTTCTATTAAGTGATTCTTACTGGTTTGTCTGACCTGTGTAACTTTAAACTGAGAGGTAATTTGCATTTGGGAACATGTATGTGTGCATGCCGTTACCTAGCAGGCCCTTTCAGCTCATGGCCATAACCATTTTCCAGCAGTGCTCGTGCTGTCAGAGAAAGCTAAAAAACATACTTGTAAAATATGTGCAGAATCAAAAAAAGAGATTAAGTCTAAAAAGCGTTAGCTAATTCAAACCTTTTTTTAAAAGTTTCATTACACTGATACATACAACTACCTCCAAAAATAACACATGACAAATATACATCTGGGATAGAACACTGGGCAAGAGGGGCTGAATCTAAACGCTTAATGCATCCCAGCTTGGCAGGTAGCACATGCCAGTTCTACAGGCTGTTCAGAGTCTCCTGTCTTGTGCTTGAGATGCATTTCCTCACACTCCTCTTTTTATGGACAAAATTACTTTGTCCTACATTCAGTCTTTTCCACTACCACAAACAGATATTCATACACTTCATTTTTCCATTCCAATTTAACAACACGCAGGTCACATCTTTCTGACCATTGGAATGGTATATATTAAGAACAACAACATACTAGTTCAGTCTGGCTTTGTCCTGCTACTCTTTGATAAAATATTCAGACCTGACAGTTTTTTATGGAGAGAATATCCGTCATAGTTATGAGTATTCTACTACTGACACAACTGCCATTATTTTCCCATAAAATTATGAAGCCATCTGGAATAACAAATAAACAGAAAATGCTTCAGATGGAAGAAATATATTTTTATAATCATCAGTTTTGCATCCAAAAGGTGTCAGGGGCCAGGATTTATATTTTTTTTAAAAGGTAGGGGGGGGGGGGGAGGGTAAAGTATTTCTAGCATGAAAATTTCCAGTTTGTAACATTTACTCCTGATGATTTGCTTAAAGTAAGCTTATCTCATTTTTTTAAAGGTTGATAAGGATTGCCCTGATAGAAAAAACATCGATAAATCTCTAATTTACATTTTAAAGTATGCTTTTGATTTATTTCAACACAATAGTCAAAATGTTGTTTCATTGCACGTTTTCAAACTCTGCAGTGATCACTACATAAATCAGCAAACACATGAAGAAATTAATTTTGTCATCATTAAAAGCCATCTTATTTCTAGCTGTATAATTTCCCTACTTATTCAGCAAACCATACTGAATTATTTGAGGTGTCTGAACTTTTTTTTTAATACTGTTTTTTAGCCAAGTATTTCCTAGGGTTTTGATTCATTTGCTAGATTAAGTGCTTCCCTTTCCCTTGGGAAAATCCACATTTATTGAAAAGCTAAAGAACATAAAAGTTTTTGCTAAATCATTGAAGTATTTGATATTCCTGTGACAACATTTCCAAACTTATATTTTTGCATTTTTACTATGTTTATACAGATATGACTTGGACAAGCATACCCTTTGCTGGGTAAAATATTGGTTGGATGGCAGGGGACAAAAAGTGGTGGTGAGTGGAGTTAAATCTAGTGGCTGCCAGTCACAACTGGTGTTCCCCAGGGCTCAGTACTGGGGCCAGTTCTGTTTAATAACTGTATCGATGATCTGGATGAGGGGATCGAGTGCACCCTCAGTAAGTTTGCAGATGACACCAAGCTGTGCAGGAGTGCTGACCTGCTGGAGGGCAGGGAGGCTCTGCAGAGGGATCTGGACAGGCTGGATCGATGGGCCAAGGCC
>JAVJGJ010000014.1:99602622-99615470 GCA_035590215.1 Microhierax caerulescens
CACTGAGGGGCTGGAGCGTGTCCAGAGAAGGGCAACGCAGCTGGGGAAGGGGCTGGAGCACAAGGCTTATGAGGAGCAGCTGAGGGAACTGGGGGTGTTTGGTCTGGAGAAAAGGAGCCTCAGGAGAGACCTTACTGCTCTCTACAACTACCTGAAAGGAGGTTGTAGTGAGGTGTGTTGTCAGTCTCTTTTCCCAAGTAACAAGTGATGGGATGAAAGGAAATGGCCTCAAGTTGTGCCAGAGGAGGTTTAGATTGGACATTAGGAAAAAATTAATTGAGCGAAATGGTTTCAAGCATTGAAACAGGCTGCCCAGGTTGAGCCACCATTGAGGTATTTAAAAGACATGTAGATGTGGTGCTTAGGGACATAATTTAGTGGTGGACTTGGCAGCGCTAGGATAACGTTGGACTTGATGATCTTAAAGGTCTTTGCTAACCAAAATGATTCTGATTCTATTCTATGTTTTATTTTAGTACAACTTGACAGTGATCACCCATATTTCTGAAGTACTATACTGACACAAGAGTAGCTTTATTATTTATCCAATTAATTGAGTTCAAACTCTGATTTTTTTCACCTGAGCAGTTCACTTGAAACAGAGCATGAAGGTTTATGTCTGATGCATAAACAAAATATTACCAGCTTCTCTAGGACAAAATGCAAGACTTTTGCTTTGTGATGATGACTCTGATATTCTAATTTATAATGTTTTAGAGAAACAAGCAACAAAGTATGATACATCAGAAATAAATGAAACAACATAAAATATATGTACCTGCCATACAATACCAGCATAGTCCCAGTACACTGAAAATCAGAAGACTTGATTTCTGCTTCAGATTTTTGCATCTGAGCCCTGTCTACAAGAGGAACTTAGAAGGTTTCAGAGGTTCAAGTCAAACATTAGGATAAAAATTTTCATATACATGAATGAAATGTGCAGCATTGGAAGAGGATATCTGAAGAGACTGAGGAATCTCCAACACTGGTGATTTCAAGATTTGATTAAACAAAGCTATGGCTAACCTCACATAGGGCTGGTGCTAGATTTGTGATAGTTGGACTAGTGACCTCCAAGGTTTCCTTCCAACTGACTCTACAACTAACTGATTTCAGGAAGATCAGCTGCTCTTGCTCAATGCATGTCAGAAGAACTGCAGGCATGCTTATGAGTCTGATATCATACAACAGCTTAGAATGATTTTCATACAGATGCAATTTACAGTAACTATGCATTTTGTAGAACAATGTCCTTCCTCAAAATCCTGACTGAGCCCAGGCTTTTAATACCCAGTTCAGTTGATTAGATTCAGATAAGAACAATAGTATGGTTTGCCATAAAGTTAGACAAAACACTATATGTGAATATTAAAATCAGCTATTCTGCACTCCTTTTTGGAATCTATTCAAACACTTCAGATGAATGAGGTTTTTTTATTCTTGGCTAATGCATCTGATTAGAAATCCAAGTATACAATACACATATGGCTAAGACACCAACAGTATCTGATTAGATTGTTAATATCACTGCAGACAATAATAAGGCATTTCAAACCCAATTACAAAGCCTTGTTATAATACAGCCCTGATATCAATTATGGAATTTAAAATATAAAGAATTCAACACTATTTTACCAGAGACAGAAGGGGAAAAAAAAGAAAAAAAAAGTGAAACATCATAACAGAGCTCTATTTTAAAACACATACTTGCTTCCAGTATCTTATACAGGTTCAGGAAATTATTTTATGACCTAGTTTCCCTTGAGAGCATTTGCTCCGAGGCTGAATGGTAAGGAGCTCTGCAGTACCCCATGCTTTGCTGATTGCAGCTCTGGTGCTCTGCAGCTAATGGAGCCCAGATGGGGCCAAGAACAAACAAAATGAGCTGGGTGGGAAGGGAAAGATTTATAGTCCTGCTCATTCTTCTCCCTCTCCAAAGTAAACAAACCTAAGAAAAGGCAAATCCACTCAGCTGCCACAGAAATCTTCAGCCCGCATGACATGTGTACACTTAGAGGTCTCAAAACAAAGCAAGAAAATGAGACCATCAGATACATTCTTTCTGACCAGGCAGGCTAATCTGTAACTACTATAAGTGCTGTATCTTTTCTGTAGCCATTGCCTTGGAGGAATATCTGGCTTAAAAGGGACAGTAAAGAGTCAGGTATGCTATGTGTGATATTTCCACCAAACGGATATTTCTATCTGTATGGTAGGCCTTAGCTTCTCCAAAGACTATTGCATCTGAAAAGTGTGCTGTAGCAGAAGGCCAACCTGTGTATGACTGCCTGCCCACTTACACAAACTAAGACGTACATATTTCATTCTAGGTATATGATGAGTTACCAGATAATACATAAAATGAAGTATGTTTCCTTTAAAATAAATCCAGTTTAGAAGTAGAAATAAATCTTTCATTCATGCACAAAGTCTTTCACACTTAGTTTTTGCCCTTCCCATATTTGCTTTCTTTTTACATAAAAAAAGAAATAGATTTTGTCACTGGTGAATAAGACTCTTGTGTAAGTCAATTTTTGTAGGGTATATTTTTTCACCTGGCCTTCTTTATGTTTCTTGTAAAGTCTAATGGTGATCCAAGAGCAATTTCATGCAGATGAAATTGTTTTATGAGGTAACACCACAGTATGATTGCTTTACTACCCTTCCACCTGCAAACTGGGGTATAGGCTTAAATGACATTTGAAGACTGGGCAGGATGATAAGCAGAGAAGGATAGTGAGCTGTCCTGAGAATTATAAGTATATTGTCGTACCTCCTGGTACCCCTAGATTAATCATAACAAATACTGATCTCCAGTAATATTTCCAAGTATTCAAAAAATGGTTATGATCTGGATATCGAATGCACATTTTAGCCTCAAAGGTGGGACGCTGAAAATGGTGGCATAAGACCTGCTATCTGCAATTCCAGGAGTATGTGGGAAAACACATCTCTGATGTTGCTGAAGCTGGGTACATGGCAACGTGGCTCTGATATCACCAAAATAATGCCACACGGCTCTCAGGCAGTGATGGCTGCAAACCACAGCTCCAGGCTGAAACTGGCCTCCCAGTTGTTTGCAGAAGCCACTGACATGTTAGACAAGGAAGAAGGGCTCGTGGATGCACACTGGAGTGTCAGCTTCAATGTGTTAACAGTCTTTAACTGTCTTTCATGCACAAGGCAATGCGACGTTGTTTATGTACTTTTGTGTACTTTATTCATATTGTTCTCTTCAACTTCTTAATTTACTCAGTCTTTGCAATAAGCAGCAAGAATCAACCATGGCTTCTTGCATTTTCTGTCAGGAAAATGAACACTCTGGTTAGCAAATGCAAGATTTTGGAGAAGTGTGGTCCCTCACAGTCCAGGAAGTCTGTCTGAGCATTACTAGAATTAAAAAAAAAAAAAAAGTGACATGAGGAAAAAGTCCTTTTTAAACTTAACAAGCAAACTAGTAATTTCACATTTTAAAAATAATTAGCTGCTGGTTGAGGAGCTGTTTAATAATGTTCCCGGGTATTCATAATGCCCTTCTGTGAGAGTGTAATGACTAGTAACAGAAGACCAGTTCCAGGCAGGAAGAAAGGAAGGGAAGACCCAGCTTTGCCAAGAATCTCTCCAGTTCTCCAGAATCATCCAATTGAGGATAGCGTCTCACATCGTTATATGCATAAACCAGCAGTGATTATTTTGTAACTCAACTGTGTATTCTTGTCACTAAAGAAGAATACAAAATCTCAGGGTTTATATTTCCCTACTTTGAGAAGGGGGAGACGCTCTCTAAATGAAAGAAAAAGCTTCACTGAAGGTAAGCCCTGCACCACTGGTTCCCATCTAAGGTGCTACTAAGCTCACCAGCCTGAGGCTGCTGACATGAAAAGTGGAACCGGAGCCAACAATGTGGCCAGGTGACTGCTGCAGAACCTGAGGGGTGACAGGAGTGACCTGGGGACTGGGGAGGAAAAGGGCTGCATGTGAGGCTGGGAGCGGGGAGAAAGCCCCAGTAGTGAGACTTACCTCACCTAGGAAGCATTGTGTTTCAGCTTAAAAGTGTGTATTGATTTACATGGCCATGGCTTACTGGTGGACTTGGTAGTGCAACATAAACAGTTGGACTTAATGATCTTAAGGGTGTTATCCAAACTAAATGATTCTGTGAATAAAATAGTTAAAACCAAATTTGTACATCTTGTAAAAGAACATTGTAACTTCTTGCATTTCTACTCCTTTCCCTTCTTAGGGATACCCTGTGACAGAAAATCACAGCTGCCCTCCAAATCTAAAACAGCAAACCGCCAAACTAAGGATGACAAAATATTTTCGCTGCATGTCGCATTTTGTGGGGGATCTTTAATAACCTTTAATTTACACTGAGTGCTTTGCAAATGAAGCCAGCTAGAGGGTCTGACGGCTTCTCTTTGCCCTTCTACATGGAAGGCAGCAACAGTCAGTGTAACATTTCATTTTGCCCTGAGCTGGTTTTGTTTGTGGCACAAATGTGAAACAGTATTATTAAGGATGAGTGACCTAGCATGACTCTGCTCATCCAAACATTTTCACACTCTGAAGGTTATAAATCTATTGATGTTCCTGAGTTTTGTGAATGATTGCTGTGAAAGTGAAGAATGTCCATATAATTTTATTTGACATGTAAACTGCACTATGTGTTCCAAAGCTGCCATCAGTGTGCTGAAACCCATCCTTGACACTAATTTGTACAAACAGCAGGTCACTCAAGGAGGAAAATATATTTTTCTGGAGAACAATGCAGTTTGGTTGTATAGGAGACAAATCTTTGAAGGGCTCTTTGCCAGCCATTAGGCTATGGCTGTCAGCTAGATTTGTTTCCCATGTAAATACAACTCTCTACAGTGTAGCTTTTCCTCCTGGAAGTGTTTTATTTAAATACAAATAGATACAAACTATGGTCACATTTCTTTAAAATGGAGAAGGGGAAGCTCATGAAGATTGACAGGGCAGAGAGCTGGCTTTCAAGAATTTTGAAGTTTCAGGCAAATTTTTAAAAAGCATGAAACGGCTTTTTTGGTTTTCTTTTAATGGAGTTTTGGGTAGAAAACCTAGTCATAGTGTTCAGAAATAAACAAGCACTTAAAGACAAAGCCAAGCCAAAATCTGAACACCTTGTATAGTTTTAAACATCAACACATGCCATGATTCATTTCCTTAGAAAGGTACTCTAGTGAAAATTAACACTTTACATGTAGAATATAACAAAGAAAACACTAGCTTGAAAAATTTTTGAGGCAATGCATAATTCCAGGGATGCCAAGCATTCTCCACTCTTACTGATTTCAAAACCTCATGGTGTTAGGTCCTGAGTATTTTAAAATGGGTCCTAAGCTATCCAATAGTATCACGTCCTTTTCTGATGAAAACCCAGCTCACCTGTCAATCAGCGTAGTGCCAAGGATATCAAAATCTGAATGAGTTTCTCTAAGATTTTTTTCCAAAATGGAAGGAAATGTCTTCTCTGTCATCCACACTAAGCTTCTGAGTGGCAGTTCTCACAGCCTTGACCATGAAAACAGTTGAAAAATCTGATTGTCATAACTCAAATATCTTCATCTCAGTCCCCTGGCACACAAAGTGAGTTAGTATTGTGAGCACCACAGCACTGATTCTGCCTTAAAGTCTATTTTACTGGAATTATGTAGCGACATTGGACTGGAAAACAGGCCCGATAATAAGCAAAATTTTGAATCTTGCTCCCCAAAACATGCACACATACTTTAGGCTCCAGAATACCAAACCTTTGTCCTTAATACAGTTTCAATAGCAAGCTGTCCCACATGGCTTCTTTCATTTTGTTTACAAAAAGAAGTATTGCATAGCTTGGTTGTATGTTCAAATATTTTTTAATTCTCAATTAGGGTCATCTTTCATTAGCTATAAAGCTAGGATGTTAATGTGACTGCCATACATTAAAAGTAACTTATTTTTCCAAGAGCTGTGCCTGTTGTTCAGCTCTTCCTGGGTGTCAGGGATAACAACAAGCACTGTCACCAGAAATCTTAAATCTCTCACTCCTTCCAAATTGCCTGAGTGCTCCCTTGGTTTGTTGCAAAAACCTGCTTTTTATCCTGTTTTCATACCACAAAGATAGTAGGAAAAGGTTTGAAAAACAAACAACTTTATTTCATCTTCAAAGACTCAAAAGGGTTTTGTTTTTTTGATAAATCCCATTATGGGATACTGGAGTCCTGCTGACACAATGGGTCTGCTTAGGTCAAACATCAAGAGACCACACTTGGCTAAGAATGCCAAGTAATAGTAAAATTATTTGTTTATTCATATTATTCATATTATTCATACAGCTTTTAAAATGTGTTTATTTGTGTATAGCTCTGCAAGTTGGATGATTCCCAACACCTCCTTTCTGCTTTCTGGCTTATAATTTCCCCAAACAAGCTCCTTTTTGACCTAATTTTTTACATGTCAGTCCAAGGTTACTCAGAAAGCAAAAGGAAAATTATTTTTTAAATCCCCAAACATTGCATTCTTCTTCTGTATACAAGACATTGTTACAGGACATTGTAAGTGGCTGCTGCCTTTTTCAGCACCAGAGTCTGGGAGCCCCCTCATGCCTGGTCTCTGCCCAGGGTGAGGGACACGGCTGCAGCTTTCCCCTGTGCAGGTTCAACAGCAGTGAAGCTGAGCATGTATCTCAGAGACAGACACAAACATCTTCCAGGGTCACAAGCATATTTCACAGATCCCTCAAGTACCATCACAGCTCCTCAACCAGCCTGGTGCCCCTGCCTGGACCCAGGGCTTCTTGCTCACCAGTGGGTCCAGCATAGAGTTTGCTGCAATTGATCTACAGGCACCCCACACACAGCCAGTTTGGGGGAGATATGGACACCCACCTCATCAGCCAACATCAACCACATGGGATGTGACCACAGCCCCATTACAGCCACTGGCATGAAGCCCATCACTTGCTTCATTCACCTGGTCCCCCCATAGCTGGTTTTTGGGACACACACTGTTTCTGCCCCAGGGGCTGCAGTCAAGTCTCTCATCTGCTCCAGTAAGTGTCCCTGAGACCCCACAAGCTCCAACTACTGGCACCACCAGTCCAGGGTGCCTGCAGCCCTGTCTGACTCCAGTGTCTAGCTCTGAATCCACTCATGACTCTCCAGCAGTCAGCATCTGTTCCCTGCACCTCTCACACACCCATGGACAGCAAGTAAAGTGGTGCAGGGAGAGCTCCTGCAGGATTCAAGAAGACAGGCCAGACTGGGGTGATGAGGCACAGCGCTGGGGCACACAAGCATGCTAATCTACCACAGCCTGCACACAGCCAGACCCTCTGTAACACAGCCCTGTCCACCTCTTACCCCTTCACTCCTCCCCATCCCCTACAGGCTCCCTCAGAAGTTTTGCGTAGTCCCTCTGACAACTCCCACCCCCCCAAATACCTGGGACACCCAACTTTCCATCGTTATCAGAGGCAAAGCCTGCAATTTCTTGGTGCCTGGTGTGACCAAAGAAGTTTGTTTCTTCCCACTCTCTCTCATTATCTTTGTTGTACAGTTTTGTGTCTGTATTATCTCATCACTTCCCCCTTTACTTGTTATCCCCTTTTTCACTGAAAATGCCCTTGATCACATCACCAGGGGGTCTTCTCTTCTACATGCCCTTACGGAAGGAACATAGCAAAAACTGCTGAGAAATAGGCAACGCTGAGTGCTGAAGTGGAAAAAGGACCATCCCTGTAAAGAGTGCTGAGATCTACAAATCAAGAGACATTCAAAGGCAAATGATTAGAAAATGTAGTTGGTGGGTTCTGGTAATAAAGAAGTCTACAGGCAAGTTTTCAGAGGTAGGAATGGAAGTGTTCCACTTGTGTGCTCCATCTAGTCAGAGCCACTCCTCTCTTTTTCCTATGAAATATGTTGTATTCAATCATTTCATACCAGAAAGAAATGCTTTGGGAACCAGAATCTGTCAGCTGAGTTCCTGTGTTTCCCATGACTACTTATGCTAGTATACACATAAAAAAGAAGAAAGTAGCAATTTCTCCCTAGTCTTATATTTGCAAACCAGACCACCATGTAGTCTAATGGAAAAGACATTAGAAGCTCATGATCTTGGACCACCTGCACCTGTAAAGAAAACCAGTATTTCCCTAGAGAAAAGACAGGACTCTTCTTCTTCCCCCAGATGTATGTTTTATTAATTTCTCCATTCAGTTCTTAGCAGTTAACATTGTTTAGCTCAGCCAAGAAAATTAGATCAGGGAAAGAGAGGTGAGAGTGTAACCAAAATTAAGAAGAGAATGTAGGGGTTTTCATTGCTACCTCAGCCAGCTACACAGAAAACCTTTCTGTTTGATTTTAGAGATGTTAATTCTGTATAGTCTAACAGTAAAGCTCTGGAAAATGAGCTTTGTAAAAGAAAATAACACATACCTCAGATGAAAATCTATCCAATACTAGGGAATAACGTCTTTCACTCACCAAAATAATAATGACAAAAAAAATGCTCTAGATTAATTCCTACAAAATGTGATTGTTGAAATGTGGTGAAATTGATAGTGACAGATCTTCCCTTCATACTTCCCCACCTTCAAGCATCCTGACCCAAAGCAAACTTGCCATTAAACTGCACCTCCTCCACTAAAGTATGCTGATGAGCAGTAGCATTTGAAAGCCATTGACAACTGGAAAAGTCTACCTTAGGGAGTACTGTTTCCAGTTGTGAAAAGGACGAGGTTTGTTATCAGCTTCTATGGTATCAGTACTCTTGGTAAAAACTAAATTTTACAGTTTATTCTTTTTAGGTCATAAAATTAATATTTTTCTTATCTGTAACTTTAACCAAAAGAATTTTCCCACTGCTGCTACTGCAAGGCTATTTCCAAGTGTCAGGCAAGAAGCCCATTCTTTATATATGGCCCATATGGAGAACTGGAAGTGATTGTTTTGAAACACTAGAGCCTTTTAATGAAAAAACAACAAAGGTCCTCTGCCAGACAACAACTGCCATGTTTCTCCTCCAGCTATTATGGAACTTAGAGCTCCAGGGTTTCTTGCAAGGGCCAGACACAGGGACCAGAATAATTAAACTTCTCAGAGAATTTGCTGACATACTCCCCCTGACCCTAGACTTCTAAGAATTAAAAAGAAACTCTTGACAGATTTCCATCCAGTTACCACAGGGCTGTCTTATGCTGGAATTCAACAGAGCCACTTTATTCTAAACAGCAGCATGTAGAGACTCAGCAGAAAAGCAGGAGCACACTACAAATGAAGTCAGCTTGCACTTTATCTATTCCTCTTCAGCTCTGCCAAAGACAGCTCACTTTCTGATACCTTTCCAGAGAAAAGCCCAGCAACTGAATAAGGCAGTTGAAGGTGTTTCTCCATTCAGACTGCAACCCCCACAGTTTCATTTGTCTGCCTTAGATGCTCCTTTATGTCCCTTGTCAGAAGGCCCCATAAAATTCTGCTAAACAAGATCCATGCCTTGGTGCACACTGCTGCTCACAGGCAAACTGACAGGTAGCTCACAGGCACTGGAACAGATGGTTGGGTACAACAACCCATACTAAGCCTTTTCAGTCCTGAGACCTTACAAGATAGCCATGCTACCTCTCATGTTCCTCTGCCTTTAAGAAATTTCTCTTGAAGGAAATGATAGAGATGAAAGCTCTAAGATTTGATCATATCAACAAGCACTTAGAGGTGTAGTTCAGCCACAAGGTGTGAACTTTTTTCTTCTAATCTCCACCTTCAAAAACTCAACTGGTTCTTTTCCACACACATTCTTTTCCAATTATTTCAACAGTAGGAGCTACTTATCTTGCAAAAGTTCAGCACGTACATTACAAAAATATACTGTAGACTATATATGTTTCATTAATGCCACCTACCCTTCTTACCCCAGATGCAGTATACGTTCACATCTTTAAAAAGAATTAGTGAAGAGAAATGAAAATTAATATACTATGCCAATTACTTGTAAGAAAATCAAACTAATTGGACAGTCAAAAACTACAATGTTTTGGAGACCTTTAATACCAATTAGCTGTGGGAATGATCAGTATCCTGCTTCTAGAAAAAAACTATTCGCAAACAGCCAATGCAAACTAAACTAAGTTTTAGGATACATAGTTGAAATTGTATTCTAAAAATTACTTTTTTCTGGAAATAAGTGTGTAACAAATCCAGAATATTTCATATTAATAATATGAATAATAATAATAATTTCATATTAATTTAGGTCAATTGACTAGTCACAAAAAAGGTAATTGGTCACAAACCCAAAACTGGTTTGTTAAATCCTTCTATCACTCTGTTTCAACCTTGCTATTCATTTTCTGCTTCTAATTTATATACTGATTTTTCTTCCTTCCTCTCTAATAAAGAAATTTCCAAGCAATTTTCTGGACATTATAAAAAAACAAAATATAGTCCTTTACCCAAAAGCCTTACATTTAATAAAAGTTTATACAATATTAATTAACCATATTGCATTCATGTTCTCTGCTCACCAGAAGAGAAACAGCATCTTGACAGAGTAACTTGAAGTAATATAAAGGAGGTAGGAGGAAAGAGTCAGAAGTAAACTGATTTCTTCATTATCAGATAATCACCTCTGTCTTGGATGTTAATCAAATAACTTTAAAAAAAAAATCCTTCCAATAGTTTTTACAAATAAGTTAGTTTGTATGGACTTTTTGTACTTACAGGTAGAATAGGTCCTTGGATCTCTACATTTCCTTGGATCATTTACACTCACTGGAGATCTGGCCTTTGGCTTTTGATTTCCACAGGGTGAATAATAGTATAGCATTATTAAGAAAAATAAGAATCAAACTTGTAGCTTACTGGAAGTGCTAATAATAAAACTTCAGTTACTTTAATATGTTTCATAGTAAGATAGTAAAACCCTATGGTTCCCTATAAGAAGATGGGAAAAAGGTTAATGGAATTGGAAGATAAAAAAGTGACTGGTTGACTGGGCAGTTGCACAAACAATGACTGGTGATACAGTATTAAATAAATTAAGGAGCTTTTTTTTGTAAGATATTGAGATGCTCAGCGTGAACCACTTACTATCAAGTAATAAAAGATACTGTATACCTCAGAACTGCTGAAGAAGATGCTTGGTATGCATTTTTAGCTGGTTTACTGTTTCTCTTCTGGAAAATAGTACTTGGAAAACCCAATCTCTAGACAGTTTGGAAACACAAGAATATTGGAAGGGAGGCTGAGAAGCATGTCAGCTCTATGTGCTGAGTGCATGCTAGCGATCAATCATGCTGTGAGGTTTTGCCTCTAATAACAGCAAGTAGCTGACTCTTCATCAGCTCTTCTTTGAAAAAGGTCTTTAGTACTACAGCACCAGCAACTGACATGTTCATCATGATCAAAACAGCAATAGCAAAAATTTCACTAGTGGTCACATAGGAGACAAGTGCAGATCCTCTGTGCTGTTGAGGAAAAAGGACGGGAAGTAACTTTGCCTCTGCATAATTTGGTCAGAAAGTGTTGACTTATCTCTAGCTTTATCATCTGCATTTTAAATTGTTACATTTTTAAAAAACTAATTTCAATATAATACTACTTCAGCAGTGTCATAACACAGCTAGGATTTAGTCAAGTTTTCCTTTGTAAGGATCTGTTTTCAGGTACATAAACTAGAATTTAGTGGGAACAAAATTTCTGGAGCATAAAGGGATAAAATTCAATGTACAAAATCTTCAGTCCAGAACAACCTATTTTTTGCTGACTGTTTCTTAAATATAGAAGCAGAAAAAATAAGTTTAAAGACTAGATATACAATCAATTTATTATTCCACTGCCTCAACTGTGTTAACTCCTCTTGTCAAGCAAAAGTAATAGATTTTGGTATGATCAATAAGCATGGTTATTTGGCATATAAATAGTTTTTAATGGATTTGGGGCTCAGTTTTCTGAGGTAATGGAATCTGGGTTTCCCAGAGTGCTGGACTGGGATCTGATCCAACACATTCAGATTTGTTAGCCATGATTTTGTTTCCCAAGGTAACTCTTTGGAAGAAAACAAATACATCTGGATTTCACATAGATTGTAATGGAAAGCTGCAAAAGGAAATGCTAAAGTAACTGTTTCATTGCTAATGTGATAGACACAAAGCCTCACCAAAGTCAAATAGAGTCTAATGCAACTTAGGGAATTAAGTAACAACCAGACTGTCCATAATATATTACACTGAAGAGCTTATTATTCTTCTTTAAAGTGATGCTACAAGTCATGAGATAATAAGAACCATATAGCTTTTTCCAGACACAAAAGTTGTGCATCTTTTCTTAAAAATAGCTTGAGATGTCATCTTTCTTTTTCCCCCCACAGAATCTCAGAGGAATCAAATGGAGTGGAAAATGCCTATTTCTTATCCAGCATTGCATCGCTCTATTCAAAGTTGAAAGTCAAAGTCTGCAACCACAGAACAGTTAGTAGCATCTCAGCATGAAAAGGCCATGAAGTTGTGCAGCCATATATGAAATACAAGTAATAATTCATAATTGTCCAAATCTATATTTTTTTCTGAGCAGATCTTGGATTAAATATAAATACACGTATTTCTCTTTAGTATCATTTGTAAATGTGTGGCCACTAAAGTTTGTCTCCAAGGGATGCACTTTGAAGTCATTTTCCTTTAAATTAATGATGGTAAAATAATCTTTCAAATCTCAGGAGGCAGGGGGAAATCACTCTTTCACTGTGTAGTATTTATTGGCATAAATCTTTGGTAGTCAAAAGTCTTCAGTTGCCTTGGAGCAGGGATAATACATCCCATTTTTAATTTGGAGAATCTATAGCCTGTATAG
>JAVJGJ010000014.1:99622391-99635351 GCA_035590215.1 Microhierax caerulescens
CCCCCCCGCCCCCCCCCCCCCCCCCCCCCCCCCCCCCCCCCCCCCCCCACACGACAGTCAAAAAAACCAAAACAAAAAAACCCAAACACCACAAGGATTTCAGAGCTACAGCTCAATAGTGTTAATAAATAGCAAAGCACCTGGAAAAACATTGGCTGAAATAGTGGAACCTAGGGGGGTAGGGGGAGGTAGGGGGGGAGCATTATTATTATTTTCTCACCAAGCCTTATTACAAGACAATGTTCAAATCATCCAAGCTATTTTTATTATTTCCCAGCTAACTAGATCATTGGCTGAGATTTCTGTGTAAATTTTGCTTCATAACAACATTGCTGTGATAGAAATTGCTACTTCTAAAAGGGTAAGAACCTGCATATGCAAGTGTTGCTGCTATAAACAGCATGGCAGAGGAACTGAAGGCTTTATTTATATACTACTTTAGTAGTACATAAAGCTTGTTTTGCCACATTAACGCCAACTGGAGGTGCAAAAGCTCCTGACCTCTAACAACTAACTGTTTATTCAGTCAGGTGCCTAAAAAGAATCAAAGATTAAAATCTGCAAGCATTTAAATTTGAGGATTATTTGAGGTCTCTAATAATAAACCACCCGATACTTGCAGTCATGTGAAATGGCTCAGCCATGTCAGATGGACCATAATGGCTCACTGGAATCAGTCTGTGTTTCTGTGTGTGCTCAGATTTGCCTAAAGAATATACTGCATGAAACTTGCAGAAGAAAATGCTGGTTAGAGGAGTCAGAGCCTGGAGGAAAGCCAAGGAATTATTTTATCCACAGAAATTTAGATTCCTAACTAAAGTCGCAAAATGCGGGCAAATATGGATTAGTATAAGAACTGGATTAGCATAAGAAATATGGAGTTCCTTTGTATGATGTCTTTACACCAGTACAATACATAAAGCTGTAACTGTGCTTGCACTTTATATCTGCAGATTGTTGAAAAGCAGAAAGGTTATGTCAACTTCTCTATTTATACATACAAGTCTAGTACTTACATTGAAAATAAATGGAGGATTTAGACTTATGAAAAAAATTGCATTCCACAAAAAGATATTATTCAGAAAGTCCCAGGCCCTCAGAATTTAGGTGTTCAGCAGTGCTGACTGCATCTTGTAAAACCTAAGGCAGAAGTGCTCTCTGTAAAGTCAGTACATCCTGTTCTTGAGCGGCCCCTTAAAGCTACAGCCAAAAGAATTTTTAAAAGATAACTGACGTAACAGGATTTATAATTCACATAAAGTCACACATGCAGTTATAGGAGCCACTTGAAAGAAAAGATTCACTATGATTTTTCTACACTGGATTATTGAAAGTCATATATTGATATAAACAAGAGAGCAAGAAAGAAATGAGACATTTGTTTGAAACCAAAACTGCAGATATTTGTACTAATCTGCATAATCAGTCATGGGGAAGGGTTGATTTTATGAATGGAGAACAAAATCTAGGCTGTTTTAATAGTGAACTTTTTGTATTGGCACAGGAAATCTGGCATAATTGTTTTCTCATATGCTCAGGAACAAGCCACAACTGACTTGACTCAAAAAAAGTACCATAAGTTGGAAGAACAAAATGAAAACTATTTCAGAAGAGCAGCAGTAGCTTCCAGTTGCTCCCCGACTGGACAACACCTTACTTGTTATTTAGGCATGATTATAAGCCTGCCAAAGACAAATGGTCCAAGAAGGTCATTCCTTCTTTAAGGCCTGTTTGGCTTTTCTTGTGTACTGAACCAGTGGGGTTTATTTTTTTTATTTTTTTTTTTTATGAAAAGGAATCCAGCAAAACTGCTTAAAAGCACTGGTTCCTGGTGGGTGCTTCAGTCTAGACTGTCTTGTCTACACTGAACTACTAGGACATGTAGGGTAACAGCCTTTTCAGAGACTCAGAGTTGTATGTGAATAGGGACCATTACATCATCTACTCTGATCTGCAGATTATCAAAAGTCCTTACATTTCATCCACTTATTACTGTCTTAAGCCAAATAACCTATTGGTCTAAAACTTTTTCTCGAGAAAGTTTGAGCTGAACACATTAAGAGAGAATTCTATGCCTTCATCAACAATTCGTTCAAAACTGAGAGCAAAACTGGTGGTTTACCTCTTGTTTGCAAGTGTCCATCCAGATTCTGCTGCTAGCCAGTGGTATCTGTTAAGTCTTTCACCATTAATATATTAGTGACTCTAGTATTCTTCACCCTGCCCCATGCACCCATCCCACCCTGAAACCTCTGTATTCATGAGGAATCACCTCTTGGTACATCGTTTAATCAAGTCTTTTCAAGACTCCCACGATAAACTGTGTTCTGTTTATTTTTCTGTACCTCTTCCATTGTTTAAAAATCTTTAGAGAAAGTAGATGTCAGAAGAACAGCTTTCTAGCACTCTGCTACTCCTTTGTGTGTATAAAATTAATAATCACATAATCCTTCCTCTACACTATCATTCTGACAATTCATGCCAAGTTAAAAGGACACTATCACTAGCTCCTTTTCACAGCCACCCTTTCCAGAATATGCTCCCTACTTGATAGCTTGACTTTTGCAGTTCAATATCTGAATGCCCTGCCTTTGTCAAAAGGACCCAGCTTATCAAACAATTCAAATTCCAATGTAGGACTGTCTTGTCTTGATGATTGCATCAGTCCTTGGAGAAAATGTGTTTAGCAGTAATTTTTTGCTCCAAGTCACGCAGACAATGACAATTTTGTGCTAGATCTAAGGCAGATATTTATAAACAGAAGTCTTAGAAAAAAATTTCCTCACCAATGACTGCCTTATTCATAACATGACAGTTAGTCTATCCTTAACCCATGTCATATATGTTTTGCTGGTATTGTGAAGTACTTACTTTTTAAATTAGAATTTATTCTACATTATATAAATGCTTTCAAAGCCATAGGTAGATTGCAATCCTGCAATTGCCATCATCTCTCAATCTAGTAACTGCCAAGGAAAACATCAGGTTGGTTTGAAGCTAATGTTAGTTTGCTGGCCTAGGCTTGCTCAAGTCAATCTTTGGGTGCATTTTTAAACATCACCACCACATCACCACTTTCCTACTTTTTTAAAACTTCCCTTGCATTACCAGTGTTTATTGTAAAAGCAAGGCATTAGGCCACATATTTCCTTCTCCACCTATCCAAGTAGTAGTCAATGCAGCAGTCAGTTCAAGACAAAAGGTACTATGCCTCCGCATAATTATCTCACCCGATTTGGGTAATAGCTAAGCTGTCACTTTGTAAAAAGGTCACAGATGAGCCATGCTTGGGAGTTATTGGTTCTCCAGCATCTCCCACAGTTCCTGTGTGTGCCCAGAAAAGAGCACTTCCCCCACTACTACCACCCGCAACTCACATGGATCAATCAGTTCATCAGCTGCAGTACAAAGAATTAGAGGACATGCCTCTAGAAGCCTAAGCCCACAAGAAGGATGAAGCCAAGAGCATACCACTAATGAAGAAATAGTAATTGAATCAAAGACTAATATGCACTCTCTGAGCTGGATGCCAGACACTCAAATGCTGCCTGAAGTGAACACACGCCCTCAATATGCCCAGCATCGAGCAAGTTCTCAGCTTTCTCTGGGTCCATCTCCTTATCCACTGGCTCAGACTGAAGGAAGCCAGAAAGACTCTTGCCTCCCTTCCCAAATAGCCCCTGTGTCATCCCCCTTTGCTTCATTTCCAGCAATGTTAACACACCTGGCACAGAGCAACTGCTTTCCTCTGGCTCTGCTTCAGGAACAGGGCTGGTGTCAGTACAGCTGACTGGATGCAGCGGGTGGGAATAAACTTTCCCCACAGCTAGTTTAAAGTTCCCCTTTCTTCTTCAGAGCACCTAGAGCCAGGGCTGTAAGTGCTAAGGCTGCAGGTGGTGCTCCACACACAGAGGTTTGCGCTGTTAGACTTCCCCCTCTGACTCTTATCAGACAGCCTGTGCCAAGGAGGAGGTTTAGATAGGATACTAGGAAAAATTTATTCACCAAAAGGGTGGTCAAGCATTGGAACAGGCTGCCCAGGGAAGTGGGTGAGTCACCATCCATTGAGGCATTTAAAAGAAAAAAAAAATGTATGAAGTGGTGTTTAGGGACACAGTTTAGTGGTAGACTTGGCAGCACTAACAGTTGGAGTTGGTGATGTTAAAGGTCTTCTCCAATCTAAATGATTCTACGATTCTATGATAAAATGTGAGGAATAAACAGGGTTCAGACCATTTATTCACAATGGGCCTGCCTCTGATCCCATTTTGTTTTTCTTTGCCTCAGCCTGAGCTAAAGCAAAGCTGTTGATGTGTATGGCAGCAGGCAATGAAAGGTAACTGTTCAATGAGGAATTCTCTACAGCAGATGTTTTTTAAATAAAGTGGGTTTTTTTCATCTAATGCTTTTAGCAAACTCTAAGGAAGTCAAGATCTATTCTGAATGTATAGAAGTTCAGCTTTGTGAAAAGATGTATGCATATTCTGATTCTTTTTTATTTTACCTATAATGTGGGGGATTGTTTTGTATATTTTAATTATGGGGGTTCTTCTAAAGCAGGCTTCACTGGTTTCTAACATTTCTTACCTAAGGAGTCAGATAGCAATTAATGACCTGTTGGAAGAGGAAAATATTATTTTATGAGCAGGATTTTTATGTTGCAGAAGAAAAAAAATTAAGGAGAGAAAACAGAAAAGAAAAAGCTCTCCAGTTATTGTATCTTATTGAGAGCTAATAAATTTATCTTGACAGCCTAATAATTGGTATCTATTTTTCATTTTTTGAGTGTTTTCTCATATCTGAGATATGTTAAGCTCCCCTGGAATCCCTGAATCCCCTGCAGAGCACTACCAGAGAATCCTACTAGAAAGTCTGTCACAGAGGAGCACTGTGCTGCAAAACCCCAATGATGGCTGTGAGCCGTGTCACTGAAAAGTATAAAACAAAGCCCATGGAACATCTAAAGTCTTTCTCTGGCTATCAGTATGGCATTTCAAACCACTTTAAGGAAATGAATTCATTTAACCAGGAAGTCAGGTAGGGTTTTTAATTCTGAGCAATATATAATAACTCAGATTATAATATACCCAGTACATCAGAACTAGCAGATTCAGATTGATGAATGAACAGAAACATGTAAAGGCTGAAATTAGAAGACAATTAGATAGAACAAACCCTATGCCCAGGGTGTCACTTAAAGCCCTGTACACCATTGATATCTCTAAAGAATTAAGAAATCCATTAGAAAGTATCTGAGATATCTGCAACAACGTCTTTTGACCCGAGGACAAATTTTTTGACAGCAGAGGACAAATTTTATGGGATTATGTTAGAAAGATCTTCTGAGTGGCAAAGGATATACATAGCCATCCTCCATTTTGTGCATCTTGTTTCTGCTGTATATGTTCAAAAAGTTGTCTTAGAATTTAGTTGTCTAGTTCATAACTTATGGATGTTTTTATTGCAGTTCATAAACCTTCAGAGAAGTTTAATAAAGAAGCTGAGTTTAACCTTGAGATGCTGAAGTGATATACTACACCACATACCATATTTTAATTATATCACCAGCTGGTTAGAAACCAGCCTAATTGTATTTTAAACACCCACCTATTCCCAGATGCTGCATTCTTGAAAACAGATAAATTCTCTGAGAGGATTTTAAAATTGATCACAAAAAACGGCTATCACAATCAGAGGTTTGGATTGCAAAGCAGAGATACAGAGGACAAGTATGTATCACACATTTCACCAGCCTTATGAAAGCAGGCTTATTAAAGTACATCTGTACTTCAATAAGTAGTTTAGGCTACCTAATGCATATCCACTTTTCAATCTTAGGGAGTGCCTAGGCTCAGTGTTGCAAACTTAACACTCAGAATGAATTGAACCCTGATATTCAAATACATTGGCAGAAGACTGCCAGCAATTAAGGTAATTATCTGGGTTTGATTCACCTCTTGCACGAGAGCTGCATTCTATTAACTTACTCTGAACAGTCATGTTGAAAAGAACGATGGAGGACCCTCTGGATCCTGAAAGCAATCAGAGCATTTTTACTTGCTGGCCAACCCTGTACTTCTCTACCCTCTAGTGGTAAAAACACACTCTCAGAAAAAACTTCAGTAAGTTTTAAAATCACCAAGATTTTAGCTACAAGTTATTTAATAGTTTGGAAGTTCAAAATGAAAGATAAAATTTCTTTTTATGTTGAAATAGGATATCAAAGCACTTTAGAGACAAAAATGTAATAGGATTCCACAAGTACTGAAGTGTCTACATTAACAAACCCAGCCTGGAATGAGGGCTGCAGCGAGTAAGAGTAATATTAATAATTAGTAATAGAAAATGGGGCACGACTCAAATAATTGCTTTCTACTTATTTCTTAGAGTATTTTAACTAAGAATCTCAGATTGAAAGTGTAATGCATGCACAACACGTTGTTAGCAGAGGCAGGAAAATTTAAGGTTTACACAAAGCATGTGGCTTCTAACCAGATCACATAAGCATATGTTCCAGTTCAACCCAATAAACAGAAAAATGCAAACTTGATTTTTATATTAAAAAGCTTGTATTCCTGAAGATTATGTAAAAAGCTTGTGTCCATTCATCTGACAGAAGAGTATTAGTTATGATGTACTGGGTGTATTCTAGTTGGATTTATTATATATTTTGCATAATTTAAATCCCTACCTGACTTCCTGGCTATATTAAGCCAACAAGCTGGGATAACTGAAATAACTGCCATGCACATGCTATGTACCCAAAATGTGTTAAAATATTTATAAATGTATAGGAGCACACAAATAACTTTAACTCTTTCTCCCTGGTTTTACCTTCTTCAGTTGTTATCCTTTAGATAATTTCTGCCTTAGAGTTTATAGAATGTTGGAGTAAATACAACAAATTTTAGCAGATTGGTAAGATCAGCACCTAAATAATGAATAATAAGATTTCCTTACTGGTCTGAGCGTATGGAAGCTGTCAATACCCTTTGGAACACAGTGGCCACATTAATGAATGGCTGAAACTTGCATGTAAAAGTAATACCAAAGACTGTTCATATAATCTTCTCTTCAGCACAGGAAATTGTTTGGCAATGGTAACTAGCATTTCTTCAGATACATTTTCCATACCTATTAACAAACTACTTAGCTCTGTAGCATAAAAAAATAATCTCTAATTACTGCAACTGAACCTGTTTTCAGTGCTAATGTTCTGCTTTTTCATTTTCTTGCATGAGTAGACAAATAGATAGATACACAAACTATGCATACACCTATTACCATAATTATATATGAAAAATAATTCACTCTCGTGTTTAAGACATGCAAGTCAATTTGAGTTGCTAAAATGTAATTTGCCTAAAGCAGAGTCTGTAAAGGAGAGAAATTAATAGTTGTGTTATTCAAAATCACATCTCTGCTTTTAACAGTGAGGTCAGCCTTCTAGGGGGTCTCCAGAAATGACATGGGGAAATGCAGACATCAGAGCTGAGTCTGCTGTAGTCAGAGTGACATTTCCAGTGTTTTGTCTGTCTAAAAGAAGTTGAGCTTCAAACTTCAGCACAATTCTTTTCCTTCTTAACCAGACTAGAAGAGAACGGACAAAGGTAGTGAGAGAAAAGAGAGATGTAATTCAGCTGCAGTGCTGGCAGAGACAAAAGCCCATGACAGGAGACACAGCACGGTCAGGTCCCAGATATTTTAGTGACCACTGGGACAGCAGCTGAGTGGGCAGCCCAGGCTCTCTGAAACATCAGGGTGTCCCCATGCAGGTTTATGTGTAGAAGAGAGAGCTGGAGAAAAGCTAGTCAAGACTCTGCTCAGGGAGCACATGAATCTCCAGGTCTTCTGCAGTGAAGTGAGCATTTAGGATTAGGAAACACTTGAAGCAAGAGGGCTTGGGTCAGGGTGTGCTGTGAGGCTGAGGTGAGACAGGAGGAGAAAGAGTTTGCAGGGGAAAGAAATCTTTCAGGCAAGGGCAGGAATGAAGAGCCTGGAGCTTCTTTGGGTCCTTGGTAAACCTGGATGTAGATGTAGCCCATATTGCTGATGATGTAAAGCTGGGAGAGGCCCTAGAGACAAGCGTTGACTTTGGCAGCATAGCAGAAATAAAGTGCCTGGTATTGCTGAGCATTTATGCTTGGAGACCAGTTAAGTTATAAAACTACAGGGGAAACTCTTGGTTTGTTTAATATTTTGAAACTAGCCACTGCCTGTAACATAATACGGGGAGGAAGGAAGTCTGCAGTTTGTGGGAAAACTGATCTGCTTTATTGGTAAACCCAAGCTGATAAATTCCAGGACAGAGATTTTTAAAATGAGTTAGCAAATATGTGGCATATAAAATACAAGGAAATTTTACTTGTTTTCCTATAGAAGTATTTTGTCAAATATTGGAGACATGTTCATTTTAAAAATGAAAGAAGGGAATTCTAATTCTGCTTCTGAAATTCTGCTTAACACAATGCCAACAGTAAAGTCACTATTTATTTTGTAACAAGAAAATTCACAATGTCAAAAACATTTCTTAATGACCCAATAGATACATACAGAAGGAACCAAAGATAAAACTTTCTAATTACATTTGCAGGTATATTCCGTAGTGGTGGCCTTCCTCAAGCAGTAGAATTTAATTCACTAGTCCTTGAAAGGGGGTTGGGGGTGTGTTACAGTACTTAATTACAAACCACAAAAAGCCAAGAGGGAGGGAATGGGTAGGAAAATCAGACATATTAAAATTAAATGTACCCCTGGGGGAAATGGAATTAAATCTTTAACTTCATAAACTAATAGGTAATTGTTGTAGAGAGGGTGAAATACAGTATTCGGAATTTTTATAAGGCTACAGATGCTATAATATTTAGATTCCAGATAACATCATGTAAGGTGCAAGCAAAAGTTCCAAGGGTATCTTGATATGTTTGTCTACTCTCCACCCCCCAAGCCTACAGATGTTGAAGTGAGATGTTAGAGCAGCACATTCATGAGCAAAAGGCATAAGACCACATCCATTTTGAGAGTACTTAAATGGCACAGTGGAATATGGTATCAGTCAACCAGTTCCACTGAAGATGCATTTTGTACCAAAAAGTATCGCTTCTAGCATTGTTTTGCCATTTGTTTCCCACAATACACTGGCAAAAAAATGCATTTTACATCTTTGACCAATACAGCTATGCCAACAGAAGTCTGTAGCACAACCTTGGCTTAAGAATGCCATTGATAAAAAAACATTTCAGGCCTCCTAATCCATGTTTTTGTTCTATGTAGATCAGTACAGCAAAGCTGTTTCTTTGTGGCTTTATTAGGAATGTTCCCACCATTGACTTCCAGAGCAAAGCTGCATTCATTGAGAGCACAAACAATATCCCTGTGATGAACCTGCACGTCTCCTTTCTGCTGTGCTGGAACCATTCGGGTGCTCAACTGTTGTAATTACAATGGAAAATTTCTGTGACGTGATTTTTAAATAGGCAAGACGATCTACACTGAAGTCAGTCCTCAGTTCTGAAAGACATGTTCTCTTCTGCAAGCTTGTAATATAAAAATACTATTTAAAAGGACTTTGATTTAACAAGAACTATTTTTAATTCTCTGTATTTACAGGTCAGTGTTTTCCTTTTTTGTCTCCATTGTTTTTTTCAGTAGTGACAGTTAAAATTAGTAGGCTTGAAAGCAAGATGTGTCATGTCTTTTGAAATGCTAAACTTAGAAACTGCAGCTTGTAGCATTTGCTGGAAAAATACTGAAAATAGTTTTAAGCTGGCTTGTGAAACTGTAGTAACAAGGAGCAACATGTCTATAAATTTAGAATTGTAACCATTAGAAAAATGTACTCCAGGTGTTCTTTTTGACTTTGCCATTGGGCCTGTTTGCAAACAAACATGAGTGTTTTTCTGTCCCCTGAAAGTCATATACAATCTGTATGCAACAGTAGCTCTATGGTATGGCTCCCGGCTTTTTAAGGCGTCTGGACCTTTTATCCTCTTAAGATTCCATCTTTGTGGATGCTATATTATAGATTTCCTCTATCATGGTTTTAAATGATCACTTTCCAGTAGACAGAAAAATTGACCTGAATATGAAAAACTCAAAGTTGATAGGCTGTTTATTTTTGCTGTAATTTTATATCATGTCCAATTATTATTAATTGCTACTTAATAAGCAATAGAAACTAAAGCCTCCTACACTTCATCCAGAAAATCTTAGATAAAGTATATTAGCACAAAGGCATTCCTGAATTCATATTACTTGAGTTATAAAAACATTGAAAATCTGTGACACCCTGTGAGTGCCTGATCTAGTCCTTATTTAGTGTCATTGGTGGCTTGTGGTTTTTTATTATGTGATGTTGTAAATTATCACACTAGTAAAAGTATTTTGCAAAATTCTCATAGTAATTTTTCTAGATAGTCTCTGCCTATGTGAATGTACTTAGTCTCAGCATCAAAAGACAGTCTGAAATGAAATACTGTAGATTTGTAACCATCCCCTGTAGTTGGAATAACACCCCACTGTGGCTATAGTTCTTGGTGTCTGCAGGAACAGCTGCAGTTCTGGAAACTTCAAAAAGTAGCAGAACACTGGATCAGGTGATACCTTCAGATCCTCACGCACTATTGTGCTTTATCCCAGCCTCTTACAGATTTAAGCTGTTTTAAAGGGCAGGGGTTTAAAGAACATGTTTCCTCCAGTATAAAAATAAAAATCTCTTTTGTACATTTCATAACTTGTCAGAAAAAATTCGTAGGTTGATTGTTTGTTTATTTTCAGACCTCTCCATTCTGTATTGATTTTATTACTTGTAAAACACTCTTGTTTTTTAATATTTTCAGTGTAAATTTTACTCTAGCAGCCTCAACTGCCTAAAAACCATTCTAAATCTATTTTGCTTTTCTTTCACATGAGAAAAAAACAGAAATATTTGCAATAAGTTCTATAAATTCTGGAATGTGCATATGTATTCACACACATTAAGCTATCACTACCTTCACTGCAGTAGATGGAAGAGAGGACAAGAGACCATGTGCCTGTTATTAAGCATTTAACTTACATGGGACTGTTCCTAAATACCACCATCCATGCAGGCTGCCGTGGATGCATACATGGCCTGCATTGTCCTGAGAGGTGAACAGCAGGAATGGTAATATGGTGCTTAGAGAGGGCAGGTGCCCCTCTGGAGCGGCACACAGAAAAGTGGGACAACACAAGGGATGCGCCCTTCTGAGTGGGAAGCCAACAACAAAAACAAAAAAAACAAACTGTAAACCTTCAAAAAAAAAAAAAAGCCTTGGGAGTCTGTATTAAGCACCTTCTTGTGCAGGCAAGCACAAGATGTTTAAGGTTATTATCTTTTCCATTGAAGAGCATCTACAGCAGTTTTTCCTGAGCTGGACAGAGTGGTCATGGCCCTTTTTGCTTTTAACTACCCTGTAACAAGCTATAAACTACTCCGAAGAGAGCTAACAACCACATCTCTTGTAAAAGGTGGGATTCACAAAAGGGAAATTTATAGCCATATTACATGTTGTAAGTGCTCTTTATACACCTTATTCACAGCTTTTACTTTAAAAAAAAAATAACAATAAATCTACCAAAAATCATGGAAGCAAGATCCAGGGAAAAAAAAAAAAAATAAAGGTTTCCATTTTTTAGCTAAGTTCCCATCCCACTCTGCTGAAGAGCTAGATCATGCCTATGTGCAGGTTCCTGGCCCCTACCATTTATATTGGCCAAAGCAAACTGTTATGCTTAGACATCACAGCAATTTGTTTTTCAGAAATGGCAAAACCGGTTGATTTTTAGATTTCCTCGAGATGTTAAATGATGTGTATGTTACCTGAATCATTCACTGAAACTTGTGAGCAGCAGGCTTCTAAGCTGAGCCTTAGACAGGGACTGGGGCATCTGAATTACTGTTTTACCCCAGACCAGGAGTGCACTTCTGAAGTGACTCTTCCCCCCATCCCCACTTACTGCAATTTGGCTAACTTTGTGGAGCAGTCCTGGAGCAGGTGAACCAGGTTCCTTCTCGGTGTTGCAAATCTGGAATACATACTCCAGGACGACAGGTAAGGCTCTGCTAAGGTAACTGCTGCTAGGCAGTCAGGCCTTGAAGACCTAGTGTAAATCAGAGTTCAAAGAAATACCATCATTGTGCAATGCCTTTTAGAGAAGTAGAGGGTGAATCAAATGTTCTCGGAGATAGAATGAGTCCAAAACTAAAGTAGTCCTAGAGGGAGCCTCTAAATCATCATACCCTTCCTCTGCTAATCAAACCTCTGCTAATGGGCCTGCAACTCTAGATAGCCAAGTACCTTAACAGGGTCCACATTACTTCCTCCAGTACTCAGTTTAAAGAAAATGAGAATAAAAACAAGAGTGTGCAAGGCTTCTGCAAAATTCTACATTCATTCTATATTCTGAGCAAAACAGACTTTCTAAAGATTTCCCCACAGAAAATAGGTAGTACCAGTTAGTGCAGTGGCTGGAAACAGATTCAGCTTTGCCTAGACCTTTTAAAAATGCCATCTTTAAGCGGCACCGGTAAGAGGGCATTCACCTTTCCCTCCTTCAAAGATCAAACTTAAAAGAAGCACAAGTTGTCACCGTGAGAGGGAAGTCTTTAGACCACAAGCAATAACCCTCCCTCCTTTATTTTCTTCACACTGTAGATATGCCCAGACAATAATTCCCAGGAGCCAGATTTCAGCAAGTTCTACTTACAGCAGTGATCTGCTCTGGCTCGCTCTGTGTCAGAAGGCTACGTGAAAAACAATGAAGACATGCTCCTGCAGTGTAACTGCAGACATGCATTCACTTTCCTGCTGTTCTCTAAATTTACTAAATAACACAGCAGTTATAGTTTGGGGTTCTCTGTTACAAATACTACAGGATTGGCAAAAAGTTCTGGAAAAACACAAGGAGAATATAAAAGCTGTGGAAGAGACCCCAGCT
>JAVJGJ010000014.1:99641585-99653537 GCA_035590215.1 Microhierax caerulescens
TCTGTTGCAGAGATTTCAGTTGGAATGGAGTTAATACAAACTGTTACATTCAAAAAACTCATTACACAGAACATGAATAATGACACATTTATTTCTAAAGCACTAGTTACATTAGTTGCTGTCATGGGTGACTCATCAGATATCAGGAACAGTTCAGCCCTGCAGGGAGCAGAGTAGATCTATGCAAATGTGTTTCCATTGCCTCCATTCGAGGTGCAGAACGAGTCATTTACAGCACAGCTTTGCTACCTATGTGTCAGAATTCATCTGTCCTATGACGTAACAGTTTGACAGCTAGATTATTTTTCCCAGGTTTGTTTTTGAAGAAAAAATACTATCTGATCAAACTGCATCCCTGATATTAAGAGATATGAAAAACAAATAGCTCTACATGTTTCTAACAGCAACTCTCTAATGATTGTCCTATTGCAAATTATATTGAGTGCCTTCATTTCCAAGGCATTTTGAAGCTGTCAGGTTGTCCTGCTTTTATCATTTTACCATTGAGACAGATAGCTTGAAAACACACATGAGCTTTTACAGACTCCCACTATAACAGGGCCAGAGATGTTCAGTGTTTGCATGACAGATTGTACTTCACATAACGTTGTATGATGGGTTTATGCCAGCGTATAATGCTAAATAACAGGGTGTAAACCTGCAGGTGAGACGACTGTGGTGCTAGATAGCTACCCTGTGGGTTTCAGAAGTTGGACACCAGCCATGCCACTGTATTGGGAAATCCTGAGTTCCCCGGGCAGTCTTACACAAGCTGGAATTTGAGGTTGACGGAGGGCTGAAGTCTCCCTACCCTCCTCCCTGCCCTCACAGTCACAAGAAGTAACTGCACTCCACACAGTCTGGATGCCACTGTGATATATAAACGCTCCTATACAACCCTGTCATTCCAAATAAAATAAAAAGACTAGGTATAGTAGACTTATTTTTTTCTTATCTTAACTTTTAATCTTGTCCAGAGTCCTAGATTAATTTCCCCAAACAAACAGCATTAGGATAAACTTCTAACACCATAATATCAATGAAACCAAGAAACAAGTCTACCAGTTATACTTACTAAGATTGTTTATTACTGTATTTTTTAGGGATGGATGCTATAAACAACTACCGTGTTATTTTTTGGAATGGAGGCTCAGGAGGACTTCCTCCAAATGAAACCACTTTTGCCAAAATACTGCAGCAGCAAGGCTACAGCACAGGACTAATAGGTATGGGAACACTCCTGAAGATGGCCTAGAATGTGTTTCACCTGCACATCACACAAATAATTTGTTTTTACTAGCAACTACTCATATCTCAGTTGTAATAATTTTATTTCCTGATTTAAGAATATATTTTAAGAAGAAATCCTGACCAAAAAGAATCTCTTTTAAAAGAACAGGCATCTGATAAAGAGAACAATCTTAACTGTTGACTTGCTTCAAGCAGAGCTGTGGTTGTCAAAATATATAACAGAAAATATGTTAATATTTCTTGACTAGTATTTTACCAAGTATATGGTAATTATTCTAATGCAATTTCATAAAAAACAAAAACATGAATACCATTCAAATAAACATGACAACACTTTATACAGCTCAGAGAATATTCACAGCAAAAGGGAACAGCTGCTACTTAAAGCAATATAGCCAGTTCATAGTATCACAGGATTTGGCATTTCAAAAACAGAAACAAAACAATTATTTTTCTTTAATAATGACGTGCCACTGTGGTTCACCAAGATTTCAGCACAACTCACAAAACATTGCCTCCTTCAGCATTAATGTGAATTCGATTTTACCTTATATTTTATAGGACTTTTTTTTTCTAATACAGTTGTTATTTTTGGTCATGATCCAGTTTCAAATAAGTATTTATCTTAGGTATGTCACATAGTTCCACAGACTGATAAAACACAAATGTTTCTGACCTGAATTTTCAGCTATTTGCCCTACCTCATCTCAGCATCTAAATGTCAATATCCAAAATCTGTCTGACACATAAAAATATTGGCTGCACAAACAAACTGAATTTACTAGTAGAAGTGTCTGCAGGAATGGACTTGTAGTCATCAAGCAGAATAAATCTAAACCATACAGGACAATACTAAATTAAGCCCTCTAAGCATTTAAAATTCTATATCACTGAATCTTCTTCTCCTGATAGTTTTGTGGTGATATTATTTCAGTTGTTTTAAATAGCTCATAAAAAAGTCCATGTCTATTAGCTGCACACTTCAGCTTTTTAGCAGCATGTAATCACAGACAAAACAATCAGGTTCTTCTCCACTTTGCCAAGGGAATTGTCCTGCAGGGAGGTTGTGCTGCATACCTCCTAGAAGCTAGCTAGCAAACTGGGCTGGCATCTTCCCGGTGGGCATCTTAACTAAAACCACACTATAGACACCAAAAGCACCATTCATTTTAACTGAATTGAAAGATTCTGATTAATTGTGCCACAGGGGATGATGGAAAACACAGTGATGAGTGACACAAAAAAAAAGCAGTAAGAACTTTATATTGAAGTCATGATTCAAGAAATCTTACATAACATCTGCCCACATCCCTGCAGCTGAATGAGAACTAAATATTCTCACTTGAATCGTTTGTGATTGTTTTGCTCTAAGCACAACCAGTTTAATTGCAAAGTTAAATCCTATTAATAACCTGTAGCCTGATGTGCTAATCGGACTTTTTGTTGGGAAATGCTTTGCAGGTTCTTTGTAGTCAGAAAGCCGATATCGTATAACATATGCCTTCAAAGATTGATTTATATTATATACTTAGTTTATCTTCTGTAGATTTGAGTCTTTTGTAGCATGTCAGAAGGCTTTATCAAGCTCAGCTGGAGATTTAGGTGCTGAAGTGCATCTGAAGTCCAAGGGTACGTTAGCTGCACCTGTATTTATGACCAATGCACATATCTACTGATTACAAACCTGTTTCATTCTATAGCTGGCTCAAGTATGTCAAGGGGCAAACTGAGTAGAGATTTTAGCTGAAAACAACTCATTTACCTAGAATAGAACTTTTACCCTTTCTTTATATCTATATCCACAAAGTAGAGGGTTTTTTTCCCTCTGAAGCAGTTTTTTTCTGCTTCTATTGTAATGCACAGCAGTTCTACTGAAACCTACTCGGGGCTGGCTACCAGAATATGTATTGGTAACAGTGAACCATTTGTTTAGGTTAGTATTCTAAGTGCACACTAATAATGCACTAATTACTCCACAATAAGAATTTGTTTCCAATTAGCACTCAAGTAAAATTCTAAAAGTTCATTTTGATCTATAGAGCTGGTATCCAAGGCCTGCATTACATCAGAGGTCATAAAATGCAATTAAACTACATCTCTCTGATGACAGGTAGATTTTGGTCGCTTGACTCAGATATTCACAAGCTTCAGAGTTTGAGCCAAACGAACCAGCCTGTTACGTCTGTGTGTAAGTGCCTAACCAGTCTGAATAGACTGGAGGGGAAGCAGAAGCGTGATTTTGATGTGCCATTCATCATAATAGTGGACATATGTTCATAATAAAGATTAAATTGTATTGCAACAGGTCAGGATATGTTCCTTTTGATATATGAAGACTTCAGTATTTAAAAGAAGGTGGCTTTCACTTTTTAAAATGTGATTAAATACAAATAAATGGCAAAAATATTTATAAAACAAAGCTTTTTATTCTCATCCAGTATATGGAGATAATATTATCAGCAGAGTTACTTACATATGTACAGCTTCATGAGAAACCTGATCTCCTTTAGCGTAAGAGCTCAAGTTCTGGATCTGGCAAACCCACTGCTGAGCTGCCAGTTATTCAACTACTCTGTCGGTAGCTTCCCTTATCAGTCTGGCACCAACACGTCTCTGAGTGTTGCTGTAGTCCTGACATCAAGCCATTCAAACCATTTCAGAAGAAAGTCTGCATAACCTTGAAGACAAACAATAGAGCAATGTTATTTGCTCTGTGCTTACAAAAGAGCTTTCTCCTCTTCCCTACCTGAGAGGTCTCCATGAAAGCTGTACATTTTTGCTCGGTTCTGAGAATCTGAATTTTTCTCAGTTTCTAGTTCCCTTTATAGTCCAGGTTTTTACATTTGATCAAAACTGCGGGGCATGAATGTGTGTACAGAGCACCAATAACTCTGTCAATAATTTGTAACTTGTAGAGGTTTACCTTCGACAATTATAAGATATATCCCATTATATTACTACATGCTCAGTACATATGTGTAGGATGAAGAAATTATCACAAGCAGGGAGAAAAAGCAAACATTTTTTTAGAAATGCTTTGTATGAGGAAAAGCCTATTTTCAAATATTATCCCTTTACATTTTAATTATCTGTATTTTCAGGGAAGTGGCATCAAGGTGTTAACTGCGAATCCCGCAATGACCATTGTCATCACCCTTTAAACCACGGCTTTGACTATTTTTATGGGATGCCTTTTACGCTAATAAGTGACTGCCAACCAACAGAAACACCAGAGATGGACAGAGCTTTTAGAAGGAAGCTCTGGCTTTCCACTCAGGTGGTTGGCCTCATTACACTCACCGCTGCCCTGGGAAGACTGACCGGCTTGATTTCAGTCCACTGGAAAATACTGACATGCCTCGCTGGGTTTAGTCTCCTATTCTTTGTATCCTGGTTCTCAAGTTATGGGTTTGTACGATACTGGAACTGCATTATGATGAGAAACCACGAAGTTACTGAGCAGCCAATGGTGACAGACAGGACTACGTCCCTCATCTTGAGAGAGTCCATTTCATTTATAGAAAGGTAAAGTGCACTTCCCTTGATCACAGTTTTCTGGTTCTTTCATGTCTTGCAACTTTTAAATCACACTTTACCATGTGAGGTTTTTGTAATATTACATAGCATTAGAAGTACTATTATGCCTATTAATTATTAATAATATGAACAATTATATAATATTATTAAATAAAAAAAAACAGCTACTGCTTAAGGTTGTACGTTATTCCTAGCTTCACTAAAGCTAATAACGTTCCCACATGTCCAGGGGCTGGATTCAGTATTTCCAGGCTATTTGAGGAAATACGTATTTCTATCAATGACACCAACATTGCAGCTCTGAGGGGTGGCAGCTGATGACAGAAATGCATGTGTAGGCTGGGGAAGGAGAATTACAGCTGTGATGTAGCCTTACCATACAGACTGATAGGTGGGAAACAGCTGGCAGGAGATGCACCTGCTTTGTTTCAGTAGCGCAGTGGTGGTTTGCCATAGCAGAAGGTGGAGCTTCAATCTGGAGCTTTTCTATGATTCAGGGGAAAAAGAGGGTCATTTTATATAAGCTAAACAGTATTTTATCACACAGATCCAAATCACTGGGTTTTAATACCTTGCAAGGTAAGATATTTCTGAAGCAATTGTTGAAATGTATATACGCAAATCATAATACCATTTTCCTTTACAACTGACCTCTGTATGTATTGAAAGCCTTCCTCCGTAATAATAAAGTGTTGATCTCTTTTTTTTTTTTTAGAAATAAACACAAGCCATTCCTCCTCTTTCTTTCCTTTTTACACTCCCACACCCCTCTCCTCACCACAGAGAGGTTTCTTGGGAGGAGCAGCCATGGCTTATATGGAGACAATGTGGAGGAGATGGACTGGATGGTGGGTAAGTCACCATAGCAAATAACAAAGTCTCCAACTACCTAATACCTAGGTCTGAATATATAATAAAAATGCAGTTGTTATTAAAAGAACAAAGAAGATAAATAAAAACAAGAAGGAAAAAACTCCTAAGCTTTTCATGAACGTTTGTCAATTTCATATGAGCACGTTGGCTTACAGTGTTGGCATTTTATTTCCTGCAGTCTTACACCAAGTGAGTCTTTCCGTTCACTCAGGGTTTTTTTTTTTGTTAAGTGTTTATGAGTTTAAATCATATCCCCTTGGCTTCTGTCAAAGAGCTCTTCAGCTCTCCTTACTAAATAAGTGAGAATTATTTAATTTTCTGTGATTATTAAAGATCAGGTAACTTCAGCTTCTTATGGTCATGTCCTATCTATTTCTAAGTAGGAGACATCAGAAGGTGATGAAACTGAAAAGCAAATTAATTCTAGTTGTAAACCAGCAGGCTATTTCTCTGTGCTGTGTTCAGCCAAGTACTGCATATTTTTCAGCCCCATTCATAAATCCAGAAATGTCTGTAAATGTTAATGGCTATACCCCCAGAAATTAGATTAATGTTATTTTTCAGCCTGTTTTTTGGAGGGTAAGAGGAATCATTTATAATCCAGTCATAGTGGAGGAAAAGTAGCCATATTTGCAAAAGGGATAAGAATCATGTACACATACAGAAAGAACTGGTTTTCAAACCTACCTGTCAAACACATACACACCACAAATATAATTTAGAACACCAGGAACAGCTCAGGAATTACTTGTAAATAATAAATAACTACATTATTAATGTGTATGATATCCAACCAGTAATTTAATGCAAATACTAACTGTGGTCTAGACAATATAAGCTAAGGGTATGTGACAATTTTTCTTCATTTCTCATGACAGCCACCACTGATGCAGAATCTAACTTTTGGGGGCTTTGGGTTATGCTTTGTTTTTATATTTTTACAGCAGGTAGCACTTCTACTCTTTACAATGCAGGCTTCTGGTCTGCGACTTTGGTTGTTGCACTTTTGTGTTATAATACTGGTAATAGAGGGGTTACAGCACATGACAAATTTTCTGTGCTTTTACAGACAGTGAAATCACAACTACAAATCTTGAACTTAAAAAACTCTTCTTTAAAACTAAGCAGCCCTACATACATAAGAAATTACATTGATGAATGTAATTCAAGCCAGAGACTAAAATTTATGTAGTGTAAGCAGTATTTCTGCTTTTTAATACATACATATTCCTGTGTTTACAGGCCAGGTTCTAGGTGCCATTGACAAGGAAGGCTTGAAAAATACTACGTTAGTTTACTTTGCCTCTGATCATGGTGGATGGCTGGAAAGACAAGAAGGCAAAAGGCAGCTGGGTGGCTGGAATGGAATATACAAAGGCAAGCGCTGTCAGGAATGGTGACAACCCTGTAACATCGAGCAAAGTACTCAGGAGACCTCTAAAGCTTATATAAGACTGTACAATCAAGTAGTAACAGTGCTTTATCATTGAGAAGCAAATTTGTCTCATTCTAATTAGGCATTTTAAAATGAAGACAATTCTAGCCTGTACAGGTGTTTTTTATAAGCATGAATTCTCAAACTGTCATTTCCTCATGAGACAACTGATCGCAAGTTAATTTTTGTTAAGGTTGTGTAACTTCTCATTAAATATAACTTGTATCTTGTATCTGAACCCTTGATTTAACTACAACAGGTACGTTATAGGATTGTAAAAGAAAGAGGTTGGGAAATCACTTCGTGCCTGAGAATTTATCCAGCCTGAGTTCTGACAATGTGTTTGTAAAACAATAGAGGGCAGTAAGTATGTTAGGTCACTCGGGAGTCGGATATAGCGAACATACTTTCACTGATGCTGAGGAGAAGGAACTTAGTGGTAAAAACAAAAGGGTAAGGAAGGCTCATAAAGGTAATAGCTTATGATAATGCAATAACATTTGTCTAACGTTTCTCTTTATTTTAAATTAACTTCTTTTTTTATTATTTTATATTATTTTATTTTATTTTTTAAATGAAAGGTGGAAAAGCTATGGGAGGCTGGGAAGGAGGAATCCGTGTCCCAGGGATATTCAGGTGGCCAGGAGTGTTACCTGCAGGTGCAGTCATAGATGAACCTACAAGCCTTATGGATATTTATCCTACAGTAGTTCATCTGGCTGGAGGGGTACTACCCCAGGACAGGTACAAACAAGTGTCTTTATTCCTCCTTCTCTCCCAAAACAATGGAAAATCTAGTTTGGAAACACATTCTAAAAGTCTGTCATTTTCTTTTTCATTCCTGCTACTTTTCTAGACACATAAATGTTACCCCAGCTCAGTCACCTCTTCTCTACCTTTGAGATTCAGCATCTACCTGCAATCTTCTACAAGCGCCTGCCTTGTTCAGAGCTGCCAGTTCCAGCAAGAGTGTGCAGAAGCGGTGCAGTCCTGTGCAGCGTCCCTCAGCCTGACAGTCTCTGTTTTTTCTGCTAGGGTAATTGATGGCCGGGATCTGATGTCTTTACTGCAAGGAACAGTTGAGCATTCAGAGCACGAGTTCCTCTTCCATTACTGTGGCATTCACTTACATGCTGTGCGGTGGCACCAGAAGGACAGTGAGTACAGAACTTCTTTCCCAAAACTTAGATTCAGTCTATGGGAGGGCACATTTGTCTAACACGTTTTTTTCTGGGATTGCAGCTTTCCAAGCAGTTCCAGGTGTGTGGTGGTAAAGAACTTGCTAGCATTGCCTGTGTTGCATGGCACTGTTTGTTCGTGGCTTCAAGGCCTGTGGTGCGCCGGGCTGGCTACTGGAGCTCAGGATAGGTCTCACCCACCTATTTGAATGCAAGGCCTGGGGCAGGGGTCCTCAAACTTTTTAACCAGGGGCCGGCGTGTGGATGAAGTGTCAGGCCGTCATCTGCAGCTGCTTGGTTTGCCCCCCAGCCCCTGGCAGGGGGGGGCGGGGGGGATCTGTAAACACCAGGGGGGCGGATCGAGGACCCTGGGGGGCCGTATCCAGCCCACGGGCCGTAGTTTGAGGGCCCATGGCCTGGGGAGTCCATGCGCTTCTTGTCTCATGGAGAAGTCCTCGCCTCAGCTCTTTGTCTGTCCTTCTGCTACCTTAACAAGGAAGCAAGCCATGGAAACTCCAAATTATTTCTGAGTTCATAAAAAAACTTCATAAAAAAAAAAAAAGTGAGCAATAACTGATATTTGCTGAAAATGTTGGGGAAATTTCCAAATCATTTTATACTACTGGTTTAATTCTGTGACACTTAATTTTAGATGAAATTGCGACACTCTATCAACTAACAAGTGTAAAGCTGAAGTGCAACCAGAAATGAACTTTAGAAAAGCATTCACACTTCTAATGCCCCAATGCCTTGTGATAACCACCAAGATCATCATTGCAAGCCTTCTTTCTTTCCTGCCAGGTGGAGCCATCTGGAAGGCTCATTATGTGACCCCCATCTTCCGTCCTCTTGGAGCTGGGGCTTGTTATGATAGAGGATTTTGCCCGTGTTCTGGGGAAGGCGTGACCCATCATGACCCTCCATTGCTGTTTGATCTCTCGCGAGACCCTTCTGAAGCCAAACCTCTGTTGGCTGACACCGAGCCCCACTTTGACGCTGTAATAAAGAAGATTGGAAAAGCCATAGAAGAGCATCGGAAAACACTGACTCAAGTCCCAGAGCAGCTCTCCGTGTACAATGTGGTGTGGAAGCCATGGCTGCAGCCATGCTGTGGGACATTCCCATTTTGTTGGTGTGATAAGGAAGGTGATAATAAACTTGCCAACCTATAAAGGAAAGAACCAGTTAGTTCCTCAAAAGTGTTCTTAAATCAGGAGTGTTTTCTCTGGGGATGTTGATTGGTGGGTTGGTTGGTTGTTTCAGTGAAGCCTCTATATGAGAATTGCTCCTGTAAATGGCACAGTATTTGGTAAATGCGGCTTGAGGTGGGACACTCTCAGGGAGGGATCAAGACAGAATGATCTGAAGAATATGTTTTAACTTACATCTGCTGATAACTGAATGAATAGTTCGAATGCACTGAAGCAGGCCAAGATTAGAGCATACAAGTAATGAAGTAACATGTTTTGTTGTTGAATGTATACTTAGAAGCTTCACTTTTTTTTTTTTCTAAGGAATTTCCAAGTGATTCCTGGACTGAAGTCTTTCTTAATTTTGTTATCCTTACTGGTGATGCATAAGATGCCCTTATAATAATAATTTTATAATAATTTTATAATAATTTTTTGCAAACTACTGCTTCCAAAATAATTAAAAAACAGTTCTGACCACAGTTCTTCAAGAATCACCTTTAAAGGTAACTTCCTTCTTTCCTTGTAGCTAGTCCCTCCAGCACCAGTGATGATGGCAGCTGATCAGCCTGGGGTTTCTGGATCAGGAGAAATTGCCTGGGTGAGGCATAAAGCTCGGAAACATGACAATCTGGGTAACGGCTCTCTTCACTTTCTGCGAAGGCTGGGACTCCCATGACTGGAGTCAGTCTCTTTTGATGGAGAACACAAAAGGAAATGGGAACAAAGTTCCCATTGCACCCAGCTCCCTAAGCAGCTCTTGCAAGGTCGTAGTAGCCTTGATGGCCACAGAAGTGCCACACTGATAGCAACTTAAGTCATTTAGGCACAGGATTGCATGTTACCTTGCTGCCCCTATCTCAGGCATAACTGGTTCCTGCTAAAAAGTAATAGGACTCTTTGAAAGATGCCCAACTATAATTATGAAAACAAACAAACACTAATTTACTATGAAAAAAAGACATGCATAATTAAGGTATTTCTTTATTCACAAGTTAAAATTTTTGTTCCACCAAGTAGCTAGAGTTACTTAGATCTATCTCGTTGCTGCTGTTCTTTCTTTTGCCTCAATTCTTTCCTGCTTTGTGCTGTAATAGGTGTTCCTGTTAAAGTGGCCTGGCAGGCAATGCCTTTCATTGTAGGGTACAGGATATGTATTTGTTCACATAAACAAATTTACACTGATATATTTGAACAAGTAGGCATCTGAGGACACTATTTGCCCATTTGCTTTATTTCATGTTTTGTACTAAATTTCTGATTTATGCCAGGACCCGTTTCTATTGTTCATCTCCTTTGCTAAATGTTTGGTTTATTTTGGTTTTATTTCCTCCCTTCTTTCCCACAATTCAGCCACCAGGAAATCTGCAGGTAAACAAAGCCTTACAGCTTAAAAGAAAGTTTTATTTTGTGCTGTGACTTCAGGTATTTCACAGACTGTTATAATTCACCCAGATGCTCCATCAGTGCTATTGATGAGAAAGACATTCAGCCTTATTGTGAAAACTTTCACCATACTGTTACATCCTGACGATACGCCTCACTTTGCATTTACGGTACCAGCAATTATCACCAGGAACCCTCAATGCGTTTTCACTGGACTGTGTTGCCACAGGGCGTGTTAAACAGCCCCACCATGTGTCAAATGTTTGTAGCGCAGGCTATCAGTCCTGTTCGCAAAAGGTACCCGCAGGTTTTGATCTACCACTATTTGGATGACGTTTTAGTATCGGCATCATCATCCTCATTGGTCACTCAAGCTGTAATGGATTTAAGACGATCATTAAGCAACGCCAACCTTTGCATAGCAGAAGAAAAGGTCCAAACTCGAGCGCCATGGAAATATCTCAGGTGGAAAATTGTTGAGACAGCTATTTTTCCTCAAACTTTAAGCCTTGCTACAAATGTCAGGACCCTCAATGACCTGCAGAAGTTACTGGGTACCATACATGGGTGCGACCATGTCTGGGAATAACTACACAAGACCTGGCACCTTTGTTTACCCTGTTAAAAGGAGACTCTAATTTGTTGTCGCTGCGTACACTCACCTTCGAGGCCAAAAGGGCTTTGCAGACCATAACTAATAACATACAGGAGCATCAGAGTCATCGCATTCTACTAATTTTGCCTGGTTTGTTGGGTTTGGTTTATAATGATTTTCAACCTTATGCTCTCTTGTTTTAATGGGCAGCTGAACACTAGTATCCATTGAGAATTCTGGAGTCGTCTTTTTGCCTCACTCTTTCCAAAACAGTGACAACTCCTATTGACATGTTAGTGCTCCTCATTCAAAAGGCTTGACATCATCTGCAGGAACTTATGGCTCATGACCCAGCCACCATTTTTATACTTTTGGCCAAGCAGGACTTTGATTTTTGGGTTAAGCAAAGCCTCTCACTGCAGTCTGCTCTGGCCGACTTTAGTGGAACCATTGCCTTTTCTATTTCTCGACATAAATTGCTTCACTCTTTAACTGATTTACCCTTAC
>JAVJGJ010000014.1:99657178-99671713 GCA_035590215.1 Microhierax caerulescens
GGACACAGAGCACAGTCGTCCAACACAGCAGAGATCAGCATTAGCAAGACAATGATGAGGTTGCTACCTAATCCAGATAGCTCAGAAAAAAACACCCCAATAGCTTAAATGCCAGAAAAAATACACTATTTCCCAGATTTTTAAAAAAAATCTTGGCCATACGACCAAGCAAATAGCTGCTGCCACACAGGGAGGAGATGTTGATCTACCCGAGTCAGTAAGCTACCCCGTGCCAGCTGGCTCCCATGGGACCAGACCCTCAACTTCAGCTTCTCACCATGAACTGACATGGAGCTAGCACTGCCTTAGTTGTTCAAGATGCTTTTCCTGCTGGTGAGATTTTATTCACTGCTGATCTAAACGGCATCTCCTAGTTTCTGCTTCCTCCTTTGTTTCTCAAGTATACTTCAGAATAATCGTAGCAGGAGCCCTAGTAGCTCTTAAATTGCTGCCTGTTCTGCCCTTAAGAGAATTATGTCTCTGACCTGGTGACATGACAGGTTTTCTGGGGGAATGATCACATCCTTTACTTTGAAGATTGTTTTGTTTTGGGTTGTTTTCTTATATTTTTCTGCTCTGCTTGGAAGAATTTAATGTTTTTGTTAAAACCAGAGACAATACCATGGTAAGCCAGTCAGTAAATGGCTTCACATACTCTGCGAGTCTGGATCCCACAGCTGGTTGTTGTATCTGGAGGAGAAGAACTGAAGTTGGTATAATTTTGTGACAAACATCTGATCTCTGGAGGCTGATAACAGAGCCTGTTGTGCCCTGTGCTGGTTAAGGAAGTTATACCACAGCTTTGTGTGCATTCCTCCTCATGCTCCTTTCCTCAAGGGAGTCTGTATGGACAATCAGTGTACAAATAACAAAAATCCACTGTGGGGATGGGGTGGCTGCTGGGTTTGTGTGTTGGTTTTAAACCACTGTATTGTTTTGAAAGACTCTTCACAAGGTTGAGCCGACAATTTCCTATGCAATCATCCATGCTTCTCACCATCCTTCCTCTTCGTTGACTCCCTTTCATTTGCTACAGCTCTCTAGCTGGCTGTCACCAAAGCTCGGGAGACTGAAACCCTGAGCCCGGCTGAGACATCTTGAGGCTGCTTTACCACAGATCATGACATTGATACTGATGAAAATACACACATAGAGCTACTGCCTAAAAAAAAAGTACTCTCACAGGAGTTACTAGTGCTTCAAATCGTATGTGGATGCTGGTGAGGTCCATTATCTTCCTCCTGGATTTCTGTCTTGCAAAATCATACTCATCACAGAAAAAAGAAAGAAAACCAAATTAAATTATTATTTCGTAAAGACCTAAGAAATACTCTTCCTTACAGACAGTAGGTTTCCTGCACGTTTAAAGCTATTGAATTGTGACTGAAGGGCAAGATCACTAAAGCACTGAATGGGTCATTAAAACTCACAGGACGTTCAGCAGCTTTTCAGAGGTTTGTGTTCCCTGCAGTGGAGATGCCATCTGCCTTCATTTGCATTAACAATATGTCCTTTAATAAGTGTGCCTTTCACCTGCTGCCTCTGTAATGCACCCCAGTCCTTGGGAGCTGCAGTTTTAGCGGAATCAGTCTGCCTCTATAGGAACAGTGCTGGTTCACAGCAGCCAGCCAAGGGCTTGGCTCCCTTAAAGGCAGCAAGAACATTTCCCCCTTATTTTAAGAAGAAAACAATCGAGTAATGAAAGCAAAACCTGTTGTGCTTTCAAACCTCAGGATGCTATAATGGAAAAGTGATTGTCAGAAATGGAAGAGGGAATTTTTCTCTGGGGGTGAAGAGCTTGTGTTTTGTTCCCTTTTTTCTTCATCCATCTCCTGTTTCTAAATGAACAAGTTCCAAGTCAAAGTTCAGTCACAAAGCACAAGATGGGAGTAGTACCCGTCTGCACTCTGTTTTCTCTTGAGAAGTCTTTTGGATGGGTGGAAAGGACATGCAGAAGGAACTGAGGGCAGATTGGGTGCCACTGCCAGAAAGAAAAGAGCTTTGTGAGGGAGATTCCATCCAAACCCATGCATAGCTTGTGCTAGGGTTCACAGGAGGGTTCGAGACTTGCATGCAAACCTGGTTTCTCCTTCCACTACTGTGCTACTGGTTTGGATTGTTTGATTCAAGAGGGCTTGGTCAATCTTCCGTGTAAAAAGATAAGGGAAAACCCAGGCTTGTTCATTGTCCCCATCACCCATCACTTGTGCTCTCTCTTCTGGTAAGAGCTGTCTGACAGAAAAAAATATGATGAAGAAGCATGCCCGGATGGCATGGCCGAGAGGTTGTTTTTACACAGTTCTGTGCCTTTCAGACTTTTATGCTGAGGATGGGATTTGAAAAAGTTGCAACATGTGGAGGTACTAAATGGGGAGAAGTGAAACCTTATCTGTATTTGTTGGTGAGTTTGGCTGCCTGTGTGCATGTGCCTAGACATGAGCACACTGCAAAAGAAGGACAATCTGCAAAGCGCCAAAATTTTCAAATATCCTGTGTGAAACTTGAAAAAAACTTAATGGATTTTCAACAGCAGTGAATAGTGCAGTGCAGTCATTTATTTCTCTCTGCTTTACTGTGTTTAAGTTAACCTGTGTCTTTTACTCACTCTAACCTAGATGGGTAAGTCTTGCTTTCTATCCAGGCTTATTTCTATTTTCTTGCTCTGGTAACTCAGGTTGGTGCTGTTTGAGGTGTCAGCTCTGAAGCTCTCCTCCGCTTCCATTGAAACTAGCAGGAATGTTGCCAGCAGAGGCAGAGGAAGTGAACTTTGGGCAGCTGCTGAAGTGAACTTTGAAAATGCTCACTAATTCGATCATTTAATGCGTACTGGTTTATAGCACAGCTGTAACTCACATCCTCCCTTCCTGCAGAAAAAGAAATGAGGACAATCAGGGTTTCAATTGATGTATTACAGATAAATTAGCATCTCTCAGCAACATTCTTGTTTGCTGTCTCTCTGCTTTGTGTGGTAAAAAACCTTGGAGAAGAAATATACTGAAGCGTAGGAGCCTGAGGAAATGTGCAATGCTCACTGCCACGTGTCAGTCAGCAGGGAGATCACAGTGATCTATCTCTTCCTCTGGGATATTTTGTATATCACAGCCATCAGGTTTTATCAGGCTGCTGGAATTTCTCCAAGCTGCAGGAAAGATGTCCTCCCTTGGACGTTTCCTTAGCAGAGGGGAGCACATTCAAAACATACAGCTTTCAGCTGGATACTCCCTGAGGTCAGCTCCCTATCACGAAGGAACAAGAAGGTAATTTCCTTCCAGGCTGCTTGACGTTTGTCTGCAGCAACCCCAGTGCCTCCCTCTGGAAGTGTAACAAGCAAAGGGTGGTTGCTTAGTGGGGAACTGCCTCACCAAGCATCAGAGTGGTGTGCAGGAAAGCTGGTGGCACTGCATTGTCACATGGCTTTGAGTCTCCTACAAGCTGTCATTTGAACAGGCCAGTCCTCATGCATGGTTTGAATTTTTTTTTTTTACTTGTGGAGATGGGCTTGCCTGTCTGCCTGTCAATTTGTCTCTCCCTGCAGTAACTTTTGATGGGCATTTCAGCCAAGTTTCGGAAAGGGTAAGAGTCTCCAAGGTAACTGTGGGCTATAAGCTTTGTGAAATCCAGCAGCGCGGTGAGGAAGCAATGAGGTCCTACTGAGGGAAAAGTGGGCAGAGTTAAATCGTTATACAGCCTCAGAGGAGCTGCAGCACATGACAGCTCTCATCTGCTACGGGCGTGATGCGGGACACAGAGCAGCTGGAGCTACTGCAGCATTGGCAAAGGGAGTGGGGATCAGGGACATCGCTCCATAAGAACTCCTGTAGCTTTTATACTGTATGTTTGGTTTTGTGGTGGGTATCCTAATGTGTAACTGATTACCTTGGCTGAATGCGCTCTCATTGTCTCATGGATGGGGCATAAAAAAGAAACTATGTTCTTGGCAGTTTGGTTTAGATTCTGCCCAGCTTCTCCTTTGAGATAGCAGGGCATGAGGTACTTCTACAGCTTTATGGCTCCAGAGCCATTATCAGAGTCAGCAGTCTGATAATAATACTCATCCTTTTGCCCCTTTGTCCTCCAGAGGTTTTCAGCTGTGTTGCAAAGGCAGCTGAAGGCATTCGAAGGTTGGGAACCAAAGACCTTGCTTGCACATGGCAGAGGGGTGCAATAAGATGAGCATGTTCTAAACAGAAGGGAACAGCAGGCTGAACAGCCTGAGCCTTGGATTTCTGCTGGTAAAATTAAGGAACGCTTTGCAGTTTCCTTTGCTGGAGACAGTACACAAGCCTTGACCCACTAACCACGAGATCACAGTTTGGATGGGTGCAGCTGCAAGCAGGCTAGGGCAGGAGGCAGCTGTGCAGTGCTTGCTGCCCCCCAGTCTCCTCCCGAGTGCCAGCTAAGGCAGTGAGTGGCCTTTGATTTCAGTAAAAACAGGAGCAATGCAGTTTTATATCAGGCTTGACTGATCCAGGAGCTCAGATGTGTCAACAACTTCCTTAAAGAAAGAAACTGTGTCACCTCCCACCAAAAATGCAGAGGTCACAGGCATGGCTAGCAGCAAGAAAAGCTGGCTTTGTGCCTAGGGCATCACACAGGGACAAAAGACGAGGCCAGTTTCCAGGTACTTTGCTGGGTTGCTGGGTTGGCTTCTCCAACTCACTCTCTGTTCTCCTCTTGGGAAGCAGCGATAGGGGAAGACAGCTTCATGCCATGAGGGGATGGGACCTTAGCCCTTGAGCGCTCACCAGGTGCTCCAGTGATGACACCTCTGGGAAGTCAGTCTGCAGGTAACTTCTTATGGTCACCGAAAGCAGTGTTCCCAATGCAGGCAGTGCTGCAATAGCTGGAAAGAAATTCCCCGTTGTCCTCGATTCAAGCCCAAAGCATTTTTTCTAGTGTATCACGTCACTTATCTATGTGGCAAGGTAGTTTAAAGATTCTTGTAAATCAAGCTGATTTAGTGACTGTATTTTCTGATGCCATCTTGGTTTTCATACTAAAGGAAATTAGTAATTTTGTGTTAAAAGAAAAAAAGAAACAGCCACCCAAGCTCCAGAAATTTCCTTCAAGCAGAACTTGGTTTCATTTCCTCTTCAGACGCGTGCTTCTATAGCTGCACAGCCTTGTGTAACACAAGCTGGCCCTCTTCACAAAGAGCAGTTATACCCTCTTGAAAGGGGAGCAGAGGGAACGGTCACCAGTTTTAAAGTTTCATATCTGTTTTTCTGGAAAATGTGAGGTTCCTGTTAGCTGCGGCAGCTGGTTTAATCAATAAGCTAAATAAACAACATTCATCTGGAAAGAGTTAGCAGCCCCATCAAGCAGAGGCGAGTGAAAAGCGGTGCGTTTAGTGCTGCTGTGTGAGCTGAAGTGTTCAGCAGAGACTTTGAGAGAACTTCCCTGACCCCATTTGTTTGTCTTGATTGAATAGGAGCTCCTGTTGGTCATTTTCACTCATGCAGACGCCAGCTGCTTCAAGCATAGGCTCTGCGTCTCTCTTGCCGTTTTGCACATACAAGCCTGTGAACACTTGCGTGCAGACACCCTTGCAGGCACAGCCATAGACGTCCACAAGCATACACAGGCTTCCCCATGAACTCACGGACACATGCAGACACATTTTCTTTCTTAGTATTAATGTAGATCCTCTGGAAGCAATGAGGTTAGCCTCAGCTGGAGACAGCCATGCTATGGGTGGGATGGCTCTGTATATACAGTATCATCCCTATTAGTTGGCAAAAGGTTTCTTTTATAATATATAATATTATAATACTTATAAGGAGTGAGGGCCACATCTCCCCATCTGAGATGGGGGTGGCAGGAAGAACTTGTCCTCAAAAGCTTACCCAGGCAGAGAAATTTGTTATACAAGGTCTGTCAGGTCTTAATAACACGTGGCAATTTTTAATTTTAACAAGGTTAATAATGCAAGACTGATCGTGAATTTCACAGAACACATGTCTAATTGCCATCTTACCCTTTGATATGCTTGGTTTGCCCACAGGGCCGCTAGCACCACGTGTCCTCACCACAAAAACACCTGTCTGTCTATTTTACCTGTCCTTGAGCTACTTAGCTATAAATTAGGAGAGGAATGCACCTCTAGATATGAAAGTCCTCAGCTCTGTGTGGTGCTCTGAAAGGCATTTGCATCTCACCCCCAACACAAGGAACAGAGGTGGAGCAGGGGTAGGGAGAAGTGACACGGCATGGAAGGTGGCAAGTCCAAGAGCAGGCGGTGCTGGGATCCACCACTCCTGGGCACTGCAGGGACTCCAAGTACGAGAGGCTACAGGGCCAGCCCAGCTCAGAGAAAGAATTTCCGTTCCTTGTCTTGGCTTCCTTCTCCACCTGCTCCCCAACATGCCATCCTCCCTCTCCTCTGCCCTCACTCTGGCAGGTGCATGAGTCACTTAACTGGGTCATGAACTTGGGGAAAAAAAGCTTGCTGCTTTGCTGTCTTCTGCTGGTGAGTCTGAATCAGGCAACTGCCCAGCCAGCTCGGCTCAGCTGAGTGGCAGGGCTACCTGAAGTGCAGCAACCAGAACGAATGGCCTGGGACAAGGAGGGAGGAGGAGGATGGTGGAGGAGGGCTGGGGCATGCTCCCTTAGGTGGAGGGGAACTGCTGAGTTTTTGCTCATGCTGAGCTGTGTAGCTCTGCTCAGCGATTGCCGTAATGTACTCCCAGATAAGGATGGTTCCATTTCTAATGAATGGGAAGACACAAAAGGGGAATATTTTTTTGCCAGACAAAAGCTAACAGACCTGAGAGGTATCAAAGGGGAGCCCAGTCCTTCTGTTTTAACCTTAAACAAACCCACTAAAGTTAGCCCCAATGGCAGGAGAATGAGGCTAATCTTGGCAAGGCTGTCTCAAAGTAAAGCTAAAGCACCTCAAACAGCCTTGATGTGCCTTTGGCTAGCCCATATGGCCTGGTTATATCGAAGCAAGCAGCACATCTTTTAGCAATGAAGAAAACCTCTTGTTAGATTCAGCTGTCTCCTTTCCATGTCTCTTTGAAAACCATACTGTTGTGTCCCATGACTGCTATGCCTTGTTACACACACAAGGCTAATATTTTTAGTGCAGTTCAAACAACGGTTTTTTCCATTCAATTAATAAATTAAATCTAGTAAACCAAATTTATGTCCTCCAGGAGAAAACAAACTCCTATTTATTGTAAAAGTATCAGGACTATTTTCCAAATGTTAAACAAAACCTAAAGGGATTATCACATAGCCTTCACCAAGATTTATAGACCACATATTAAAGAAAGGCAAAAATAGCCATCCCAGAAAAAGGGGGAACAAAATGGGAGTGAAATATGAATAATTTCATGGGTTTGTAACAAACAGGGTAGTGATCTCAAGTTTGCAGCATTTCCATGTATGAGATGTCCCTGGGAAGTCAGCAGGACTAGGCTTTTAAGTAGAGACTTGCCCATTTGGAGAAAATAACTGGAACAGCAAGTGTCACGTTAGGTTTGTCACACAGGCTATCCCGGAATAACTGCATTGGGTGGGGACTCTTAATGAACAGAAATAGTTTTATTCCAGAATAGTGACTTCTCTGGAAATGCACTAAACCTTTCACAACGATATCTGTTCTGCCATCACCATTTTTGTTGTTTTCCCTGCACAGCCAAGCCCAGCCTTTGCTATGTGAGCCCTGTGCTAACTAGGACTGGACCTGCTATTCTGGCCTCAAGCATTTTTTCCACATGGTGCAGACAAAGGCAAGTTTTCTACCATCATTTTTGGGATTAGTTTTATAATGATGGAGACTTTTCTTCATCTTTTTGGTCCACGAATGTTCAATAGTCCTTCCTGACCTGATTTTTCTTTTCTCTCTTTTCTAATTATTTCCAGATACTGATTGGAGATACTCCTTTCCTTTAATTCTTGCAAATATTACACGTGCAAACAGCTTTGACTGCTTACATTTGATGTCTGCACAGTACCATTTTTGCAGACCTTGAAACAAGAGCTGAAGCCCCTCTGTTCCTGCAATGAGCTCCACAAGGTGAGGACCCTGCCCTAGCTATCCCCTTCCCCAGAGCCCTGTGGAGTATCTCCAGCCTGCAAAGGTTTTTGAAGGAAACACTTGGGCATATCAGGCAGCCTCCTGCCTCTTTGGGGTCCAGCAGATGAGTTACGGGCTTCCTCATCAGCAGGTTCAGGCCTGGTTTTCAGTACCAGCCAAACTAAGGCTTGAAGTGGTGTGTGGACCAAGATCGTCAGCCAAAAGCTTTCAACAATCAAATACCGTATAATTTCAGTGCCAATAAATGTGGCCACATGTGAGGGGATTTAAATACGAGTCAGAAAAACTGTCCAGATAGTTGTCATTAGCTTCTGCCATCAGTAGAGGGTTCTCTAAGCATTCAGGTGTAATGCAGAGTCCTTGGGAAATAATAATTTGAGAAATCCAGTAAGTCAACAAAAATCATACCAGGTACTTGGATTGCATACCTGGGTATACCCTCAGTAAATCTGTTACATATTTGTACTGGGGGGGTGGGGGGTGGGGGGGGTCCAGGTGGAGCAAATAAATTTATAGGAAAATAATAAGTATTTTGCAGACAAGTTCACCAGAAGGTGATGGGTAAAGACTTTTTGCAATCTTAGCTAAAAGTGAATCAGAAAAATATTATGAACAGAAGGGTCATTGAAAGTCTGCACATTTGACAAATGTCTCGGCAGCAGGATTTGTTTTGTTTTCAGTTCATGTCCAGAGGCTGAAAATCAGACATAAATGTCAAAGGTTCACCTAGTTCTTCAGTTTGTTTTTTTGGGTTGGTTTGTTTTTCAAATGCTAAAAAAAAAAAAAAAAAAAAAAAAGAGGGTATAGTTCTCAGAAAATGTTCTATGAGCATACACAACCCTTCTCAGTCATGTATTTTTCTTTCAGACATCTGAAGGTTTTCTTCCTGGTAGGATGTCATTAGCATATAATTAAGGTGCCAGATCTGTGGTATTTTCCTGTATGCTTAATGGGGTGAGTTCTTGAGGTTTCTTGGGAGGTTTTTTTCCCCAAGCTGAGGTCAAACAGTTAACCAGTCATTCCTTTCCTCTTATTTATACGTCATGCAAGAAGCAGGATGTAGTAACATTCTCTTGTGGTTCACCATAAGGAAAATATTCCATTTCTCTTTGGAGACAAACCTCAACAGGCCCCTGCAGTACTTCATTTCTGGCTTTCTGGAGGAAACCTCTCTGTGTGTCCTCCATACCCAGCACGGCAGCAGAGGAAACCACTGTCTGCTGGTAAAAGCCTTCCTCCCCTTCTCTTCTACCACACACCTTTCCTTCCTGTCACATTATATCATAATTAATTTGACTATTCAAGCTCTTCCTCAAAGCAAATGCTGTACTTTCTCCCAAAATCCATGACCTGACCCTAAGGACTAGAGTGGTGTGTGAGCCCTGTCCAGGAATTTAAGCCAAGAGCTTACCCATCCGCAGGGTATCTACATGGGAATGACACTGGCTTTGCAAGGGCACTGGAAAGTTTTCACAGGTTTCTGTTAGAGACCTAGCAGGACTGTGTGGATGCCCTGGCCCTTCTCTAAGTGCCTCTGCACCCAGGGCACATAAACAAAAGAGCCCTGAAGGCCTCCTTAAAGGCTCCTCACTCATAGGATGCCTGGGAGGAGCAGGGGACTGCTGAGCAATACATCTGGAAAAGCAATTACAGCTGCCTTCCCCAGCAAAGGAGCTCAGGGGCTGAGCCCCAGCCTCTTTTCAGCTGCAGACAAAGAGGAGAGAAAAGAGACTCTGTGATTCTCAAATACCTTTTCATGGGCGAGGAGGAGGAAACATCTCACAGGTTTTGTTTTTTCCTTTCAGGCTGTCAGTGTCCTGTCCTTTTGAAACCTTTGTGTTGGAGTGGCTGGTCTCCACCTCCGCTCAGCACTGCACAGGGGGCTTTTCTCTGGGAAGAACTGTGGGGAGGAAGAAGTAGAAAACATCACTGATTTTTCAAGAGAGACAACTTCCCCTGGGAACAGCTGGGTGCCTCTTGAGATCACAGGCTTCAAGCTACCCAGCACTTGAATCAATTCTGCTCTTCCCCTTCTAAGATGTTTCTTGAGGTCTGTGTCCATCCCTTCCCCTTTATCTAAAGCCTAAGGCAATGCAAACAGCATCAGCACTGACGGATGATGTCCTTCTGGCTGGGAATCTGGGGTGGCAGCAAGGACACAGGATGGAGCTAGCTGTGTCCAAAGAAGGAGCAATTTGTGTTTGTTGAATTCTTACTGAATTACTTGTGAACGGTACTGCCCATGGGTGCCTTGACCCTGTTTTGGGGAAGGCTTTTCTGAGTTGGAGAGAAGGTCTCCATCTTGTTGCTGGGCACTTATCTCTCATGGTCTCACTCCTTTGATCAAATTCTGTCCTATGTATCTCTGGCAAACATGTCTGCTTCAGTCCCAGAAGTGTTTCTCATGTAAACTGTCCTTTAGCCTTGATCCTTATGGAGTAAGAGAAAGCTTTGTGGGTCCTGGAGGGTGAAAAGGAGGGAAGCAATGAAAGCTGAAAAGGATAGACCCCTCTGAAAATCATGCTGCTGTTATTTAGGCACAAACACTGGCTTATAAAACTCATGCTGTACACCTAAGTTCTGCAACATTGGCTTCTTCTTACATAAAACATGCCAAATCCTGTTTGACATATGAAAACATACGACATTTTCAGTGGCAACACAGCAGCTTGGAAAGGCTTAATCTTTTAACACAAATTCTTGCTGGTAACATGATGTCAACATGTCCAGCAGGCAAGGATCTGCCTGCCCATCATCACTTACATCCTCTGGAGGAGAATGTTTTATGACCAAATACAACATCTGAGGAAGATGAGCCAGCATAGCAAGGAGTGATCAGTGGCATCTGGCAGGTGATATGAGCAAGGCATGGCTGTGTGTTTTGCTTTTTTTGAAGAAAATGAGCAATTAATCCAGAAAGGGAAACACAGAAGTCAAGGATACATTTTTGCAGATATCTATTGCCTTCCTCATGAATGACATGGAAATATATTGTAATTTCTAAGATGAGGAACTATTATAAAAGATGATCTTCCTCGAAATAGCTCTAAAAGTAAGAACATTTCAGTTCAAACAATTTGAGAAGGACAGAGCAACACAGTCCTTCTGTGTACGTGTAGATCGTGCCAGTAATGGTTATATTATTTCTGTTTTCAGATACGGAATTGTTGACTGCCATCTTGAACAGGCAAGGAGAAAGCTAGTCAAAGCATAGGCTTGAAGACATAAAAATCTAGCAGGCTGCCATTGCCCCTACAGAACACATTTAATCTTCCCACCAGAGCACCTCAGAGCTTGCCAAGAGGGAATGGCAATTTCCCAGCTAAGGGCAACCACCACCCTTTGTCAAGTGACTTGTCAGCATTGGTCCCAAGGTAGATTAGAAAGCAGAGCTGTGCAATGTAGTAACCGTACACATAGGCTAAGCTTGGACATCACTTGCTGCCCAGAAACATCCCTCTTGTCAACGTAGTCCCTGTACCAAAGGCAACTGACATGACAGCCGGTGCTCCCTCCTAGCTTTGCACCAGTTGTAAACTCTCTCATCTGGCCAATATCCATGTGTTACTTCAGCATTTCACTTGGTTGAATTTCTGAGATCTGTCCTGATGCCTCCAGTAGCATCAGCACACCTGGTTTTGGGGAGTGGTATCTGGTCCCGACACAACAGCAAACACTCTAGCAGTATCATCCCGTTGCTACACAGTGTCTGGCTTTTGACCTTAGTTGCATGGTACTGACACTTAAACCATCTTGCCATGTTGGAACTTTTTACATTGTGTGGTGAGAATAGCAGCTCATGAGCCAGGAGATGGGCTGAAGGTGAGGGAAGAAGGAACCCCTTTTAAAAAAATCAAATCAGAAATACTTTAAAAAGCAGTAAAAGGGAGAATCTGCAGAGAGAGCAGCAACATGGAAGGAGAATTTTGATTCCCCTCTAAGAGCTAGTGCTGGAGTTCAGCACGCTCTGCTCCAGAGCCTTCTTTCCCTAGTCAGGGAGAGGCTGAAGCTAAAAGGCTGGTTATGCAGCAACGTGCTTTGCAGTGCCCCTGCCAGCTGTATTCCAGCTGCATCTCCCAGGGGCAAGGGATGCTGTGACCTGCCCAGGACCTGTTCCAGAGCAGGTATAGAGAGGCTCATGCTTGCACCCCTCTAGCATCACTGCATAGTCACCTTCACAAGTAGCCACCTGCTCAACTTGCTATATTCAGCCACAGCTAATACTCAGGCACCCAAATCTGTTCCGGAAACTTGGTTTCAGCTTTTCTGTTTTCTTAACTCCAGGTGTCCAGCTAACAACTTCTGTGCCTCAGGCGTATTGTCTGTGTGCTTGGCATCCCTCATTAGTTCATAGCAATAGTGTGTGATGCTCGTGGTTCAGCATTTTCCTGCGGTAGCAGCCCAAAAATTGACATCCAAGTATCAGCCTTGCAACTGGTAAAATTAAAGATATTAGAATAGAACTGCCTTTCAGATCAATCAATTTAAAATGATTATGGGTTCATTTAGGAAACCATTCAGTGGAGCACTGTGGATTGACTGGAGCAGTCATGCTGGCTTGAACTTGATCTTTCAGTCAGACAACAAAGAGCTTGTGTTGAAGTAGCTAGTCACTGTGCTTGTCAGAAAAAATGTTTCTTCCTTACAAGTGCATACATATTTGTCTGTGTAGGGCTCAACAGAAGATTTAAAACAACTGCCTACTTGCAAGCTTGAGAGCATATTCATAAGGAAAATGGTGCGCATAAAATACCCAAATTATCCCCAAACAGCTACTGGCTATTCCAGATTAAATGACTCCAGTAACCCTAGTATCACAAATATCCTTCTCAACAAAACTACCTTCTAAGTCTTAAAAAACTGAAGGGAAGGAAGAAGATTTAGAGCATTTGTGTATGAACGTGCAAAATGCCAGTTTTTAACCAGCTCTAATTTAAGCTAACATAGTTGTAAAGAAAATCTTGAAATGTGGCTCAGAGAAATGCACTAAAAATTCTACCAACGAGGCCTGTCTGAACCAGCAAACAGCCCTACAATGAGTCTGAGTGCTGGGCCTAAATCTTGCCTTTCAATGTATTTGGTTGTGAGCTCTGGAACCTAACAATGAAAATGCAAATATTGGCACTTTTCGCTATTTGCCTACTTCTCATTTTGGTAAAACACCCACTGTTTTATAGATCTTATTTCAGATGTAGTCTTATGATTTCACAGTCAAAAAATCTCAATCTTTCTCTCCTTGCTAAGCTAAACATTCAGCTCCCCTCTGCGTGGCTGTTTCCCATACAATATCCGGCAGCATGTTGAATACAAAGCATGATGTGGGAACGTTCAGTTAATGCAATTAAGTAAGACACAGAATCATGTTTCACGCTAATCATTTCCATAATCCAACAAAAGCCTGCCCCATTTTTAATTTATCTGGAGCTGCCACCGAGTTTCCAGTCTGCTGCACCAGAGCCATCCAAAATGTAGGTCAAGCTTGCCAAGTCCACTTCTGCATGAAACAAGCTGTGTTTTCCCCAGGGGGTGGGTGCACCCATCCTCACTGCTTGTTCCACTACTAGGGTACGGCCAGTCTCCTGTGACAGTTCCTGCTGGCCAGCAGCTGCTTCGCTCTGCTTTAGGGCTGAAGGATGGCTCCTTGATGCCTCAGAGGAGAAAATGAGTAGAAAGTTACATCCCAGTGGTGCACTAACTAGTTGGGTTGTGGTTGCATCACACCCATCAAGGTGGCCAGCTGTCTCCAGACCCAAGGCTGGTAGTACCATGCATTGGAGGGGGTGCCAGGTGACACAGTGGCAGTGACTCCAGTGCTCCCAGTTTGACACAGGGCAAAGTGCCATATCCATGGTGGGAAAGGGGAGGGGCCATGACAAGCGATCCTCCCACAGGCTTGAGCATGATTGAAAATTACAACATTGTACGGTGTATGAAAGCAGCCCGAGAAGAAAGATTTGGGTGTTGGATGAGAAGCTCAATGTGACCCACAGCTTATGCGCTTGCAGCCCAGAAGGCCAACCGCATCCTGGGCTGCATCAAAAGAAGCGTGACTAGTAGCTTGAGGGATGTGACTCTCCCCCTCTATTCCGCTCTCATGAAACCCCACCTGGAGTACTGTGTTCAGCTCTGGGACCCCCAACACAAGAGGGACATAGACCTCTTGGAGCAAGTCCAGAGGAGACCACGAAGACGATCAGGGGGCTGGAGCATCTCTTCTATGAAAACAGGCTGAGACAGTTGGGGTTGTTCAGCCTGGAGAGGAGAAGGCTCCAGGGAGACCTTACAGCATCCTTCCAGTACCTAAAGGGGCCTACAGGAAAGATGGAGAGGGACTATTTACAAGGGCATGTAGTGATAGGACAAGGGGTAACAGCTTTAAACTGAAAGAGGGTACTTTTAGGCTAGACGTAGAAAGAAATTATTTATCATGAGGGTGGTGAGGCACTGGCACAGGTTGCCCAGAGAAGCTGTGGATGCCCCATCCCTGGAAA
>JAVJGJ010000014.1:99679068-99696832 GCA_035590215.1 Microhierax caerulescens
CGGTCCGTCGGGGTAGACCTGGCCTCCTCCGCCGGCCGCGCGCGGGGGGGGCCCGCCCCCTGGGCGGGGCGGGAGCTGTACGGCGCACGGCTCGCGGCGCGGGCGTCACTGCCGCTTCCGGTGCGGGAGGTTTGAAGGCGGAGATGGGCGCCTTCCGCCCGTTGCCGGATCCCGCGGTGCAGCTGGGCTCCTCCCTGTCGCCGCTGGAGGCGAGCGGCGGGCAGGAGCCGATGGAGGAGATGGAGGAGGGGCGGCGGCGGCGGGAGGACGCGGCCGCGCTGCCTATGGTGTTCTTCTGCGCCGGCTGCAAGCGGCCGGTGGGCGACTCGCTGAGCTGGGTGACGAACGACGAGGAGTCGGGCTGCATCCTCCTGCGCAGTGAGTCCTGCCGCCCCCCGCCCGGCCCGGCCCGGCCTGGCCTGGCCGCCGTTGGTCATCCGCCTCCCTCTCTCCCCTCCGCGCAGGTGCGACGGCCAGCGTCTCGGTGGACGGGGAGCGGAAACTCTCCAAGCGGCCCGGCGAGTGCGGATGGTGAGGCCCGGCCCCAGCGCCCCGCTGCCGGCCCCGGGGGGTGGGGTGCCCCGTTCCCCCGGGCGGGGCGGGGGAGCTGCGTCGGGAACGCTTGATCTCGGGTGGTCCGTACGGAGCGCTTAGGTGTTAGTCCCGCTGAGGTCAGCCGGCCTGAGGAGCCGCCGGGAACGCAGGCTGAAAGACGGGTGCTCGTAATTACCCTGCGTAAAGCAGGAATGAACGCTTTAAAAAAAACAAAAAACAAAAAACAAAACCAAAAACCCCCAAAAACCCCAAACTCACAGTGGATTAATTTATTTTAGAACGGTCATGGGCAGGCGTTCCTTCTTTTCTCCTGAATAAATGTTATGTATCTATCTTGCAGCACGTTAGAAACATTATTCTGCTCTGGCTGCTCAATGACGCTTGGCACCATCTACAGGTGCACCCCAAAGCATCTCGACTACAAGAGGGATTTGTTCTGTTTCAGTGTTGACGCAATTGAAAGGTAACGGCAGAATTCTGATCGGTAAGCCTGCCAGATAAACTTCACCCATCAGGCATCGTGCTGAGGGACGGCCCTGCTAGGGACATGCCTAGAGGTAGCCGTTTCTGCCCCTGTGTTCCACAGCACTTTTCTGTATTACTGCCGTTAGCGTCGTAGTGCTGAAGTGTGAGAAACGCCATCTGTGTAATGTTAGATAAATACTAGAAAAAACAAAACAGCAGGGCTGCCTTTTAAGTAAGAAATTGCATACCACCCAAGAAAATAACACTAAGTGCACAACACAGGAGGGTTCCTTCTCACTTGATCAGAAGAAAGTGCGTATACAGTCTGCTTTAGACAACGTAAAATGAGCCTGCAGCCATAGGTAGTACCATATGGGCCTGGCTGTAAGCTATGAGAGGTAAACATCATCAGCAGAGAACAGGGGCAGAGGGGTTTAAGCAGAACTTGGGGTGAGGTCTGACCTGTACTGATTAAGCTTGCTTTTGCCTTGCTAAGGTAGGTAAAAGCAAGTCTTAAAACTGAGTATGTGCTTGAGGCTCTCACTTAACTGTCCTAACAGTCAAAACCTGTTATTTGTTTTAACTAGTTTATAGCACTTAAAAGTGGTCTTAAAATATTCAGTAACTATATCCTGAATATATATATGAAACTCCACACCAGAGTGCTTTTATCCAAGCGTTACTCTAGTAAACAGTGCTAGGTTACTTTTATTTCTGTCTGGGCTAGTTTTAATGTTTTTGCTTTTTGTGACATTTCAGTTCATTCTGCTGCATCTATGTGGATGTTCACCTTCCTGCTTGGGACAGTTGTGTTTTTTCTCTTTCCATAGCTATGATACTTTTTCTTCATGGCATTAAAACTCTCTGAAACACTAACATGGCCACAGAATGGCATTTTCTTGGGCAGCAGCAGTGATGGCTGCTTCTCCCAGCCAATGTTGCACTATTCTTGATGTGTGTATGTTGTGGTTTAACCCCAGCTGGTAGTTAAGTACAGTGCAGCCACTCACTTGCTCCCCCCTCACCCAGAGGGAGGGGAAGGAGAATCGGAAAGGAATGCAAAACTCAAGGGTTGAAATAAGAACAATTTAATAGTTGAAAATAAAATAAAAATGAAAGAACAATAATAATTATAACACTTATGAAAAAGGGGGGGGGGGGGAAGGAATGAAATCCAAAGGGAAGGGAGGAAAGAAAACTAGTGATGTGCAGTACAGCTGGTCACCACCTGCTGACTGATGCCCAGCCAGCCCCCGAGCAGTGATGAGCAGGCTGGCCAACCCTCCCTCCCAGTTTATACACCAAGCATGACATCCCGTGGTATGGAACACCTCTTTGGCTAGTTTGGATCAGCTGCCCTGGCTGTGTCCCTTCCCAATTTATTGTGCCCCCTCCAGCCCTCTCCCTGGCAAGGCCTGAGAAGCTAAAAAGCCCTTGACTTAGTATAAACATTGCCTGGCAACAAATAAAACTATTATTGTGCTATCAGTGTTGTTCTCACACCAAAGCTAAATCACAGCACTGCACTAGTTATGAAGAAGAAAATTAACTCTATCCCAGCTGAAACCAGGACTCTAATTTTTCACTGAATCCTGTAGCACCAGAATTTATGACTGGTTCTTGGAGTTATAATTTTCATAAAGTGGTGGTGTCTTAGTAGTTCTGCACTTAAAACTGTTTTCATTCCACCATACAGTTTACAAAATTACCAGATGTACATGGTCTCTTTTGTTGTTGCTGGAATCATGCTTCTGCTTTGCTGGTGTATTAATTGTGATCTCATAATCTGAGAACAATGGATGAGTGCTACACTTGATTGTTTTGCCTTCAGAGTGAAACATGCATGATCTAAACTGTAGTGTATCAGTTACATTCTAGGATCCTCAGAAAAGCAAGCTCGTACTGATGAGGAACCATTAACTCTTGAAAGTCAGGCTGTCATGGAAGAAGTGCTACAAAAGGTAAGATTTAACCTTACATCATTCTTTGCTTAAATCACCTCTGTGAAATCTTAATGTCCTTAAATATTTTCTACAAAACAGCTTATTGCATCCAGATCAAATTTTGGGGTTTTAACATGTGCTCTGATACTTCATGCTATTAATATCTTGTGTTATGCAAGTTTTTCAGTAACTTTTCCTTCAATTTTAATAGTAGTGAGCATTTTCTATTTGTGAAGGACAGCATTAGATTCCTATTATATCTGTCAGTAGCTAGAAATTTCATGTCTAGTTCTGATTTGCTTCTCCAGATTTTCACTTAACTTTGGTTTAGTCATGTTTCTTCTGTCTTTCATGTAAAGTGATTTAATGCTTTTGCTGTAACTTTGTATTGAAATATTACATAATAAATACAGTTGACGTTTTGCTCTACTGAAAACTTCTGCAGGTAGGGAGAGTTGGGAGCAAGTAGCGTAACAAAGTTGTCTCTGAAAGCTGATGGTTATCTAGCAAAAGCTGAGTGTGGGTCTCCAACCAAGGTTGGAGGCAATTACGGATTTGAGAATGTGTGGAGAGTTAATGTTAGAGTTCAGTGAACTTCCAAATTATGAAATCAGCAGGAATAGAATCAAATAGGATTGGTGATGCAAGATCAAATTCAAGCAGTTACTGACATCTACACTTGTTCTTTATATTGTCAAGTTCTGTTTATAACTGAGTATCTTTCCCTCTTTACTTTACAGGCAGACATTGTATTAAAGGCTCTGGAGGCGAGGCTGAGTACTGTTGAATTTCGGGTGGCTGCTCTTCACAAAGTCTGAAAGAAATGGCATGCAGGCAGTTTAACTGCAGGAGAATGGTGTGTGTGAAACTTGCTTCCACAGATTCCAAAGGATTACAAGTACATTGCAAAAGCTTTGCAAAGAACTGAAAGATGCTGGTGGCTCATGTTTCAGTAGAACAAGTAGAACTTCCTCTCTTTTCTGTTAAAAGGATACTTCAAAAAGAATTAAGTGGTTTTTTCCAGTTTCTGTAACTTTTAGTTTATATGTAAACATTTATTTAAATTTGATCTCTGAAAGCATAGCATTTATCTCCTGAATTCCATGCTATTCGATATCTATTGAACTGAGTGTGCAACTCCTTCCTAAACTAATTTAAAAAAGTAGTCCCTGCTATTCTGAAAGATCAACAAGAAAAATGTTACCTCCACAGCCTTTGCTTGACCTGTGGTCAGAGATGGGAGTGGCACAATAACTGTTTGGGGTAGTCTAGGTTGGTGGTTGTGGTTTTGGTTTTTTTTTCTCCCCAAGCTCAAGACTAAAATGTAGTGTAAAAGAAAGCTTTAAAAGCGTTAGATAAAATGGCTTTCCATGCAGTGCTGAAGGTGTTTTACACCTTCAATGGGAGGAAAACAAAGCTGATAGTAGCATACCTTTAAGCAAAGCTTGGTGTATATTTGAGCAATGAATTAAAAATGCTAATTAAGAGCACTGGGTAGTGGTTGCTTCGCTCTGGTGTAGGGATGAAGGATGGCTCCTTGATGCCTCAGGTGAGAAAATGAGTGGAAAGTTACATGCCAGTGGTACACCAGCTGGGTCTTGGTTGCATCACACCTGTGAAGGTGGCCAGCTGTCTCCAAAATCAAGGCTGGTAGTACCATGCATTGGAGGGGGTGCCAGGTGACACACTGGCAGTGACTCCAGTGCTCCCAGTTTGGCACTGGACATAAGTGCCGTGTCCATGGTGGGAAAGGGGAAGGGCCATGACAAGCAATCCTCCCACAGGCTTGAGCATGAGTTAAAATTCTAACACTGTATGGTCTATGAAAACAGCCCTGAGAAGAAAGACTTGGGGGTGTTGGTGGATGAGAAGCTCAATGTGACCTGGCAACGTGGGTATTGTGACACTGATGGCATGACCAGTAGGTGGAGGGAGGTAATTCTCCCCCTCTACTCCGCTCTGATGAAACTTAACGTCCCGAACTGGACATAAGCTGCATTAACTGTGCAACAGTCAAGTGCAATGTCAATGAGCTTCATATACTACGTGTGCAGTCAAGGGCAGCACAGTGGACACAGTCCAATGATCTAGGGCTTGTATGGCGTGCTCTCAAGATAACAGTCAAACTGAAATCCTAAACTTGGCCCTTTGTTGGCTTTTTAGTTGGTAGGTTATATTAATTGTAAGGAGGAAGTCTTTTCTGGTTCTAAGCAGCAAGGGTAATTACTATTTTTGGTCATCGCAGATGCTTAAACTGGATGGAAAACAGGATGTTTGAGCTATGGTGTTTTCTTTTGTTAAAGTTGGCTTTGACCCCAAACCAGATCAAATTCAGAATATTAGCAATTTTCCACAATCTGTGGAATTTTAAGAAAGTTTCATTTCAAAGCAGTCGCAAACAAAATCTGCCCAGCAGCTCACAGTCATATGAGACAAAATGAAAAAATTCAGACATCGGGGTTTTTCAGAGAGCTTAGGAGAATCCCGGCTCAGCCGGACCCCCAGAGGTGTGGTTGCCTGTAGCTGTGGTCCAGGCAGTACTGAAGATGTTAGGATTTTCCTGTTAGTTGTTGTGGATTTCCAGGCTGCAAGTCTACGAGTCTTCCAGCTCCGGGGCAACGTGCCATGAATCTCACCCAGGTTCTTCCCTGTGTCTTGTGCCGTGGGCTGAAAAGTAACCTCACTGAAGCTGCTTGTTTCAGACCAAATGTTCCTTATTCAGTGAGTCAGCAACATCAAAGTGTTTCCATTTCAAGCTTGTGCTGTTGAACTGGAAAGCTCTATGTATTTGCACAGGCTGGGAGAGGCCAATGTATCAGACAGCTCTGAAGATGGTGCAGAAGGGAAAAAACAATGAAAATGAAGAGGGTAGGAGTTCAGGGAAAGTCCCAAGTCAAACAAGCAACTAATCTGACAGAATACACGTAGCAGCTGACTTGGTGCACTTGTCCGTGTAGTCTAATGTAATATTGGAAGAAATCTTGAGATTTCTCTTCTGCTAGCGCTGTTTTGGTTTATCCGTCACCTTCAACTTTTAGTCTAGAGTGCTCAGGTTTGTCAAGAGAAACTGTCTCCTTTGCTGGCAAAAGCAGGACTCTGTGCAGCCTTGTAAATGCAGTAGCACTTCTGAGGGAGCGTGCTCAAGGGCTTCTGCTTCTAGACTTTCTAGCTGATGAGTAAATGGGGGAGAACCACACTGGGAGTTTCCATGAAAGATTTGCTATTAATTAGCAACGTATTTTTCATATGATGTGCAGTGATTGTAGATAACCTTTAGGAAGTCTGAGACTCCTTAGATTTACTCTGGAAATGGATCAGGGCTGTAGTGGTAGGTTCACAACTGAAGGCAAGTTTTTATTTTTAAACTCATTGCAAATTCTTTTAAAAGTTTCTGGAAAAAGAATCACACCATCTATTGGATCATCCAGAGCAGGTGAATAAATGATGAGCCTTCACAGCCTTCTTTGCATCATTTCTCAGCATTGGAGCATTGATTGTAACATTCTTCATTGATGGTCTTGACTGCCTAGAGGTTACAAATGCATTCTTAGGAGTTGCTTTTCATTAAATAGCATGCCTTGTAGCAGATACCCATTTATAGAGCACCACAAAGGGTAGAAAGTGCTGTGGGTTATTAGTGTCCCTGAATACCCTTCATTTATAGGACATCAGAGTCATTTTTTCAGTGGCAAGAGCAATGGTGAGGCTAGCATGAACATCAGAAGCAAAGCACATAGTGTAAATGGGGAAGCTGACTGCTTCTTTGCCAAAAAAAAAAGCTTTCCCAGAATTTTGTTGACATCACAATATTTGATACATTCATACTTGTATGTCAACATCTGATGGCAGTGCGTGCATGTATGCCTCTACTACAGCAATCCTATGCCTAAAAAATCACTATGGCTCTATAAAATCCCAATTAGTAATGTGCTTAAAATAAAATATGAATGTATATTTATAATGATGTGTGGTATTTTATATAACACTCAAGAATGTCTAGGGAGCAGCAAAATTTTAATTAACGTTTTTCATTGCTTTTCCTAAGAAGTCAATTCAAGGTCCCGCTGAAAGACAGGAGTGAGACATTAAAAAAACCGCCACACAGTGACCAATGCTTACATGCATTTTATAACTTACTCTGTAAAGGACATCTGTGGCTCATCTAGTGTAAAAAGGCAAGACTGTCTGCTATGAGGCTTTTTCTATGTATGTTCCTGTAATGATCATGCTGTGGGTAGTGTGAAAAACCTTCAGTGTCCTGAGTTTCTCTTAGCATTGGTCACATAATTTATCAGCACCTTATGAAGAGGTGTTCTAGAGCAGAGAAAGCCGCCTCAGACAGCACCAGCAAGCCGTGTCCTGTTGAAGCCACCAGTGCTGGGCTAGAAACCCAGCGTGCCAGAGCAACACCATCTGGAAGGCTAAGGCCACACTCCAGGTGGAGGTGCAACAACTGCCTATGAAGATGGATCCAAACGAGTTTTGATGTAGCAAGGGTGGGAGCTGGTAATAGTGTGGCCGTGACACCATGGAGCATGGCATGGCTTGGACATCTGGGCAATTGCCCAGTGCTATAGGCAGGATTTGCCATTATGCTGTTTCTACGCTTTTCTGGAAGCTGGGCTAGTTGGTTCAAAGCAGACTGCAAAACCATGGACGTAACAGCAGAAATGTGTTTGACCTCTGGGTTGATGCATTTCAAAATGTGTCTCTCTGCAGCTATTAACAACAATGTTGGCTGAGGTCCTCACAAGTTTTATCGCATTTAAACCATCTTTGGATACAAGAAAGTCTCCTGCCTGGTTTACAAAGAGGTACCCAAAGGAAAAAGGATTCAGGTAGCTTCCCAGTGTCCCAGAGGATGTCCCTGAGTGCACTGGACACGGGTTAATGCCTTCACCGTGGTGCCAGCCTTTTGCCCCTATGAGCTTACCAAGTAGAGCAGTCAGAGCGAAGGTGGGAGACAGTGGACTCCTGTTGCATGTGGAAAAGGAGATTTTCTAAGCTTAAAGGAATTACTGAGCTGGTCCTAGAGGCTGGAATAATGGTGCTGGAGGCCATGTTTGGGGTTCTTTCTGCATACTAGGACAACTTCCCGGTCACTCCTGCTTGAAAATATGTGATGAAGAGGTTATCTGCAGACCCCTTGGCACCTTCTTCCCCACCCAGTACTCAGAGTCTGGGAGCTCTCCTGGTTCCACACGGCTGGGGAAGCCCTGTGGGACTGACACGGGAGAGAGGATGCAACAAAAGATAAACAACCGGACTGTTTTGGCATGCCTTTTCCTTGTATGTTGAAGCAGATCCAGAGTGCCTCTGAGCCAGGCTCCCCAGGAGAGTCATCGACCTGCTCAGAATGGGGTAGTATAGCACAGGAATCATTTGCTTGCTGTGCTCCTAGTGCAATGACTGCTGCACGCTATCAGGAAACCATGCACTAGGTGATGTAAATGCCTTCCTGTGTGGGATCTGTTTCTTCACAGCCTGTCTCCTCTGGGGCTGGACAGTGTTGAGATGGGTCAGATTCCATCGAGCTGGGCTGGCTTTGCAACTTCTCATCCCTAATGGAAATGCATATAATAGATAACCTGGCAGACATCCTCATCTAATTTGGCCTGGTGGAAAAAAGATGTTTTTCACTCTGCTGCGTTCACTTGAAGCTTTTAAAAATGTAAACATAGATTTTGCCTAACTAAATGTAAGTGCCCTAATTAAAGCCTGTTTCTGAATAAGTTTAGAATTGCTAGTCATTCTAGGCTTACCCATAAAATATAACTGTGTTGAAATACACTGCTTGATTCACTTTATTTAAGATCTCAAAAGAAACTTCATGCAAAAAAAATGCTGTGAAATCAGTAGTAAGATGTTCATTCTTGATGCTAATTATTCTCCATGGTTATATTTAAGCATTATTAGATATGATAAGTGCATGATCAGTAGACAGTTGTGTTTTTATACATTGCACCTAATATTCAGAGAAGGCTGCTGTGATGCGTACCTCACAATGTGAGTAATGTGATGGAAATCAATTTACAGGTGAAGAACACGTTGGTACATGAAACACTATCTGAAAAGGGCACTTAGTTTTTCCTTGGGATCTTACTCATTAACCAACAAAAGGAAACCCACGCAGATGAAGGCTGCTGAACCATTCATTTGGAAGTTTTTAATTTCTTCCCTAAGGGAAGCTAAAAAATATTTTTCAAGATTATACTATCCACAGTGTTATAAATCCCTCTTTTTTGGTCTAAAACATTTGTTTCTACAGTACATCCTATATGCTAAGTGCTCTGCAGATAGGTGCTTATTAATGGGAAAGAAGTTAACCTCACAGAACTTGTCTGGGATGGGGAAGGTTGTTACTCCCATTTTATGGGTAGGAAGCCTGTTGGACGAAGAAGTTGAAGACTTCACTCAAAGTTATGCTGAAAATCTATAGTGCAGGTGGGAACAGAGGGTCAGTTCCCAAAGCAGAGATCCAGTGGAGGTTTAAATTGCAAACTACATGGTTCAGAAGCATGGCCCAGGAAAACACCAAGCGGTATGCTAAGGTGTCTGAGGCACCAAAGGATTATGAAGATGTGCTGTGGGACACACTCTTCAAGGCTTTGGCTGCCTCTGGCCTGTCTCAGGGTCCCTAAAACCAGCAGCCTGCCACCTTTGAGCACACCACAGTGCCCTGAGGATATGGACACCATCCACTTCCAGCACAACCAGTGCTGCAGCTGCAGTTTCCAGGATGGCTGCACCTCAGCATCTCCCTTGTGGGGCTCAGAGAGGGCATCCATAGTGTAGCCCTTTTCAGTGAGATGAGAAAATATGGGCCCAGAGAATAAAGGAAACAGGGCAGTCCTGAGTCCTGTCACCATACTGGAGCCAAGGCTTTGAATGCAGAGATCATTGTCTGCATAGTTCTGGGCAAAGCAACCTTTTCTGCAAATTATAATTTTTAAGTGGGACCTAAAGTCTTTCATTTTTTTCCTTCCTTTTCATTTTTTAACTTCTGCAGGTTTTTTGGGGTTTTTTGGTTTTTTTTTTTTTCCCACCTGTTCTATGAAATGGGATACTTTACGGAATTGGCAGCTTCCAGACTTGTGCACAACTGGCTTCCTTTCCAAACTCCCCTCCACTACTTTTCTTCCTTCTTCACCTGCCAAGTTAAGTTTCTGAGACAGGAGTTTGTCTAACTCATCATGCTGTCAAGCAAGCCTTTTTGCTAACTACTAGCACGTTGACAAACACCTCCTGACATACTAAAGGTGGTGTTCCTTCCAGACCACTTCCCTCTTTTCATAATTTTTTTATTGCTCCTTCTTTTCTTTAGTACAGGTTCTGTTCTTAGAGTTGCAGTCACTCCTGGTTGGTGCCGTTCACGTACCTGGAAATCAGCTCTATGGCACATTTGCAACCAGTCTATCACTTCCAAGATGCATGCAATATGCTATGCACACATTGGAGTCAATTTGAACATGAACTATGGCATTTTGTCTGGATTTCCCAGACATTTGGCATCTTGTCAGGTTATCTGTGAAAAAATATTGCCTTTCAGGTGGAGTTATTAGATCTGACAATGTATCAAAAATGAATTGCATCAGTCATCATGAGAACTGTGAGAGACACAGTAACACCACATTTGTGCTGACAAGATGTGTTGGAGAAATCGTTAGTGCTGATGTGTTTGGTGTTTGGAGAGAGAAAAGTTCACAATTTCTCTGGCCGAAGCAGGCCACATTCGTTCAGTGGGGAAAAAAGTGGCATTTTCCCATGCCCAGAAACGTGAATGCTTGAAGAAAAGTCCATTCAACCAGACCTGCACACAAGCCAGCATTCATTGACTGTCATCTTGGGGGGGAACACTAGATGATCTACAGCAGAATCCCTGCTTCCCTACTCGGATGATCTGTGCACTCATTTCTGTGTCTTCTCCTCTGAGCCTCGCTGCTCATTCCCCTCCCCGTGCAAGTAATGACTCCAAGGCATACATTCTGTATTGGCATGGCTACAACTTTTCAAGAGCATGACACCTAGCAAAGGAAAAAAAATAAATTGATGGCAGATTGTCTAATAGGACAAAGCTGAATTTGAGGATTAACCAGACCATAATAGAAGCTGTCATTACAGGTTGTCATCATTGGGGAGTTATTTATTAGCTCTAAACAAACAGTGTTCTCTTCAGATACCGAATGTCAAATGTTTTAATATGTAGAAACCAAGCCTTCCTTTTCCAGCTGCTCCCATTTCGTCCCACCAGCTGTACTGTCTCATCTTCTAAGACCTACCAAAGACTCTAATATTAGCATGCCTTATTATGCACATTATTTTTCCAAGAGGGGCCAGATGAGGCCAAATCATTCTGATAATAAGCCCTGCTGGCATTAAATTCTATTATGCGTGCTACTGTTGATCCTAAAATCTTTGTGGAATATTAATGAGGGCATCCTTGGCATTTGCTGCAAGTATTCTGGAATAAATGACTTTGACACTTCTTAGATCTGTCCACAGTGCGGAGGGATCTGTTGCTGTATTGGTCACTCCTGTAACTCAGGAAAAAATATGAGGTGGCTCATATGCAAAGGTTTTCCAACTCTGGGAATATTTCTTTCTCCTTTAAAAACCATGTGGCTAAAGTGATAATAGTTTGGGGGTTTGATTTAGACCCTTAGCAGTAAAGAAAGGGAGGACAAAGGAGGGAATTGCCTGAAGATGGTCCAAATGTTTTATCCCTTTTATGAAAAACTTTTTTAAGGTCAATTTGAAATGAAAATATTGTTGTGAAATGAGAAGCTTAAAATGTCATTGTGAAAATAGAAGCTGAAACATTTTAAATTCTCTGAATGTTTTTTCCCCTGTTTTTTTCCCTAACTGAAACAATGTATGATACTTTGACCTGAAGTTGTGAATAGCTTTGGTTAACCTATAACTGCATTTTTCTGTGATTCTATTGCTTGGAAAAAAATAGTCACCTGCTCTAGGTATTCTAATTTTTTGAGGGAGAGTAATTGAAATTTATCTCAATATTTTAAAGTTCCTTTGACCCAAGGTTTGAGCTATTATTGGAATCTTCTGATATGTTTTCTTGAGTTATCTATACTTTCAAAATTCAATTATTTTTCCCTTTCCTGTCCATTTTCTGCAAGTTTTTTGACAGGTTTTATGTAGCATGGTTTCAACACGGTAGTGACACAAAAATGATGGGAAATGTTGCCATAAGCTTTGAATTGTAATGTGACCATAAATTCAAGCCTTATCTCTGTTACCGGTGGCTCCTTCTCAGATACTTAAAGGTTAAAGCCTCACTTGCTGTGATTAACTAGTCAGAATCTCAGCCAGCTGCGCACCCTTTACCAGGGACCAGAAAAGCAGAGGCAGAAAGTTATTGTGGTAATTTTTTTTACTGTGCCACAGAGAGGGAGTGAAAAAGAACACCCAAAAGGGAAATATTTCTGACTCAGCTGCTTATGTTGCCATTTTACAGTTTGCCAGGAGTTTTTAGTCATTCATAACATTGATTGATTTGAATTAAGTATTTCTGAATGTGCATGTTTAAGTAACCTCCTTCATTTCCAATTATTGAAAGAACAGACTGAAAGACATACCTGTATGTTACCAGGCATCCCCTCTCGAAGTGAAAACATGCATACAAAGGGATAATGGGATGCAGGGAGGAAAAAAGGAAGGTGAAGATGTGAGTATCTCTAAAAGGGGAATAGCAGAAAGATGGAAAGAATTCAAAGAGAAGGCAGTAAAAAAACATCAGGTGCATCTTGACTTAGCACTGGGGATACACTAGCTAGAAACTCCTCTGGGGATATTTTTGGTCTGAGGGTTGGCTGAAAGGAGCCTGAAAACTGTAGGCAAAGAAGTTCTCTTCTGCTGTAGGATTTCTACTGGGTTCAGTGAAATGGGGTTTTGTTCATCTTTTGTAAACAAAGATCTTTCTGTCACAGATCTCCAATTCCATCATGCATTTCTCCTCCTAAAAGAAACAGCCAAAGAGGCCCTGATTGCGACTGATGGCTTGGATTCCGATCCCATGGCCAGCGATATACCAGGCAAATTCTCGTCTTGCTGCGGGAAAATCTATGGGTTTACTGAGGACAGGGCTGGAAAGGACCTCAAGGGGTCAGTCTCACAGCTTAAATGTGAGATCAGTTGTACTTCACCCCTCCTGACAGATGTTACTTCAGCTTGTTCTCAAAATCTTTCCCTGCTGGAGCTTCCCATTTTCCCAAGGCAAGCTGCTCCAGAGCCTTTCTAAAGCTCACCAGAAAGCTTTCCTCACAACTAACCTAAATCTTCCCTTGAGGCCATTAATTCTTCCTCTGTGTCCTGAGCACATGAAAGAGCGGATTACTCTTTCCTCTGTGCAGCTACCTTTTATGTATTTGTAGCTTGCTGGCATCTTTCCCTTCATTTTTCTTTATCTTTAGCCTAAACATTTTCATTTCCTTCAGAATTTCCTCGCAAGTCTTCTTTCTTAGACTTGATTCTCATTGACTTCCTTTGAAATATTCTCTACCTCACACCCTTCTTGGGGACCTGTCCCTAAAACTAGACAGAACAGACCAACCAACATCTTCACAACTAGACCCAACAGAGTGAAAGGATTATTTTTGTCTGTTTTTCACATGGTGTTCTGTCCATACCTCTCACCACTGGGTGTTTTCTTCTCAGCAGTTTGTCATTAATGATCCAAGTTCATCCTCTAGTCACTAAACCACCCGACCTTTTTCTGCAAAGCTTCTCTGCAGCTGGTTGTTCTGTCCTGTATTTGTGTGGCTGGTCCCTATGGACACGCAGAGCAGTGTGCTTGTCCCTACTGCATCTCAACTTATGTTTTTCCAGTCTGGGTCCCCAGCTGGACAAGATTAATCTAAATTCTGTGCCGGTCCTTGAGATGGCTTACAGTCCTACACACCTTCATAACATCTGCATGATCGTTAGGTGTTTCATCTATCTCATCAACCATTAATGAAATCGATGATTAGTGAGTAGCATTGGCTCCAGGGTGGATCCCTGGGGAACTGAGCTCAGTACAGTCTCCCAGGTTGATAGTGAATGACTGAGAAATATTTCCTCAGTATTTCCCCCTTCATTCCGCTTTTTTAGAGCAGTGGGCAGATGACAAGGCCACTGACTGAGCCCTGGCCTGAAGTTAAGTGAACTGAACAGGACATGGGAAACTGCTGGACAGGACACGAGGAATTGCCAGACCTGAGAGATAACAATGTGAGAAGCTGACAGAAGTTACAGGTAGTGCCATAAGGAGTGACTGGGTTTTGCAGGTGGTTAAGGAGGTGTTAAGTGAGCAGTGGTCAGAGGTTACGGATAATTGGAGGGAAGCACCGAGGAATCTTTCAGGGAGCAGGACCCTGCAAGGCCAACAGCTCACAGGTTACCGTATCCAGGAACACCATGTAAAGACAGTATCACCTAAGTACCAGCATCAGGAATATCAAATCTGGAATAGATGTAGCAGAACTGGGTCAAACAAAGAAAAAGTAGTTAGGGGTGAGCTGTTTATTTGGAAGAAGCCTGGGGTGGAGAAAGGGAGAAATAAAGCACAGCAAAAAGGAGGATTAATGGATGGGAAAAGGGACAATGAGATACCTGAATCATGTGATCAGGATTGCATGCCAGGCAGTCCTAAGCTTCATTACAGCTCATGCAGGGCAATGTACCGAATCTGTTGCCCTGATCATACCAGAGAAGCTGAGTTTGCCTCCACGCTCAGGAGAATGGGGAGGAGGTCTGCTTTCCCTGGCAAATCCAGGGAACACCCAAAGATAGATCAAGCATCCTGGTGTCACTAGGTCCATGCCCATGCCAAGTCTTTCCAACAATTTCCTAATATTCCTGCTTTTAATTTTAAACTTGATCAGTTATTTGAGCCTGTTTACAGCATGACTCCACAAATAGTTCTGTCAATGCAGTAAGGACATAGCATCCTGCTGCTCAGGCACAGAAATAAGAGTCCAGGAAAGGTACCTATTTAAGGCAGTATCGTCACTAAAGCCTCCATGCCGTCAAACTTTGGCCAGAGAAGAAAATAGAATTATTTTACACTGTAGCCTTCTCCTAGCCAAGATTCAGACCCTTCTGAGTGAATAGTTACGTGTCCCTGCCTCTCATATCCTCTCTCTTTTTATTCAGACATTTATTTATCATCCAAACCCAGAAACCTAGGGATAAACTTATTCCTTGAAGTGTGGTTTTTTTTTTCTTTCTAGTTCTTCCATATGACTAGCAGAGAATATTTTTCAGCTATTAATTTTTCCCCATTCTATTTATATTTGCATTCTTTCTTTCTGTGATAGCTACTTCACTTCACCCTCTGGCATTTTACTAGTCCCAAATGGGAAACTTTGGCCGTGCTGATGTCAAGAGGAATTTAGTTATTGATTTTACTGAAAATGCAACTTCAAACAGTGACCTGACAGACTGCAAAAAGCTATGCCCAGGCTCTCTGCATGGTGGGGGCTGTCACCCTCATCACACATCACTTTCATTTTCCTCTTATTCATCTCTAGATTCAGATCATAAATACTCATAAGAATCAGTAACAGACTGGAAAGATGTAAGCCTTGATATTAACTATCTGCTTATATAGTTTCTCTGATGATGGCTTCAGTTGCCCATAACTAGAGGTCATGCTTTGCTGCCAAGTCACAGAGCAACTTCCTCTGTTTAAATAGAATATATGAGCCTTACTCTTTTCCAGAATTCATGACTCTTTGGTAAAGTGTTCTGTGATACAGTTGTTATAGAATCCACCATCACAGTAATATTTACAGACAAGGCTTCACTGTGGGCCTGGCTTCAAGCCCATTTAATTGAAGTTTTTCCATTGCTATCAGTGGATACATACATCAAACTGCATTACACATCCCACTGTAATAACAACGCCGCAGTGTTTTAAGGGACATGTCTAGTCACTGTTTTTCTAGGAAAAAGTCAGAGATCATGAAACTAACCCCATGCAGAGGAACCACAAAAGGCTTATGCACCTCTGAGGCCCTTAAAATAAATTTTGAATGCATTTTCAGAGAGTCTTTGCACTGGTACTCAGCACAGAAGCCATGTTTAATCATTATTCATGAATTCACACAAAAGGCCCAAACTTCATTTCTTTCCCTTTCATCCATCATTTTCAGAAACTGTTCATGTGAGATTTAATATTGACTGCTCAATACAGAAAGAAGCAACGCAGAGTGCAACACATCCTTTTACCACTGCGTTAAGTCAGGTCAGCTCATTAAGTCATGGCCTTGCAGTAGTAAAATAGAGGTGGGAGATGAACTCCAAAGGGCTCAGGACTGCAGGCACTTCTGCACTTCGGGGTAAGCACTGGGACATGTCCCCAGCATGTCTGTATCCTAAGCGTGACCATGCCACAGCTTTAGTAGTTGCCTTTCTGCAGAGAAAGCATTTCACTGTACTTCATGAAGAAAGAAACACCATAATTTTGCACGGCATTAGTTTGTGCACCATTTCCTTTGAAATTATGTTGGGTGGCATTTAACTCAGCAAGTGAAGCACCTACCATGCAAAAGAGTGTTTGGGAGATGGTGCTATTGGAGGCAATTAAGGAAAAGGCTAAATCAGCACATTGTAATCATACTTAATAGCGTCACATGAAAATCACAGTACCTTGTGAGGGATGTTCAGACCAGGTTTTTTTGTCATATTTTTAAGTCTTGCAGAATACATTTATTATTAGAGGAAACCATAATCTTTGTCTTAGATACTTGAAATGACTTAGCTGTTGTGTGACCGGATGAACTAAAATACATTTATAGGGTTCTTGTTCATGCATTTTAAGCTAAACACCTAGAGGCACCGAGATGGAACTTCTACTACACTGCAGTAATTGTGTTTTATAGAAACAATGTTAATACCTTCTCATACAGAGCTTTTTTCACCATTCTTTTACATTCAGATTCATCCTTTGTAGCCTGACTCCAAGTGACCAATACCAGATGCTGCAGAACAAGGACTGGACAATTTTAGAGAATGCTGGACAAGGGGACAGTTTTTTCCCAGTATTAGTTTGAAGCACCAGTTGGCCTAACTTCTGAAGCATGTGGGGGAAGAAGAGGGGTGAGGCTGCACTTTCATAAATTCCTCTTAAGGTAGATCTGAAATGGTGAGTTTTGTTTCCCATATGAATGCAGAGTTATTTTCCCTCCTACTGAAAATTATCATGAAAAAACAATTGCAAACTGAAGGGTTTAGGTCATTAAAAGGACAGAAAAATCTCACTGGTGACTGCTGGGGGAAACTGGACTGCAGCTAATGCTGAGCGATCAGTGCCCAGTTACCCTGGTCCTCTGCCTTCCTAAAGATTCCCTGAGTACTACTCATATGGAAGTATCTGCTTTTCCAGTGGTAACTCTAATTGCCTGGGGCTGAGGGAGTTTACCAAATTATTAAATTGCTCTTTTTTATTTGTTATGTTTCTGCTTTTAAAACAAAACAGTCTGTATTTTAAAATCCCTTTATAATGGATAAAAAAGTAAGGAGAGTCCCTAGAAGTTCGTATTATCATACCAAATTAATTACAGTCTAATTAGCCAGAACTGTTACTTGTTGAAATCCTGTCAACAAAAATAACTTACCCTTCCTGTTCAGATTACTCCAGAACCTCCATCTTCTTGACAAGGATTTTGAGAGACCACCTTCCCCCTGCCCCTTTCAGACTGAAGGCAGGGAATGAAACACAGGTGTGTTAACCATTGTAAACCAAGGAATGGTAGAAAATGGTGGGGAAAAAAGGGGACAAAGTTGTCCTAGCCAGCCCA
>JAVJGJ010000014.1:99696932-99732757 GCA_035590215.1 Microhierax caerulescens
AGGAGGGCTGCTTTCCCTGCCAAATCCAGGGAACACCCAAAGACAGATCAAGCATCCTGGTGTTACCAGGTCCATGTCCATGCCATGCCTGATGGCATCACCATCTTTCCAACAACATCCTAACACTCCTGAAGAGCTTTTCATTTTAAACTTGATCAGTTATTTGAGCCTGTTTACAGCATGACACCACAAATAGTTGTGTCAATGCAGTAAGGGCTCAGTGTGCTGCTGCTCAGGCATGGAAATAAGAGTCCAGGAAAAGTACCTATTTAAGGCAGTATTGTCACTAAAGCCTCCATTCCATCAAACTTTGGCCAGAGAATAAAAGAAAATTATTTTACACTGTAGCCTTCTCCTAGCCAAGATTCAGACACTTCTGAGTGAATAGTTCTGTGTTCCTGCCTCTCATTTCCTCACTCTCTTTTTATTCAGACATTTATTTATCATCCAAAACCATAAACCTAGAGATTAACTTTTTCCTTGCAGTGTGGTTTTTTTCCTTCTAGATCTTCCATACGACTAGCAGAAAATATTTGTCAGCTATTAATTTGTCCCCATTCTATTTATATTTGCATTCTTTCTTTCTGTGATAGCTACTTCACTTCACCCTCTGACATTTTATTAGTCCAAAATGGGAAACTCTGGCCCCACTGACGTCAAGAAGAATTTAGCTATTGATTTCACTGAAAATGCAATTTCAAACAGTGACCTGACAGACTGCAAAAAGCTATGCCCAGGCTCTCTGCATGCAAGGGGCTGTCACCCTCATCACACATCACTTTCATTTTCCTCTTATCCATCTCTAGATCCAGCTTAGAAATACTCATAAGAATCAGTAACAGACTGGAAAGATGTGAGCCTTGATATTAACTATCTGCTTATATAGTTTCTCTGATGTTGGCTTCAGTTACCCATAACTGGGGGTCATGCTTTCCTGCCAAGTCACTGAGCAACTTCCTCTGTTTAAATAGAATATATAAGCCTTACTCTTTTCCAGAGTTCATGACTCTTTTGTAAAGTGTTTTATGATACAGTTGTTATAGAATCCACCATCACAGTAACAGCTACAGACAAGGCTTCACTGTGGGCCTGGCTTCAAGCCCATTCAATTGAATGGAAGTTTTTCCATTGCTATCAGTGGATACATACATCAAACTGCACCACACATCCCACTGTAATAACACCGCAGTGTTTTGAGGGACATGTCTAGTCGCTGTTTTTCTAGGGAAAAGTTAGAGATCATGAAACTAACCCCATGCAGAGGATCCACAAAAGGCTCATGCACCTCTGAGGCCCTTAAAATAAATTTTGAATGTATTTTCAGAGAGTCTTTGCACTAGTACTCAGCACAGGAGCCATATTTAATCATTATTCATGAATTCACACAAAAATCCCAAACTTCTTTTCTTCCTCTTTCATCCATCATTTTCAGAAACTCCGTTCATGTGAGATTTAATATTGACTGCTCAATACAGAAAGGTGGAGCAACACATAGAGTGCAATACATCCTTTTACCAGGGTGTTAAGTCAGGTCAGCTCATTAAGTCATGGCCCTGCAGTAGTAAAATAGAGGTGGGCAATGGACTCTGAAGGGCTCAGGACCGCAGACACTTCTGCACTTTGGGGTAAGCATGGGGACACGTCCCCAGCATGTCTGTATCCCAAGTGCAACCATGTCGCAGCTTTAGCAGTTGCCTTTCTGCAGCGAAAGCACTTCCCTGTACTTCATGAAGAAAGAAATACCATATTTTTTCAGGGCATTAGTTTGTGGACCATTTCCTTTGAGATTATGTTGGGTGGCATTTAATTCAGCAAATGAAGCACCTACTGTGTAAAAGAGCATTTGGGAGATGGTGCCATTGGAGGCAATTAAGGAAAAGGCTAAATCAGCACATTGTATAATGCTTAATGGTGTCACATTAAAATCACAGTACCTTGTGAGGGATATTGGAATTCAGAGCAGGTTTTTTTGTCATATTTTTAAGTCTCACAGAGCACTTTTATTATTAGAGGAAACCATAATCTCGCTCTTGGCTACTTGAAATGACTTAGCTGTTGTGTGACCAGGTGAACCGAAGTATATTCATGGTGTTCTTGTCCATGCATTTTAAGCTGAACACCTAGAGGCACTAAGATGGAACTTTTACTACACTGTAGTGATTGTGTTTTATAGACACAATATTAATACATTCTCATACAAACAGCTTTTTTCACCATTCCTATAGATTCAGATTCATCTTTTGTAGCCTGACTCCAAGTGACAAATGCCAGATGCTGCAGAACAAGGACTGGACAATTTTAGAGAATGCTGGACCAAGGGCAGTTTTTTTCCCAGTATCAGTTTGAAGCACCAACTGACCTAACTTCTGAAGCATATGGGGAAAGAAGAGGGGTGAGCCTACACTTTCATAAATTCCTCTTAAGGTAGATCTGAAATAGTGCATTTCGTTTCCCATATGAATGCAGAGTTATTTTCCCTCCTACTGAAAATTATCATGAAAAAATAATTGCAAACTGAAGGGTTCAGGTCATTAAAAGGACAGAAAAATCTCTCTAATGACTGCTAGGGGAAACTGGACTGCAGCTAATGCTGAGCGATCGGTGCCCAGTTACCTAGGTTATCTGCTTTCCTAAAGATTCCCTGAGTGCTCTTCATATGGGAGTATCTGGTTTTCCAGTGGTAACTGTTATTGCCTGGGCCTGAGGGAGTTTAGCAAATGAATTCAATTGCTCTATTTTATTTGCTGTGTTTCTGTTTTTAAAGCAAAACAGCCTGTATTTCAAAATCCCTTTGTAATGGATAAAAAAGTAAAGAGTCCCTCGAAGTCCATATTAGCATGCCAATTCAATTACAGTGTAATTAGCCAGAACTGTTACTTGTTGAAATCCTGTCAACAAAAATAACTCACCCTTCCCGTTCAGATTACTCCAGCATCTCCATCTTCTCAACAAGGATTTGGAGAGACCACCTCCCCCCTGCCCCTTTTAGACTGAAGGCAGGGAATGAAACACAGATGTGTTAACCATTGTAAACCAAGGAATGGTGGAAAACAGTGGGGGAAAAAAAAAAAGAGGACAAAGCTGTCCTGACCAACCCACAGTTGCTCTTCCAGGGCAGGAGGGCATCCTTGGGCAGGCTGGCTCCTGCTTTCCCTGGTGTAACACTGCAGGCTGTCACTGCCTTCCCTGATTTACACCAGCCCAGACAGAGGGAGGCCCACTCCCGGGAAGCTTTATCTGCAATCCATTTAGAAAAGGGGCAGGTCCTCTCCTCTGACCTAATTGGAAACAGGTGGCATCCTCCTAATTGTGCGCTCTAACCGGTTCATGTGCATTAATGGAGGAAATTGGAGAGGAACAGCGTTCTGAGTTGTCATTAATTTCCTGCACTTGAAGGTCCATGCAGCGGGAACGCTGGCTGTTTGTCTATATATATATCATTCACATTGTTCTACTCCTTTATGTAGAAACTGACCTCAGGTAAAATACAAACACTGGGAGTTTTTTTCTGCTCTAATTCTATGCAAGTATGTGGAAGGATACTGTTACTCCAAAAGGCCCCTCATAACTCCTTTTGTCTATTTTTTTTTTTAATATAAAAACCCTCAAAATGCTAAAAGATGACTGCAGAGTTAATATGGCTCATAATTTTGCTCCTTTTCCTCAAAAGACCCTTTTCATGTTTGGTTCTGTCCACCTGCAAGGAACCCTGCAAGAAAGTGGTCTGGTCTGGTTAAAATATTGCAAAGCTGAAGCAGAAAGTGGCTGCATGGGGACACCGCTTTCTTCCAGGCAGGGTGGCCAAGGACACCTGGAAAGCCAGCAAAGCGGTGCAGGAAAGCCCCATGGACACGGCTGGTCTCTGCTGCAGTGGAGTGTTGTGGTCTCTGGTGGGAGCAGAGTGTCTTGCAGAGCCTGGAGAGCATCGGGCAAGTTATGAAAATCAGACGCTGGGAGCCGGAGAGGGACTTGCCCCACCAGCTGCCATCCCTTGTCTGAGGAGGGTGTCAGGGACCAGCGGGCTGCCCCCAAACCCAGGGTCCTCAGCATCTTGCCATATCCCAGCAAGTAAAAATTTTGGTGGTGCTTCTAGTTTTTTATCTGTTGGTGGGACCACCCTGCCTATGTCTTCTGCCCACTGCCAAGGGTCTCCTTGGGCAGGGGCTACACTGGCCCCATGGCAGCTGTCTCAGAAGAAGACACCCTGATGTTTCTGTTGGTGGTCCACTTAGACACGTCTGTAAGGAGATGAAGGCTTTATTATCCTCCTTCTGTGAAAACACTGTCACCAGTTCACTGCTTTTATCTTGTTCTCTTTTTAAAAAATATTTTGCTATACTGTTACTCCTCTGCTTCTTCATTCAAACTTGGGACACTTGTATCCACTTGAATATGTATGTAAAATGCTGCTCTTCTTAATTTGTCCTATAGCTCCTTTAAAACAGACCCTCTGAAGTTAAGCCTGCAAGGGGCCTTAAGCATTGCTTTGTTTGAACTTGAACTCTACAGCATCGGACAATGGGCTCCATTCAACCCCAAGCCTTCAGAAAGTTCAGGACTGAGACGGTTCTGGTACAGCCACTCTGGATATGCTTGAGGGAAGCTGAGCCCCAGCATCTCCTGTGCACAGCCCCCACACCACAGAGTCTGATGTATGGGGTCCATAGCGGGTCTTCACATGTCCCTGCTGGCAAAGTGTGGGCTCCCCCTCCTCCCCATTTCTCCATTTTCTACTGTGGAAGGCACCATAGCTGGGTGCAGCATGTGGAGCTAAGCTGTGTTTGTTTATGTACCTACGCAATAAAAGCTGTGATTTGGAACCCAGCTGTGTCTTTATGATTTCCATTGCTATTAAGGCTGAATGAAAAACAAATTCACAGCTCGTAGATAGGTGTTACATGCACCTGATTTAAAGACATGACCACATGTCCTGTCCTTCAGCCTTAAACTCGCAGCTGGATAAAGATATGCACCATTACCAAATTCCTCCTAGTCATGGCTAGGATGGAAAAGAAAGAAGATTGAAGAAGGGGAGGTTGGAGTGACAGGAAAAGTTTTCTGCAGTAACTCTAGCCTGAACTTGTATATGCTTATTTCTATAAGTGAATATTCAGTAGAGAAGTTGACTTTTCCCAAAAGTTATTATATTTAAAAATGGCTTTGGTCTAGATCTCTTCTGACTACAACTTAAAACCTTCAACAAATAGCCAACAGGATAAGGATGAGAAATCCCCTCTTCAGTCAGCCAGTCAGGAGGTTTACATCCTACAAAGTCATATGTGCTCTGAATACAGAGTTACATTAAAGTAATACAAAAAAAGCAATAAAACTTCTAGACTGTGTTTGTATTTTCAGTGTTTCTGCATCTGTACAGCTCTCAGTCCTGGGAACTCTCACACAGTCAAATAACTTTGAGGTATTTGAAAGTCACTGTAGGATTTGGAATCTTGATTGTATATATACATACATATCATATTTTGAATGAAATATGTCATATATTGAATGCGCTTAGGCAGAAATAGAAATTACTTTTAATTGCAATCAGGTGACTGTACATACCAAAGTCACTGTGATATGCTAAGAAGTATGCTAATGTCCCCTAGCATACGCTGATGCAGTGTCACCAAGATGGAGAGGAAAACAGAGAGAGATTTTTTTTGAGTGGGAGTTAGTCTGAAGGCAACAGAAATTTGAAATCCAGCCTCTTGCCCAGTCTCACCTTGCCCTCACCATGTAGCAGCCAGGCCTTGGGAACTGAGACCCCTCTGAAGCTTTCTCCTGGCTCTCTAATGTAAATGGTGTGTGCGGGGGCTCCCAGCTGCACAAAAGCTCTACTACAGTGATGGAGGACATCTCGCAGCTCCTATCACAGCCTTTGCTGTAGCGTCTTTTCTAGGATTTTATTCACCAAACAGAGCAGTTTTGTGATGTGCGTACTGAGATAGAGTCTTTTGGAAAATTGCTGCTTATCAGGTGGTATTTCAGGAAGTCAGCAAAACTGGGGGTCTCCTTTCACGGTTGGCCTCGAGACCACTGAAATGGACGATGCTTGAATTATTACCTGTGCTCTTTCCAGGTCCACTAATGCATGTGAAAAGGGGAACCTGCCTTCACTGTTATGGTTAACTGCAGAGTTACTGATGGGAATTCTAAAACTATTTGTGGGGTGGAGGTTTGGGGAACCAAAAGGGGCAAGAGATTTAAGGCAAGTCTGCTGGGTCCTGGCCAATCCTGTAGACTGAGAACTGAAAGTGGGTGGTCTTGGAAAAAAGCCAGTCAAAATAGGGCCAGGAGACGGTGTCATCCTTGACTCCAACACATTTATATTTTGGCTTTCTAGCAAGGGTTATTTCTTCTCTTTATTCTGCAGTTCAGCACAAACATCTCATTTTCTAAAATCTGTGGGACGACATGTTCCACCTGCCAGGTGCAACACGGCTGACCAGAAAAATCACAGCAAATTACTAGAAAGAATAGGCCAAGAGCAGGACCAAAAGAAAGCATCATACCTGCCAAGTCATCCAGCTAGGAGAAATCTTGGCATTAGACTATCAGAAAGGTGTGTGAAAGAATCTTGAACATTACAAAATAAAGCAGCTTGATGTCAGTGGGGCCTGCCCACACACTGAGCTTTGAAACCTACATTAAAATGTTTGTAGGACTTGTCTAAGGTGGGTGTGAGGTTTTGGTATCATCCCTTTAGCTGCCACTAAAATTTTAAGCAGAGCAGCTTGACATTTTCCTAGTAGTAGGAGGGATTTTTTTAATTTTAAATTTTTATTTATTCCTCTTGGTTTTGGTAGGGGCTGGGTAAATACATATCGGTTTTGTAGCACTTGTGGACTATTGCCAAAATCTGATTCCAGCTGAGCTGAGCTGTGCCTTGCATCACTGTTGGTACTGCAGGGCCCTTCCCAGGCCATGGAGTCCCAAGTGTGCCACCCACTGCCACCCACAATTTTGCCCTGGGTTAAAACACATTTTTAAGATTTTAAATTACAGAGACAGACTAGGCAATATTGTGGTCACTTGCTCTGCCTGCCCTGGCTTCACTTGCACACCAGATTTTCCCATCTCTGGAACTAAGATTAACTAACCAAAGGGACAAACATTTGTCTCTAACCTCACATTTATTCCATATATGGTTTCGTTTTTAACATATGTCTGTCAGCTTGAAAGCCTCAGTGTTTCATTTATGTTCAAGCATGGTGGGAATTGTTATTTGTTCCTGTAATTGATTCCACTCCAGTTTCTTGTTACTTTACTACTGTCATGTGATAAGGATTTCAGGTTAGACACATTGGTGAATGGCAGTGGTGATTTGGATTCCATATTATCCTTTGCAGGAAAACATTGCAGGGTATGTTAGATGCTATCTTTATGTTTTTCAGAGGGGTGCAGCTACAGCTGTACCAGCTGCAAACAGGCAGAGCTGTCAACAGCAGAGGATTTGCAATTAAAGTGTAAAACCAATTGAAACAGAAAAACGTTCTTTTTCCTTTTTAGTTCTTCAGTTTCACCATTAAATGACAAGACTAGATACAGAACATTTCAGAAGAGCTTACTGGATGCTGCTTAGGGCTAAGAAAATAAAAGTGATTTTTCAGTACATCAGCCAAACAAAGCAAATCAGCTCAAAATCCCTCTGGAGTGAACTAAGTTACAAAATATTTCAAATTCATTTTGTCTGGGAGGAAAAAAAAATCAAAACCGAAAGAAGGCATTCTTTTCTGCACAAAATAATACCTTCAACCTGAATAAAATACTGATTTCTGGGCTTATGGAAGAAAGGCAAACAAAAAATGAGAGCTAGGGCATTAAAAACTCCAAGAAGAAATGTCCCTCTTTTCTAACCATTTCAGGGCTGAAAGGACTTACTGGGATGTGGGTAAATTCAGTTATTTTCCTTCCTCTGCTCAAGGAGGCCTGACTCCCATCTCCCAGCCTCTAGGTAGTTTTGTGAACGTCTTCCCCAAATAAATGCATTTCCAGCCCAGATAGGTCTAAAGCCACCGATGATTCCAGAAAGATCAAGGCCACATTTTTCAATTAATTTTCTATTTGTCAATATATATGTGACTCTGCCCCAGTCTAGCACACAGTCTTCTAAATGTCATACATCCAATGTCTTAAATGTTTGGTTTTAAGTTGCTTTCCCATGCTCTAAACAGTGAAAGCATGTAAATCCGACTGAAATGGTGTCTGTGAAGGTGGTTTTAAAATGTCTGTGTAACTACTGAAGTCTTTCAGCAGGACTGGAGCAGCCAGGTTCAGATACAGACCTGGTCACCTCAGGAGCTCCTCTGAAAGGGACCAAAGAGGGTCAAATATCTTGAAGCCACAAAGCATGCAGGCTTCCTGACTGCAGTGCGCTGGGAAAGGGAAAAAGCTTTCCCATTTTCTTTTTTTGATTAATGTTTTTATTACACTTGTATAGGACAGACAGCAAGAGGGAAGGCATTTGGTAGCCACTCTGCTTTGAACACCAAAATGTCTCCCTGTGGCACCGATTTTCAGACAAAAAACATCTTGAAATCACTGCTGATGGGGTGGAGCAGTCACGGTCCGAGCCTGAGCCCAGCAAACTGGTGCATCCAGTCACATGGGGCTGGGGCTGGGGCTGGGGCTGGGCAGCAGCACAGGCACTGGGACAAAACCCAACACACCCTGTGATAACAGCAGGAGATAACCTACCCAGACAGAATCGCTCATCTTGGCTGCACTGGCTAGCAGTTGACCAAGGCATTGACTCCTAAATGTTTTGCAACATTCTTAAAAACCTTTTCCAGACTAACAGTGGCTGTTTTCCATGTTTGACTATTTTTATGCTCACAGTGAAATTTTCCTTCCCCTCAGTCATTCTTGTGATATCATGTACATTAATGGGAAAGTATTCCCTTTTCCTAGCTTTAAAGCTGTGGGATCCTTGTCCAAAGATCTTGTGTTCTTCTGTTACTGAGAGCAACACTGTCTGGCAGGCACGTCTTCCTCCGATGTGCCATGCCCTCATTTTGTGTACAGCAAAGCACGTCAGATGGGAGCAGTGAGGGACTGAAGCCAGGCTCTGCCCTCCGTGACGAGAGCAGAGCCAAGCACATGTGGAAGAGCATAGGTTGGATGGGGGAAATCTTCGATCTCCACCTTCATCTGCCTTGGAGGACCTTTGTCTGCCACCTTGGAAGAGCAAGATGGAGCCACGGCTACATCTGCAAAGCAAGATATTCAGACCCTGGTGGCACCCAGAAAATGCCAGTCAAAGAAAGGGCCCAACATTTCTGGGCTCCTAGATGCAAAACACAGATGAAAACAGAGTCTCCTTTAACAGAAGAGAAAGAAAAGGCCAGGCTGTGTGAAAAGACTGTTTTAGCTATCGGCAGCTAAACTGGTCTTTAGATGTTGCTGAGGTATTTATAGAGCTTCTGGAAAGGGATTTGAAAATATGCTGTAATTAAGCATTTGAACTGGAATAATGTTATGATAAATGATCATATGGAGGTCCCAAACATCTTAAATAGTCACTCTGTGCTCCTAAACCAGAATGTTATTGGCTCTGATCTTGATTTAATGTCCTCAAAAGGGGCTTTAAAAACAAACATGGGACACAGAAGTCAAGCATCAAGTTTTTATTTCAGAATTCAAAAGCCTAATGAGGTAAGGAAGCTACCGAGAGAACTATAAAAAGAAAGGCAAAGAAGTGAACAGTCAACAAACTTAAATAGGAGATGGTTGCAGATGTGCATGATCTACAACACAGGGCAAGCTAAACTTTTTATTTACATGTTAATCATATCCTTTCAGAATAGAAGCAAGAAGAAAAGGATAATTCCTTTTCCTGTACTTCATCAGTTTTCAGTGGGAGAGCCCATCAGCTGTAAAGAGGCTGATGGTTGTGGGGTGCTTGCCTTCTGTTCTGCTAATAAGGTTTTGATGAGCACTGTGCTTTTAGCCAAAATAATTGTATCACTGTGGTCCCTAACACAGATGTATGGGAACTGGCATAAAGTTTTGCCACCAATACATCAGTCTTTGATGATGATTATTCAGTAGCCTGAAAGTATATTTTCATCAATATAACTTCACTCATATGAAGGAGACCAAGCCAGTGTCCAGCCATCTCATGCCAAAGCTAAACTGAGAGGGCTTTACTAATACAGAGAAAATTTGCAAAAAGCAACAAAGATCACTCTGTGAAAACACAGGATGAGAACAATTGTGTGGAAGTTTCTCCCAGTTGCATTTGGGTCAGATGGCAATATAGCAGAAATTTCTGGCACATGCAATGACCTTGAAAATTTCAAAATGAAGGGATCAAAGGCAGGCACGCTTCTTCATCACAGATGACACACCAGTGGTAACTTGGTGCATCTTAAAACAGCCTCAACTTTACACAAATTCCAACATGCATGGTAGAAGCAATTTCTGCATTACATGGCTGTACAAAACAGCAATGTTAGCAGAAATACGCCAGTTGACGGTATGCTAGAGCTGTCACTTGAGCTGTGGCCTTTTTCTACCACAGATGTCTTAACTTTCAGAATGACTGAGTGAATTTTGGAAGAGGAAAGAATCCAAAATGCAACTGGCAATGGATAGTTGAATCTTTAACATTTTGGCACATCCTTACTTGGCATGGCTGCTTATCAGTGCTGAAGGAACTGTAAAAATTTACATCTCCCAAGAGACTTCATAGACATTCTTTCCTGACTGTACAACTATAAACAACACAACATTTTGACTTGAACTGTTTTAGAGGTGGTATAAATGGCAGGCCTTTTGAAGTCAAATGCAATAGTGACAATGCAGGCCATGGTGAAAAATGCCAGTGTGAATTTTCCCTGGACAGCCTTTTCCCTCATCTTGTCTGCTGTCTTTACTGACAAATTCAGGACTCTATTTTTTAAATGTTTGTCTAATTAGGGTTTTCCTCTCCCTGTAATGAAGGCTGGAGCTCAGGCACGTTTCCCTGTTCTCCAAAAAAACACTCAGAAAGAGCAAACAAATTGGAGAATCCAAACAATTCCAACAGTGGGGTATGGGCAATCTGTCTTCCCTCAATACACATGCCAAACAAGTACCCTGACACCATCCTCATTCACCACACAAAATCTATAGCAAGTGCAAACACCCTTTTCCTTCCTTTCAGTTCAGTTTTAACTATGCAGAAACTAACCTTGACTTGCCATAGGAGAGATGTGTATACTTTCCTCTTCCTGTTTTTCTATAAATAAGCTGAGTTTTGCATCATTGTATATTAAACACTGTTTTCCTTAAAGCTCTGTGACAGACAAACTGGGCAGGACGTAGCATGTGATCACGGGGTGAGTCTGTGGTGCTGTTACTGACAGCAAGTCCCTAACTCTACAAGCAGAGCTTTGTTGACTTCAGTGAGCTGAATCCTGGCATGAAGTCTTGGGCTGAACAAATATCAAAGTGTGGATCCTAAGGAGACCTATGCCTTAAGAACATTAACAATGCTGTAAGAGTATTAAACCTGAATTGTCCTGACTTCTGTGTATAGAGTCAATCTTCAGTTTAATGTTATATTAATGGCATTTTTATGCTGCTATTCAGATCCATAAACCAAACAGGCTAACACGCATATACAAATGTTAAGAGCATTTTTAAGCTCCTCCAAGATTTTGTAAGCATAGGGGATAAAGCTAAATGGAACAATTATTCTAGCATAGTATTATATATGGTAACGTCCTGAATAATTCCAGATGTGTGGTGTCCCAAAGAAGTGAAATCAATCAGTCAAAAGCAATTGGTCCAGTGAAAGTACGAATGTGTGTGTGGAAAAAATAAGGCACGAGGGCCTTTGACCACTTCTGTGATTTTTTAAAAGCTGCTAGAGGTTCTTTGTTTGGGGTGGGTTGTTCAGCTAGCATCCTGGCTTGGCTTAAACAGTCAGGAGACTTTCGTATGTGAATTAACGTGTCATTTTGCAAGAAGCTGACAGGGCATATTTTCATTTCCCCTCGATATGTCTGTGTATATATGTACATATATGTGTGTATAGATATATCTGTATCAAATAAATATATATGCCAAAATAAATTTCACTGTAAAATGCCTTCTCGTATGGAGTCATGACTAGGTTTCAGAGCCTGGCAGGGTCATAACTCAATCTGCAGCACAGCAATGACAGGATATGCTCTGAGCTGTGGCTTGAGGCAGCTCTGCAGCTATTCTCCCTGGTACAGGGGGACAAAAATAAAGATCTCTGTTTCCTAACAGAATCAGTTAAAAGAGAGTTATGTCCAGCTGAAGCCCCTACCTCCCCTCAGCTCTCTGATGGCTGGAAAAGCTGTGAGCTCAGATATGGTTTTGATGTAGCTGCTGCTTTGCAGTTTCTTCTCTTTTCTCTCCTCAAGGCAAAGCAGAGGACCTCCAGGTCCATTGGAGGGCTACTCTTCCCTCCACCCCTGAAAGCTGTTGCACAAGCTGTAATTCACCCTGCCCTGCTTGACTATCCTCTCTGTGCAGCACTGACCCTCAGGGCACACAAATGCCTCCCTCCCTCCTCTGCCCTCACATCTTTCTGCATGGATGGAGCCTTTACTCCACTTCCTGGTCTCTGCAAGGGACACCAACCCACCCAATGATGAAGCCAAATACCAGCAATTGCTCAACACTGCATCATCCCTTGCTCTTCTGCCTTGGTACTTCAGCCAGCACCTCCCCCCAAGAAGAAGCTTACAGCCCTGACACTTGTTTTTTGAAGTTTGAAGTCTTTTTGTGGAGCTGGGCTCACACCCTCAGCCTGAACAAGAGAATGTCTGGGGAGAGCTTCAGTCCAGATTCAAAATGTATGTCTAGCTCTTGTTTATGTACAGCAAAGGCAAGAGCATGGCTGCATCTGTGGATACACATGTATTCAGTCTCCAGGGAAATCCAGGGTTCAGACTTGCTGCTGGCCCCTCTTTCCTACGGTGAGCTGAAGGGAAATCCACACGCCCCATGGAGCAGCTCTGAGTCTGGATGTGGATCTTGCAGCTGGCTGTATTTATAACACGCCTAGGAGTAATCAAATCCCACTCTGTGACTAAGATGATCGTGACAATAACAGGAACATGCTCCACTTTTCCTGAGCAGTCAAGTTCATGGCTCTATGTGTTGTACAGCAGCTGCATGAGAAAATACAGTTTATGGGCTGTATGTTTGCTGTCTATGAGACATCATGAATAATTTTAAATCTACAGAATCATGAGCTTTTCATTCTAGAGTGAGTAGCTACTTCTTCAGATGGCAATAAACACTCTTTGCACAGTAGGTCTTAGTAATCAGACAAAGGAGATCCTCAGAGAGTGTCACCAATGTTGGGAAACTCCTCTCAGGTTTAACCACCAGGTTCTCAGTTTTATGGATAACCCTAATGTTAGCCATTAAAAATTAGCTGGTGAGTGAAAGCTGTAACCAAGGCTGGCTATGAGCATAACAAGGGAAATAATATTAATCAGGACCGTGTTCAGCTTCCTGCTTTTGCTGGCTTCCCACCAGGCCTGTTTAATAGCCCTCCCTGCAGCAGGCATGGAGGAACGGGAGTGCAGCGAGTTGGCCGCTGAAGTTAGCAGGAGCTTTCCTTTGGCCTTCAGTAGAACAAGGCACTTGGGAATTCACCTGGACTTCTCAACAAAAAATCACAGAGCTACAGAGAGGACCTTGGTATAAGATGTTGAAGTGTTTTTGGTAAACAAGGGAGCCTAAAGCCGCATCGCAAATTCACTAGGTTTGCTCTGTGTACTTCCAGGGCTCTCTGAGGACACCACCAATGTTATCTCTTTGAAGCCGTGCAATAGCTATGGGCAAATCTGAACTACCAGCTTGCTGTAGGAAAGCCGGGGGAGCACCTTACCAGTGCTCACCCCCACTTCCCCACGTCATGTGTGAGAGCTGCCCGGCCAAGCTGGCCAGCCCCACACAACACGTGGTGCGGCTGCAGGCCCGTACACTGTGTCTCGGCTGTATCTCGTGCTGCCAAAAGGCACAGGAAAGGCTCCAGCTGCCTCTCGAGCTCTTCCCTGAAAATTACTGCAGTGCAAGGCTCGTGATGATGCAACCAGGTGGACAGTATGTTGCTTCTCATTTTTGGAAGACAAGCAAAGGACCTGACTGACTTCCAGCTAGCTCTGCAGCACATAAATAATGTTAATGCGTGGAGTATTTGGCAGGAGGAATCCCCCATAGCAAGAGTACAAGCACACTGGCCCGAAGCCCCGGTATTTCTCCGAACCAGAGGATCCATTCAGCCCAGGCAGGAGCGCCTGGGAGGCCATCCTCGCTGGAGGAAGCTCAGCCTCCAGCCCCCGGGGATGGGGAGCCTCCAGCTCCCCCTGAGGGGAGCTGAGCCTGGGGGGAGCCTTATCCTGCCTCATGGTTTCTAGAAAGACTCATGCAATTTTAGTAGCCTTTAGTCATGGGGGATTACAGTGGACGGGAACAGCATGGGAATGCTGCTTCAGCTGTTTAATAAGGAAGGGGATTTCACTGTCCTTTTACAATAATCAGAGCATGCTTGTCTCTATTTTCAGTAACATTTGTCAGGGACCTGCGCTCATGGGTGAGGAAACAGGGACTTTGTAGAATCGCACTTGTATCTGCAGTGCTTGGGATGTTTTCTGAGCAAGAGTCATGTCCTACCAGAAGGTGGTCAGATGACAGGGAAAAAGCCAGTGGCCACTTTGGCAGATGCTGTAGCATTCAACAGAGAGATAAGTGGATTTCAGATGCACTGAAAGCTTCCTCTGTATTACCCATCCTGTGACACAGCGTCCTGTGCCAGTAACAGCGAGATAATAATGAACAGCTTTGCTTATTCACTAGGTTAGAGACACTCACCTGGAGGTAACTTTTCCATCCTTTTTAGTGACAAAGGTGAAAAATTTGAAGCATGTTTGTAAATGAATGAACAGAAGGGAAGGAAAACTGAAAAACCGGAAGCCAGCTATCCCAACAAGATTTTTAATATCACACAAACCATGATAAAATCGTTCTCTTGTTGCCCATCCAGGGAGCTCAGTGAGTGAGCCAGGACTAGGGGAGCAGGACTGGGCACAGGTGACCTGCAAGGCAGCATGAGACAGGTCTTGGGGGCTGCCATGGGGCTCCTGTGGGCAGGGCTGTGCATGGGCATCCCGAGTAAGGCTGCTCAGAGCCATCCGGGACAGTGCACCCAGGGGCCCAGTTATGGCTGAGTCAGCTTTTGTAGCAAGGCAAGTCAAAGGTGAGGAGACAGGGGAAGATAGGTCACAAATATGCAGCCTGAGCCTCCAAAGAGGGGTCTGCATTCCCAGGGAGGCCGAGGCACTTGGGCTGGACCTAGGGATGGAGATGGATGGCACATCTCATAGCCTAAACATGTGCTACAGGAGTCCAAAAGCCGATATTTTTCTGTCCTGTGCTTAGTCTCTGGTGGCATGGGGCATGCCTCCACAGAGGCAGCTGCCTCTTCGCCAGCAGCCCAGGAAGTGGCACAGTCTGCTCATGGGGTCAGGAGGGTGGCTGTGGTGGCCAGGGAAAGACAGCCTACCTTTCCTTAGGTCTGCTCTCATGGACGTGTGGGGATTGACCTCCGTGTGGGCTTGCTCTGCAGTTGGGTATTTTAATGTAACTGTCACCATCACCCTGTCTTCATGACCAGATTAAGTTGGTTTTAAGGCATTTTCAGAGCAGTAACCACAGGATATTTTTAACTGACTTGTGCTTGCAGGAAAAAATATAGACACTTTTATTTAAATACAACCTGAAATTACTCAGCCCATGTTCATAGGGCATGTCAAGTGGGATGTGCAATGCCAACATGTCCTACAATCATCATGACATAGCTATATATGATGGAGCATCCATTTTATATAAAAATCTCTGTGCTGAGCACGAAGTGAATGGCTTTTTTACATCTGATGTTTAGAGGGGGAACACCATAAAATCAGCTGCTAAAGAAGCTTCTGTCCAGTTTGCTGCCCTACTGTGCTGTCCAAAATAACATTCTCCCTCTGCAGGCAGCAGTTTAACATCTTCTTGTCATGAAGGTGACACCTTGCACAACACAGAGGCCCTTCTGCAGGGAGTCTTTGGGAGAGAAACCTTTGCCAGCATTAACTATTGATAAACAGGGCTGCCTCCAGTCAGGCCCTGGTCATCTGTGCTGGAGCCATCTAAAATCTTATTGCTCTTTGCCTTGCTGTTGCAGGAGGTTGTCACCCCCATGTCATGGGTAACCAAGGAGATGGTGTGCTGTAGGGTCTGATGGCAACTCACATCATTGGTGGCCAAGGGGTGGCACGGCACCCAGCCCACTGTTCTTGCTCTGAGGGGTTTGGCAGGCAAACAAGGCTGTGAGATGGGGCAGTCAATTAACTCAGCCTGGCTCATAGGAGCTCAGCCACTCATATGTAAGTGACTAGACCCCCTCACAGCAGTCCATTCCTTATGCTTGCACAGGGAAGCCTGTTCTTGTGGGCCAAATGGGAAGAGCAGAGCCCCCACAGCACATTGCAGACTGAGCATTGTCCTGGGACCAGCTGGCACTTGGGCTGTGTTCCTACTTGATGCCAACTACACTGACTCTACTGGGCTGGTTTATATCAATCTTGAGTCTGGCCTTCAGTCTGTACACCAGCCTTCAAGTGATTTTAACCAGATCACGGCACATGGCACGTTGCAGGTTTCTCCATTGAGATTTCACATTATCCACTGCTGCCGGATCAGGAAGGCTCTGTTCAGTTTAATCATGCCAATGGTGCTGAGCTGCTCCACAGAAAAAATTGCAAATTTATAGGAACTTGTCCTCTAAAAGTAGGATGTTGCAGTATCAGAACATCCCGCCTACATTTCTGATTAAAAAAAACACACATTGAGTTATAAAAAGCCATTGACATTGCCATCCTTCCTCTTCCAAAGAAAGAGTTACCATCATAAATAACAAAACAGCAACCAACACAGAGCAATTTTGCATACTCCTGTCAAGTGCAGAATTAACAGAAGATATCATTATTCCTGTATTATACATATCAAACTCAGGAAAACATGAGGATCTGAGACAGAAATAATAAACAGACAGGAGAAATCAGCCAGCGGCACATACAGACACTATGTACCGTGGAGGGATTTTTCAGGCTTTGGTGACAGAAGACATTTGGATTCAGAAACATTTGCCAGGGGCCATCACTTGCTGGGAAAGCTGAGACCATAACGCCTTTCAGTTCTCTTTCACGGCAGCCTGGTGTGCGTGTGGCCATGCAAGGCTAACATAAGTTAATGAAACAAGTGGCAGCATTTTATAATCCACACAATCACTGACAGGATTTTTCTATCCTTTGTTGCTGTATTATTGCTGTGTGGCCTCTTTTATGGTAGGGTGGATCTGGACCTACTGTATCAGCATTTATGAAGCCAGCATGTTCATCTGATCATAGAAATTTTTCATGTATGAATGCCGGTTTGATAAATGAATGTTGGTTGATAAAGGAAAAAAAACCAAGGAGATGGGGAGGAAAAATGGCTCAGTCTTTGATCTGCTGTGAAGGTTATTGTGGGACAGCGGAGGAGCCATGGGTGCTGAGCCGTGTGACGTGACAGCCTGCAGAGCCTCTGACAAATGGGCTTTGACAAGAGCAATTGACAAAAGCAAGAGCTGGTGCCTGAATTTTAAGGACTCTCTGCTTTTTTTTCCCCTTGCTTTCAGGAAGGCTGCTGTCAGACAGCTGTTTGATGCAAAGCAGACTGATATATTACACAGTCCCTGTGGGGATCTGAGGGAGGCGAACACATGAGCTAAACCACCCTCTGGCTGCCCATCTTCACCACATCATGCCAAGGTGCCTGGCGGTCCTTACCCAGCCTCCTGCCTTGCTTCAGTGCTGGTGGGTCACCTCCGAGGGGCCCGTGAGGAAAGCTACATATATTGCATTAACAAAGAGGCCCTGCCTGATTTCCCCATAGTACCTGAGGGGAAATTCCCTCTAAGCATCTGTAAAACTGATTTAGGCTTTTCCTCTAACCCCCACATAAACGACCCTTTTTGCAGGGTCTGCAGAAAATAGACACAGCTTCTGGATGTGGAGAAGATGGTTTACCACACTAATCAAAATTAACTCCTTATTGCCCTGTCCTTCTTCATCGGTTTGCTGCAGGCTGCAGTATCCTTGGGAGAGGAACCATCTTCGTTGTGAGTATTTGCACAGCACTTAGCATAAATTCCTCGCTGGTCCTCCATGCAGTCTTCCAGGCATTCCAGCTATCCGCTTAATATAGTAAAGCTACAAGTAGCTCTCTCACAGGGCTTTAGCTGGGACAGGCATTCATTGTTCATTCCTCTAAAATCCCGTTCTCTTTGTTTCCTTCCAAATATTTAAACAAACGGTATTTTTATTTCAGGCTCTTCAACTCTTTCCCACACCTTGTGGCATCTTCCCAGACAAAAGTGCCAAGATTCTCAGATCCTGATGGATTATGGTGAGCAGATATGCGCACGTGGAGGACACAGGCCCAGAGCTTCATCGGTGCCTCAAGAGCTCTATAAAATCCTACCTCTGCCTCTGTTTTCCCAACAGACATTTATCCCCTGTCTGTTTTCACAGCAGACACAAGCAATGAGCTTGGAAGGCAATCAACACTTGTGGGCTACCTCGGCTTCAGGGTTGCTTTACACACATGGAGCTGCATAGAGGAAAAACCAGACCCATGCTTTTAGTTCAGTGGCTTCACCTTAAAAAAGACCTTATAGCTTTGCCTTGAAAAATTAGCAGCATAAAACTTCATAGCCAGCTGGCGACTGCTACGCATTTCAGTCAAAACAACAGACACACAGGATGGGATGGGACGAGCTGGGCCAAAGTGCCCAGACCCTCAGTGGTATGGACAACTAAACCCCACCTGAGAGTTCAGAAGGGCAGGCAGGGAGTTCAACCTATGTGGCTGTGCGACATCTAGGCTGTGGCTAGAGGGTCTTGCACAAAGCTTGTCCAGCAATTAGCGTTAGAGTTAGGGTAAGGTTTTGGGGTTAGAGAGGCTGACAACAAAAGACGAGGTACAACAAGCACACGGATGGAAAGGGAAGTGTGGGCTGACTGACTGAGCCCTTGTCTAGAGTTTGATCATCACTTAGGACTACATTTGAGAGAAGAAGGAATCAAAGACTTACAGTTGGAAGGAGGATGGCAAGAGGATGGCCATGGATGTTATGGGTTGCTCAGAGAGCTTAGCCGGGAGATATTTTTCCTTAGGGCAATATCTAGATGACCTTGTCTGCAGGTAAATCTTCATGTCACCATTCAGCTGGGCATTAACATTGTGGGTTAAAAGAGGGAGAGGGCCTGGATGTTCAGCTTTCATGTGGGTAGAAAAGAGCTGTCCAAGGGAACTGATGGCTGCCAAGAGAGCTTAGTTGCAAGATTTTTTGTTTGGGCTATGTTCAAGTGACCTGTCCAAAAGCCAGTCTTCATGGAGGGTTAGTTAGGGTTAAGGCTGAGGGATGGGGGTAGCATGAACACACAGTACAATCATTGTGTGCAACGGGAAAGGTGTCTGCAAGAGAGCTTGGCTATAAGATACATTTTGTATGGGATATCGGAAGGGGCATGGCCAAAGGATATCTGTCAAGTAATGTTAGGGGTAGGGCTAGGGTTGAGGCAGGGAGGCAGCCTGGAATTGCAGCTGACTTGGGGATGGAAAGGACTGCTCAGAGGAAGTGTGGTGCCAATAGCTGTGCCAATAACTTGGCTGTGAGTTATTTTGTTTAGGGCACCTTGTCCAAATGTTGACTGTCAGTTAGTGTTAGGTTTGGGGATTGAGTTTGGGCTAAGAAAGGGAGATGGCCAGAGTTGCCATTGTCTTGGGGTGGAGAAGGTATCTATGAAAGGGAAGTGTGGGCTACCAAGACAGCTTAGATGCAAGGTATTTTTCATTTGGGCAAAGCCTGAGAGTCCTTGCTCATAATCAGTTGTCAGTTAGCATCAGGGTTGGGGCTGAGAGAGGGGGAAATCATGGAGCTGCATTTGACATCAGGATGGAAAGGGAAGTGTGAGTTGCTGAGAGAGCTTGGCAGTGAGATATATTTTGTCTCGTTAGCCTCTCCAAAGGTTAGCCACCCATGACAGTTTAGGTGAGTTTAGGCTTAGGCTTAGTGTTCAGAGTGAGCCCACATTTGCTATTGGAGAGGGGCTTGAAGAGGTCTGCCCAAAGGGAAGGGTGGGATGTAGAGAAATCTTGGCTGTGAAAAAGATTTATCTGGGATATATCTGTGGGGCCTTGTCTAGCAGTCTGCCTTCCACCAGGGCTGTAGCTGAAAAAGAAAGCCTAGTGCTGCTTTTGGAAAGGGGTTTCTTGAGGAAAGTCTTGTCTGCAAGTCAAAGGCACGTAGCTGAGGCCCTCTTGTTCAGGTGCTCCTTACTTGCTGCACTGTAGTCCAGTCCCCCCAGTGAGCAACTGGTGCAAACCTGGAGCAATTCTCCAGTTTGGGTCTATCATTTTCTGTCCATATGTGGAGAAAATGATATTGTAAGCTTGAGGTTATTTGTTACTGTTTAATCTCCTCCCAGTATCCCAAATATATTTTTTTCCTGTGTGTTGCACACAGCCTTTATCTGGATTGTAGGGCTGGTTTGAAAATAAGCATTGTTTCACTCAGTCATGGTTTAGGAGGGAAGTTGTGCGAGTTTTATTATCACAGATTGGTCCAACTGCCACATTTTAAACAATTCTGCCTAAGGTCAGCTTGTTCTGCCTCCTTCCTGCTACACTCTGTCCGTGCATCTAGCCCCTTTGCAAGGCTGCTTGGCCCCGTCCTCTCCGACCGCTCATGGGGAGAGCTCAGGGATTGGGCTTGGCCTGTGGGACATGGTCACGGGTCCCAGCATAGCACTGCTGCTGGGAACAAGCCTTTCTGGAGACAGAGCTCCGGGAACCTTGCAACGAAGTATTTTCCCAGCTGCAGCTTGAGATATGGCCTCTTCCCCATCACACTCCCTGGGCCGTGTGGACTGTGGGGTGCACTGGTGTACAACAGAACTGGAAGCTTGAGAGTCAGAAGAGCTGCTGGGAGAAGTGACTGCTGTATCTCTCCAAATTTATTAATTAAAATTCTACCTACTTAAGCCTTGCTGCCAGCATCTTCCCCATGGGGGAAATTCCCCAAAGCTTAGGGGAGCAAGAGGGGATGCAGCTCACCAGACAGCACATCTGTTTGCAGCTGCCCTCTGCAGAACTTAACTATCACCTGTAGAGGAGCAGCACAGGGGATGTTTCAGAGTGCTAGCTTTACCCATCCTTCTGTCATCTCCACCTTTTGGAAGGAGTTAACCATGTGCTTGACTCTAAGTGCCATGAGGTTGCCAGTAGGATTTTACTCAGCTGGCTTTACCCCGCTCCACTGCTCCTAATATCTCTACTTGTCCAGTCTGTGCATTTACCTAAAAAAGTGCTGGTTCACATTTTTGGGGTGGGCGTTTTTTGTGTGCCCCCCCTCCCAATGGAAAGAAAAACAAGTTCCAATCCAGTAAAGCACATGCTAACCTTAAATTCATGTCTGAAACACATGTTTTGCTGGACTGGAGCTAATGTAGACTTTTTCTTAGCTAGTCAGTGGCAGCCTGGCATTGCTTAGGAGGATGTAGCAGTCCAGTAGGATCTATTTTACAGACATGCCCTGAGGTTTTAAATTGTCTTGGTCTTTCACATAATTTGAACAAAACCCACAAAGCTGCTATATAACTATATAACTCCCGTGCTTCAGTTATTTCAGGGCTGTGTCCTCCTGCACTGAAATACATGAGACTGAGGAAAGTTGCCAAGACTCTGAAAGGTAGAAAAAACAGGAAAGAAGAGTCATTAAAACACTTAGCACCTGCCGTGAATGCAATTTGCTGCTTTGTTGTGTTGTAGAAAGACTAGCTAAATTTTCACAGTGACAATTAGATATAAATGAGATGCATCCCAAATTTTACACATAAAGAAAAGGAAACAAAGACTGTAAAAGCCCAGTTTTCATACCTATGAGGGGCTCAGTACTCCTCTTAGAGGTAGTGGGAGCTGCCAGGTTTATGCCTTTGGAAGCACCATAGGAAGCATATGGAGGGTTATACGTCCAGCCCAGACCCCCGAGGGAAAAATGACTCAGAGTAAAACCTCTCATGTTGACATCCCTGCTGTGTTCCCACCCTGCTGTCCTCGATAGACTACATCAGCTCGTCATGAAATTGCAGGCTGTTCCTCATCATCATGGAAACTCTGTTCTTCAAGCGGAAACCAGAAACGCTATTTTCCTACAAGCGCCAGAATTTAGGCTCGCTTGTGTTTCCCTCACGATCTCTAATGGGAAACAATGACAGAAAAAATTATGCCTGACTCATGCCGTTACTGATTCATGCCTGAGGAGCCCCAGTATTAGGAAGAGCCATGCAGATAGTCAGGGAGAGCTGTTATTCAGTGGGCTGAGGAACATTTGCATTTCTTTTCATATAGCCTCTTGGCATTTCACAGGCTGTGGTGTGGGTAAGTGTCTACACGAAGCCATGGGGGGCAACCTAGAAGGACTTCACCCTGGAGCTGCACAGCTGCTGTCAGCAGAGGAGTCCCCTGGATTTTTTCTGGTCAGAGTATCTGGTAGAAATGGGTCCTTAGTGCAATTCGTTGTCGTGAGTCGCCATGCAAGGACCAACAAGCTAGTTCCATCTTACGTGAAGCTTTCATGCCTACCACTTGTCTGCTCCCAAGTGCGAGAGGACACGAAAGTGCCCGGTGCGCAGGGCTCCTCGCCCTATGTCCCAAGCAAAATCAACCCTGTTCTGGGGGCAGCTCAAGAGCCCAGCAGATACCAACTCACACTTTACAAGGAGAGATCATACCAGACTAGGGGCTCAGGGAGCCTGTGCTCCAGGCTGCTGCTGAAAGAGCCACAACCCAAGATCACGGACCATCCAGGGCCACCATGGGGCTCATCACACAGTCCCATCTATCTTGCACACCTACTATGTCCATCTGGGCCCCATACTTTCTTCTTATTCACAAAGCCACAAAACAGCACATCTTGGCCCATGAATTTTCTCTACCCTTTACAATCCCTGGTAAAATAAGCTCCAGGGCCAGAATATCTTGTAATCTAAACAGGATGGGAAATACAAACAAGACAGGAGGATGTCCCCTCAGGAAAGAGGGACATGGGGGCGATTGATGAGAGGAGGGGGCAGGGACTGATTGCAAAGAAATGTTTTATGGTAATCCTTGGCTTAATAGAACTAAAATAGGGCAATTTCTTATTCTGAAATCTGTCAGTGCTGCTTTCAGTGACCTCTGGCAAATCAATTCATCTTTGTCTGTGCCTCTGGTAAATGTGAATAATATAGCCATGCTGTCTGGAGAAGGCTTGGTAATTTTCAGATGAAAGATGTTTTATTGGTACCAGTATCATCCTTCATTGTCATTAGCATGATAACAGATCTATCACCTAGCAACAGAGTGGCAGCTCTCCCCACTCTGGCTGTCCACGCATTTTTCTTGAATTTTACTCTATAGCAGTCTGCTTTTTATTTGTAAAGACTTTACAGCCTGTGACTGTTCTTCTTCCCTTAACATTGCCTGCTACAGACAAGCACAGCTGCTGTGTCCCAGGTCTCCCCTGGCCCCTTTCAGTCTGCCCTTTTACCTCATCCTGGACTCTGTCATACACGTGAGTGGTGAGAGAGTATCACCCTGAGCTGACACAACAAACAGCATTTGCGTCTCTTAGCTAAGGCAGCCCTAAAATTTTGCAGAAGAAACCATTTTCATAGACATTCCAGGCATCAGTTTTAAGGACAAAGATGCATGTACATAAATAACAGCAACCACTAAAGATCAGGAGCCTTGCCAAATCCTGTGATACCTTTAGATGTGTGATAGGAGCAGTCCTTCCACTTTCAAGTGGTACACAGACCAGTCCAAACCACTAAGAGCGTTAGCATCAGAAACCAATTGGAGAGAGGATCAAAGGGAAAGGCAAGGGTAGAGAAAGCATTGTCCTTCCTTATCCAAGTACAGCCATTCCTAATACTTAAGGGAAGTAGTTGTTTTTTTTAAAAAAAAAAACAGAACCAAGATCTCCAATGCTTGAGTCTGGATCAGAACCTGAATCCAAGATCAGATCTGTGGGTTCATTACTACAGCGAGCTATACCTTACCTCCACTGAGTTCAGTGAAGCATCACCGATTTGCTTTAGCTGTGGATTTGGGCTAAAAATACTTTTAGTTAATTTGCTACTTTCTCTCTCTTTTTTTTTTTTTTTTTTTTTTTAAGTGCCCCTGTCTCTGATTTGAGTGAGGATGATCCTGTAGCTTAAAACATGAAGATGCACCAGTTCTGCTTGTACTGCAAGATACTTCAAGGACTGGTATCCCACTGCCCTTTGGGAGTGAGAGATCTGGTAGATTTGGCTTCTCTGCTTGGGAATGACTGCTATAAAACAGCACTGTCCCTGGTCCATCAGTCTGACACTTCACAGGAGGATAATGTGCCAGCAGGATATTTATTGCCCAGTACACCCCATGCTGTTCCCTTTGGTTGTTGCTGTAAGGCAGAGTGATTGCTGGCATTCAGTGCATATGCAGCTCCTTTCTAGGGGAAGGGACAGGAGGGAGTCTGGGTTTCAGATGTTTCTGGGCGTCAGTGCTGTGGGAGAAACCCACCCCTTCTGCCTCAGAAGATGCCTATCAGGAGGAGCACAGATGTTCGCTCATGGAGCTGATGCATCCGTCATCATTAGGTTTCATTATAGAGAAAACTCTGTCAGGACCATTGCTTTTTTCGCAGTGTTAGTGCTTTTGAGTACTTTTCGTGTGCTTCTTTCTTAAAGGAACACTGGTCTCACGTGTGAAAAGAAAAGATGTTTTTAGTGTCTCATTTAGCTGTCAGGATCCATTTCCCCAGCCTTGGCTTCCCCCAATCTCTGCAGGTTGCTGCTCTTAGTAGCTCTTCTGAGTCCCGGCAACCTTCTCCCCTTTCTCTATTCTCAAAAAAGTAGAAAAAAAAACCCAACACTGGAAGAGAAGTAAATGTGGAATAAACAAAAACTTCTTCCCTGCACCCCTTCCCATTGCCAGAGCTCTGTTCAAGCACAGCAGCTTTGAAGAGGCTCCTCACTGGAAGACAGGCTATTTTTGGTAGCACTTATGCAGCAGCACATTAAGTAGTAAGGGAGGACTAAAGCCGCAGGAGACCCGTCCCGTTGAATAGGAGCCAGAGCGCACCTGACTCAACATTGCTAAAGAAGCAGATTTTACTAGAAACTGCAGTTCCTCCAAAGATGTATACGGAGGTACTCAGCCGCCTCCCTCAGTCAGCAAGGGCAGATCATTCAGTCGTGCTCCTCCATCCACTGGCTCTCCCCACTGACTGGGAAGGGTGCTTCACTGCCTGATTTAGTGAGCTCAGCGCAGCAGCACCTGGGTGCCAGTTATGAATGTCTCCCACAGCCTGCGCTGGTCATGCATCTGAGTTAGCGGCCTGATGAGCAAGAGAGAAGGCATTAGTTAGAATGGATCTTATCTCCCTTTCCACGGCTGCCAGAAGCATGGCTCTCCCTCACTGGAAAAAACACCTCCCCAGGAACATGTTATAGGCTCACAGCTACTTGCTCCCTAAGGAATAGCTTCTACAATAAACATAGGCAGGGGGAAATACGGAGAAGTTGTGCACAAGGATTTTTAGAACCTGAATTTAAAAAAAAAAAATGCAAAAGAAAAAGGAAAGCCCTTGGGTGCTTGCTGGGGATTTGAGAAGGACTGAGATGACAGACTTAATAGCCAGTTGGAAGTAGCTGGTTGCATTTTAAAGGGGGTGGGGGATGGGGGGAAGAGGGCATCACTGCATGACAAAAAGAGTAGTTGCATGAGCAGAGAATCACTGAATCACAGAATGGTTGGGGTTGGAAGGGAAGTCTGGAGATCTTCTAGTCCAATCCCTCTGCTAAAGCAGGTTCAAGTAATTAAGGGAGTAATTAAACCAACCCTCCCATGGCCAGGGTCTGTGAAGCCCATGGGAGGACACAGGCTGTGGCTGGTTCTTTCCCACAGTTGTGGTGGGCACAGCAACTGTGTCCTAAGCAGGTACTCTGGCTTTCATGGGAACTGGGTGCAACCTGCAGCCCATCATCTTTGGGGAGGCAAGCAACAGCTCCCTCCTCTACCTCCCTGTGTATTTTCATGAAATTTCTAGGAACAATATGATTTCTGCAAGTGCTGCATCCCGGTGAACTGCAGCTGAGCTCGGCCAATGGTGCAGAAATGACCATTGGGAAAGAGAGACATACCCACTGAGGAACAAAAACCGACTAATAATGTTGCAATGCCTGCCTGCTCCCACTTAACTTGTGTGTGAATCAGGTAACAGGCACACACTTGTGAGTTATATATTCGTGTCCAATAATATTAATGTATAGTAAAATACATGAATATGTGACCGCAACCCTCAGTTTATATGACTAGTTGTTAAAAAGATTGTATAGTCATTAGCTCTTTAAAACTCTGAAGGCACAGCAGCCGCTCCAATGCATCAATTACTTTTTCTTTCAAAGATGAAAAAACCCCACACGCGCAGCTATATCATGTTTCCAGGTCAGCACCTGAGCCTAAGCAGTGCCATCACCATGGTGCTGCCTGGGACTTGAGACCGAGAATGACAAGGGTAATTGCCAGCAGTTTGCCTTTCTTGTCCCTAATTACAAAATACAAACCACAACAGTTTTAAGAAACGGACTTTGAAGATTTTATTTAACAAGCCTGAGAGGATTTGAGGTAAGGCTACTCAGTGTAAAACGCTTGTAAAAACTGTTTCCAAGATGTCAGCATCCCTTTAAATAGGTTGAGTCTGATCTTCTATAATTGCCATATAATCCTTTCCTTCTAATGTGGGATGCACAGGTAACTAATCGTTTTTCTAATCTGGCTGTGAGCTAGGGATTTGGTGTCTTCATTCAAAGAGGATTGCAGGTAACTGAATAACAACGAGGCAGGACTCTCTGAAGATGACACCGTCCGTGCAAGCCACTCTCCTGGTAACCATAATTTGAGAAGCAAAAAGCATCCAGAGAAAAAAGGTTGGGCTGAAAAGTGAAGCAGTTGCTTGAGCACACAGATGCTAGGCTTTCCCGGAATGTATCTTCAAAGACAGAAAAGGTGGAGAATATTTGTTTTATGGCATCCTTTCTTCCCTGTATTGTCTGACCATCCTTAAATCATTCTCTTAAGAAGTTTGCCCAAGTATCCCATAGAATGTAGAGGAATGAAGCTGGGTTAATTAACATTGATAATATACAGCTGTGGGCTGGTTTCAGGGGATAAGGTGCAGGTGTGGCTGGTTCTGTTAAGTGGTTGAGCTATGAAGAGAGAGCAGCTGAGGAAGAGAGAGGAGGAAGAAGCAGAGAGAATGTATGCTCTGGATGAGGAGAGACTAGGAGAAGGCAGCAGAGGGACTGGCATGAAGAGTGTGTTGGTATGAGATGGTAAAAGACCTTGTTGCAGCCTGGTAGTTTGGAAGTGCTGCAACAACTGATGCCCTGTATGAGGATCAAACTCACAACCTTCAGACTATGAGACTGAGTGTAACAATAGTTTTGAGGGTGCTGTGACAATAGAACAGGCAGTGAGTGGGCTCAGGTGGAGGCCACATTCCCCTTTCCTGGAAGGACCATTCAGCACAAACATCAGTGAACACCGAGGATTTTCATCCTCCGGTGCTGTCAGCCTGCACCTTCTCATCACTGAATCGTTTGGATCAGGTGTAGTAGGCAGTCTCATCTTCCGTGAAAACACTCATTTGGGTTATGGGGGGAATTCTCCGTCTCTGCCTCAGCCTTGCGCTACCACCTAAGCACCTTCCACAGACCTAGAGAGGCTGAGGAGCAGCAGCGGTAACACAGAGCAGGTCTGCTGAATCAAACGTGTCTCTTCCCTGGTTTATTACAGGCAAGGAGGCCTTCTGCTTCTGCACCCAACTTGCCCTGCCAAGTCACCATGCCCTGCCTGCAAGGGTACAATTAATCACTATGGAGACTGTTGTGAAATGGGCTTAGTGTTTCAGCTGAGCACTAAGCAATAGGTGCTGGTCAGCTTTTTGGAAAGAGCTGGTTTTTTCACATCGGTGTGCAGCGCTTGAAGGCAAAGAGAGGGGTTTTTGCCTTCCAACTAACAGTAAGTCAGGTGCTTAGGTAGGATTTCCCAGAGTTGAAGAGTCCATATGACGGGTGGAGGTTGTGGGAGTCGGAGGTAGTTCATCAGAGGAAAGGTTGGGATTCAGATTTGTTTGAAGAGTCTCACATTCTTCATGCTAATGGAGGGGTTTAACCTCATGGAGACCTCTGCGCTGGGTGTGAAGCCTTGCAATGGCTTGCTCAGAGAGTCATCTGAAAAGGCAGAGAAGCCAGTGGGAGCTGCAGGTACTTGGGGTTCCAAGGTCGGTCTATGGAGGTGTGTGCAGGCAAACCTCGAGTTTCCATGTCAGGGCTTCCAGTCATGTCTGGACCAGAGGCCAGGCAGCCCCAACAGCCCAAGAACACAAAACCTGCCGAGCGAAACTGCGCCATTCAGCAGCTACGGCATGTCTGGGTGTGTGGCCCCTGAGGAGCAGCATGTCCTCCCTGGTCCTGGCACACAATCTGAAATCCAAGACCACAGTGCAGGAAAAAACTGGGCTGGGGGCAGGGAAGGGAGTATTTTGCTGTCACTTACAGTCACAGCAACTGTTAAGTGCTCTAATCACAGCCCCAGGCCATTGTGCCAGCCCAGCTCCTCACTCAGAAGCTGGGACATGAGCATCTCTCATCACTCATATATCACTAAACACCTATTGCTGTGGGCACAAGCGGTACGGCAGTCAGATGCTGCTCTGCCAAGCCTTGCACGAACACGTCTTGGAGCTGAGACTAGCACATACCTTAGACATGGGAGTCCTTTCCAGGTGCCTTGGCACAGGTGAACTACTGGGGAGACTGCACTCAGCTGTAGGTAGTTCAAAGCTTCCTTCTAGAGAGTAGACCTAAATATGTCATCTTTTCCATTTGGAAAAAAGAGCACAGCTCTGAGAAAAAGAAAATTCAGAGCCTCCATAGGATTTGCCAGATCAGAGACAAACTGCACTAAAGAGCTGGCAGCTTCTTGCTGAATTTGCACAGGCAGCTCTGCCCCATCCCTGCCCCCTCAGCAAGTCTGCGTGACATTGGACCCGGAGGAGAAGGAGAACGACAACCGTGGCTAACAACTGCATGGATTTATGCATCAAATGTACTGCACATTTCAGCAGCGCTGGAGGAGCTGAATCTACAGCCTGACAGGCACTCTGTGAAACAGCAGTGATGAATAACTGCACCCAGACGCACCCCAGGATAGCAAGGCAAGCATTTCTTAACCAGGTGCTGCTGATGCAAAGCCATCAGCGCAGCTCCACCTGGAACTCCCAGCACAGCTGAAGGTTCACATCCTCACCCAGTTCATCGGGAAAGGACAGAGGGGTCACATCTAGATGCATCCATGGATGAAATATTTAAATAAAATACTGTGAAAAGGGCCCTTGGGGCATGGGCCTCATAATGCACAAGACAATTTTCCCTATTCTGGCACTCTGCTTTGCCCCAGTTCCGTTACTGTAGATGTACGGTAAAGTTATTCAGTAGACCTTGAATAACTGGCTCCCCTCCCTATCCCAGTGATTTCTCGATATGTATAACATACTGAAATGCCTGTCATCAGTGCCACGGTGCAGTTTTAGCTATGAAGTGTACTGAATACCTCCCAAGGGAGATGCTGTGGAGCCCACCTGCTCCTGCTTGCATCCAGAGGCACCTAAGCCCTTAGACCAGGGGTCCTCAAACTACGGCCCATGGGCCGGATACGGCCCCCCATGGTCCTCAATCTGGCCCCCCAGTATTTACAGACACCCCCCCACCCCACGCCTGCCGGGGGTTGGAGGGAGAAACCAAGCAGCCGCAGATGACTGCCTGCCACTTCATCTGCGCGCCGGCCCCCTGGTTAAAAAGTTTGAGGACCCCTGGCTTAGAGGCACACATGTCTACATGTGATTTAAAGAAGCTCTGCAGCTGCTCTGCCTGGGCTAAGCCTGAGCCAGTCTCTAGGCAGCCCTGCTTGGCGGGGACCCTCCATTTCAGATCCCCATCTACCCTTCAGATGTTGCAGCAGCCCCGAAAACTGCAGTGGAGATACTTCAGCTGAACTGAGTGTTGTGGAGCAAGTACTGAAAGATTTGCTGGTTCAGCAGAGAAACCCAAAACACAGCTGCTGGAAAGGATAAGGCATGCTTTTAAAAGCATCAGTTCCAGCTATTTTCCAAGCTCAGGAAGGGGAAAGGTTAGAACTAGCTTCAGTTTTGGGAAAAGCACCAGATGCATTCTCATTTTATCTAAATCCATGTTCTCAGACTTGGGCCATATGTCACTGGTGGTGTGGTAGTCCCAGAAGACCACAGGGCTTTGCCTTGTCACATGTTCCTTGAAAATAAAGCAGTTATGCACTCATCAAAACTGGCCTAACAGAAGTCTGGGACAGCAAAAGCCACTGGTGAGGCAGGAATTGTCTTTTATTAATGCTGCAATTGGCAAACCCCCTGTTGTTTCCTCTATTTCTGTGCAGTTTCTACTCATTTATAAAACTTTGGTTTTTTGAGGTTGCACTGTTTCATTATGAGAAAAAAATTAAGTAAACTATAATTATTTAGCCCTGTTTCTGTACATGAAATTCTCTTAGCTACACAGCATCACCCAGGACACATAGTTTTGACAGCTTTATATTCCTGAACACTTTCACTGCCCAAGCATCAACATCTTTTCACCTGGGGCTTTGCACCCAGCCATCTAGCCTAGGTGCAGCGTCACCTCTGTCAGAGTCTTGAAGCCGCAGGAATTTAAATAGCTGATTAAGACCATTCAGGTTTGCTTGCAAGAGATTCCAGCCAGAAGTGTCGGTGGGTGACCTGTCATGGTTATCACCACACACTGACGGAGTGTGACCCCATTACTGGCAACTGCAGTGACACCTTTGCACAAGCTGGCCATGTCCTCCTTCTCCCACGCAGGACAAGGGTTTCTCCTGCCTCTGGGGTGTGGACGTGAAAAGTTGAGTAGGTTTTGCTACAAAGGCTGAGGCAGACCCATTGCTGAAGCAGATGGGTGCTCTTTCTCATCTGAAATTTGTCCTCACTTTTAAATGAAGAAATAGGCCTTTGATTTCTGTTTATGAGCCGTCAGGAAAGTCACCTGGGAGCAGAGCACCGGAGGGTGCAGTTCTGCAGGACCTTGGACTGGTGACAGGGCTTGGCCTGGCCAGCTGTGTGACAGGCACCCCCTGTTCCATGTGCTCCTGTCCCCTCTCCGATGCAAGAAAGTATGTGGGCTCAGGGGAACTGAAAACCAGCCCAGCAAATAAGTTACTTAGTTTTTAGCTGTGTCACCTCCTGAAGTTCGCTCCTTGTGAAGTGTTGGAAAACCAGCCCCAGGGTGGGAGAGGGCAGAAACAGGTCAGCAGAGCTGGGGGAGGGTGGTGGGTGTGAGAAGAAAGGGATGGATGGTCCAGCCACAGCCTTGGTTTTGTTCCAGGTTCCAGCTGTGGGAGAGCTGCCCCCACCTACTCCTTATCTTCCCTGTGCCTGCCCTCCAGTTTCATTTGACTGAGTTAATAATTAGTGTGTTGACTCTCTGAGAAAGCAAAACACGGCTGTCTTCGCCAAGGTGGTTTCTGTCATGCCGTTGCTGCACGTAGCCACGAGCAGAGGCATGGGACTTACCCATGAACACCGCTGTGTAGCAGAGTACAGGCTAAAGTTAGATTTCCCCACCTAACACACAAAATAAGCCCAAACAAAGGAGCTCTACCCTGCTCTGTGCTAATAAAACAAGCCTCCAGCAGTACTTCCAGAGCCATAGATTTTATCCCGAGGTCATTTGGGCTCAGCTGTAAATCAAGTCTTTCTTCCCGCCCCTTCAGGACACTCAGCTCTGAGGGAAGTGTCACTTACTAACTTCTCCTGTAGCATTTCCCAGGCCCCATTTGGGCCCGGTTCCCTGGAGGCAGCACCCATCGGCTCCATCCCCAGTTCAGCCTGGCTGAGCTGCTTGCCTGTCCCGTGCACACCCCGGCCAGCTGCCCCCCGCCACCCCCCGCTCCCAGCAGCAGCTGGCAGCAGCAGCACCTTCCCACCGAGGAGGTACCCTCCTTTGGGCATCCCAAGTCACGCTGACCTCGGTGGCCTAAGTTGCTGCTGTGTTTTATTCACATTAAACCTGCAAATCGCAGTCACTGAAGTGTATTGCACGTGTCACCTCGCTTGTGGACTCAGGCCAGTAACTGGAATGAGGAAACCCTCTATGGGCAGGGCAGGAGGTGCATGGAGGGAAAGGAAAGCCCCATGCAGCTCTCATAACAGCTCCAGGAGGTTTGGTGTCCGCTCCCACGGCTAAGCGGTGAGCCAAGCAGTAGATACTGCCCCAAGGAAGCTGCTGAAGAGCATGTGGGAAACCTGCTTGCCCCGAGGACTATCCTAGCTGTGGCAAAGAGCAGGAGAGTCCCATCGGAGAGCTGCCTCCCTGGGCTACTGATCTCAGCCCGCTCCCCCCAGGACGGGTCTCCTCCACCTTCCCTTGCCCCCAGCCAGTTCTCAGAGCTGCCACCTGAGAGACCCAGCCCAAAGGCTGCCTTCTGCAGCAACCGCCTGCTCAGCAGCAGGATGAAGGCTTGTTCTTTCCCTTCCCTCCTCTTCCATGGTGCTTGACAACACAGCTGTGCGTGTTAAAACGTTGGCTGCAACACCTGCTACGCTGTTGTTTTCATGAAGAAAAGCTGGTTTTGTAACTTGCAAATTTGCTGTGTGCTTAAGGAACTAAATGAGAAGGTTTGCATTGTCCGTGGTTGTTAAGAAGGTAAGCCTTAAGCCCATCAGTAAAAAGCCTGAAGTTTTTATCAATAGCCCTGGGGTTCAAAGTAAAATCTAATTAAACCATAAACCATCACAAATTGGTGCCTCTGCAGGGACTGGGGAGTTAAGCACTGATTTAAGACATTTTCTGTTAGGATATCTAACTCCTCCATTCAGAAGCCATGCTGTGAAAATGGACTTTTTCACCCCTCTAAAATTGCTTTGCACTGGTCTTTTACTTAATTGCTCTCTGGAAAGTGATAATCAATAAATATGAGAAAGAAACTTTTGCTGGGGGAGTTATAGCAAGTGCCCCAATTAAAACGTTAGGGCAGAAGATCCTCCCATTTTTACAGATGTAATCTCGTGGAGGGCTTCTGCTTTGTGTTACCTTCGAGGGTGGCTTCCCATTTCCCCTCTCCCAAAGTGTGATGGTGGCCTTTTGCAGGATGAGCTCCAAGGCTTGCAGGCACTGCTTGGAGGACTTCGCACTGAAGCTGTTGGGTGCTGATCACACACAGCAAGATCATGTCAGAAACTTGCCGTATTATTCAAAACTTGCAGCAGCTCTATATCCCACCCCCAGCTTTCACTTAACCATTGTGGGGGGTGGCTCTGCCACCTGCCCCCGCAAAATCCCATGCTTCTGCAGTGCCAGTGTCTTAGGGCAGGGTCCCTGTGGAATCGAGCTGCTAACAACCCTGCCTCCTCTCAAAGATCTGCCCATCGATGTTTTTCAAAGCCTTATGGTCTGGTGCGATGTGGGTGGCTCTCACAGGGACGGACAGACCACTTCCCAGCACAAAGGCCACCCGCAGGCACTTTGAAGGCTTTATGGGGAAGGGCTGGTGCTCAGAAAGGCAGAAGCTGCAAGAACTTGTGAACCTGGCAATTGCAAATCTCTGTTCCCCCCCTCGAGCCCTGTCCTCAGAAGTGACAGATATTTTAGTTGCATTAAACCAGTGTTTTAAAAGTGGAGCCTGGCAACAGGCACTGACCCCCCCACCATAATTTCCAGTGGTTAATGCGCCGTTTGTGGTAGTTGGTGATCTCAGAGTCAGGCCTACCTGACAGCCTGGCATGTGTGTGGGAGCTTTGCTGCACGAGTGCCCAGGTAATTTCTGGGGTAAATGCCCCACGCACTGGGTATCGGTACATGTCAGATGCTCCCCGCAATAACACTGAGGTCAACGTGGGGTGAAAAAGATATTGTATAGCGGATATATAAAAGATATATAGCAGATCAGTCTGTCCATCCATCCCTCCCTCTTCTGAACAATGCCTGAGCCCCCCTGGCTGCTTTCAACCAAAGGAGATCTCCAAATCTGAAGTTTTCACAGATTTTATCAGGATTGGTGACCTCATAGCGGAAACTCAGATGAGCTCAGTGGGGTGCACAGGAAACACGTGTCCAAGTCCACATATGGCCAAGTCAGAAACAAATTGTCTGGGGGAGGTATGGGATGGGAGGAAAAAAGAAACATTTTATCTAACAGCCATCCCTAGCTATAAGCACAGGACAACACTTCTGTTTCCTCCTGTGAAACAGAAAAAGGGAAGCTATTTTGAAATAAAGCCTCTGGTGGCCTTCCTTTTCTTTTAGATTGAGTCTGTCTTCTCTGGATGTAGGAGGTACAAGGAATTGGGGGATTTTTAGGTAGATTTATATCTACATTTATAGGTAGAAGAGTGCTATTCATACAAACATTAATAAATGTATTTCTTTATGGTCTGTAACTCAAAAATGCAGTAGTCCTGTTTGTATATGTTAACCAAAATTTTAAAACAAGTTTAGCATTTCACTTGTAATCAGTAAAGCTCTTATTTCTTCTTTCTCGGGCTTTTCAGTGCCCTGGCATCAGCAGGCAGATAGCAGAGGTGCTCAGTTGAACTTGGAATCCTACTGTAGGCTCTATCCTGACTCCCTTTGCTTCTAACAGCAGCTAACTGCCTGCACCTCAGTAACAGAAAGCATGGTATGTCAGCCTTCTTTCGATACTGAGCACTGAAAAGGCTCAAAAGTATTTCTCCTTTCCTCCCCCTACATACATCTGCAAGCCATCTTTGTGAGAGACAATTACAGGCAATGCAAACACACTCCAGAAAGCACATGCCAGTGTACACAGCTTCGGAATCAACGCTCAAGCAGCTCCCTTGATGGAAAATCTACTGCAAATAAGACACTTGCTCACTTCTGAAGAGGCATGTTTGTCTCAATGAGAAGCGATGACACGAAGTTGAACCCTCTCCCAGTATTCCCCCATACTATTCCTACTTGAGGCCACCTCTGATGCAGCCTGCTCACATAACCAGGACACAGGGAGCTTTCTGAAAGACCGTAGGAGTCACACCTATTCGTGGATTTGCCACACACCTATATTTCTGCACGTGAGTGATTTGTAGCTCTCAGTCCACAGAGCTGCAATAATTTTTTAATAGGACAAGCAGGCCCCGTGGTGCCCCCAGCAGTTTTGTTATGTGCCAGGGAAGCTACATGGAGGCGGGGGGTGGGGGGGTGGGAAGAGAAAATCGACCATTTGTGACCACCGAGTATTAAAAAAGCAGGGGAGAGGCAGGCAAAATCCAACCTACTGCACACAGCAATAGCATCCCAGAAATTTCTGCTTACTTCTTGATTAGCAAGGCCCTTCCGAGCTTGGGGTGCTTGGAACAGTGAAGCTTCATTACAAATAAGCAAATCAAAGGGCAGGTTCCTCTTGGGTTGGAGGTTTTCCTCACACCAGTGGAAGGGGTGTACCTGTGCCACCCTAAAACTCCCTCTACCACAAGCAGCAGCCCTAGACCCAGCAAGACACCAAGAGTTTACCCACCAGCCTCACGCTCTGCCATGGACACACAGCCTGCCCAGCAGGCGTACAGCAAAGCTGTACTGACCACTGAGTCATTCTTCCCGCTCTCTACCCCTCTCCCACGAGAT
>JAVJGJ010000014.1:99732857-99747594 GCA_035590215.1 Microhierax caerulescens
GACGTACAGACCACAGCCACAGCGCTGGCCTGGCAGGTTTGTGCTGGGCTGTCTCCGGGGAGTTGCTGACAAACTGTCTTGCTGGTGCACTGGAGACTTGAAAGTCTCCTGCAAACCTGACCCAGTCTTTTTGCAGCTATGCATTAAGGGATTTTGTTGCAAAGAGCAAAGGTTGTCAAGTGCAAAAGTACAAGAGTACCTGTTAGGTTTAGAATTTGTTAACCTCGGGAATGTTAATATTTATCAGCCCATTTACAGGAAAAGTACAAAGACCAACACCTTTAGCAACAGATGCTGATTTGGGTTCTTTGTCTTGCTGAATAAAATCGACACCTATTTTTTCCAGGCAGAAAAGCCAGAACAAAATCACTTCCATCACTACAGATCCTGAATTGCTGTCCACTGATCAGTCGGTTTGCAAAATCCTCTTTTAAGTACTTCATAACTGCTCCACTGGCTCCACTGGGTTCTGCACATAAACAGCACCTCAGAAAGGCCCCATAAAGCTATGGTGCCTCCACGGTGTATCCAAAGCTCAGCAGTGCCCTTTTTTTCCCCAGTGCACAACCTGAAGCGTAAGGTGAATTTTCAGATCTACCGAACAGGCTCATCATGGGCTCAGTGCCAAGCCTATTGCAATCACCAGGAAAAGACCTCAGCTGACTCTGAGGAGGTCTTTAGATCAGTTGTTCTGATTTGTAGATTTGTGCAGAAAACAGATTTGTACAAAGGTAGGAGGAGCAAGAAACAGTACTTACAAGAATACTGGGATCAACAACTGAAATACTCCAAGCTTAGCAAAGGTTGGACTAGTCCCTACAACTTGAAGACATTTTCTCGAGAGGTGCAGAAAGCTGATCAGCAAATGTTTTTGTTTATATCAGGGTGACTCCTTATGGGTGTCTAAAAGCTGGGTTCTCAACTGAACCAGCTGACCCTATTCCCTCCCTTGTATCTGGATACAGGTATGTGTTGCTGAGGAGCAATTAATTCTCATAATTTTGGACCTCTATTTTAAGGTGGGAAGAACTGGAGATACCTATCAGCTTCCACTGGTGACAAACACAGCTTGGATAATGACGAGAGACTAGATGTGCAACTTGCAGAGGGCTAATGTTAAGCAAGGGAAATCCCACCTTGTGCCTTTTAGTTCACTCAGGGTTTACAGGCAACTCAGCAAGCAGATTCAAAGGGATAGTTGTTGACGGGTGAAAGAAAGTAAAGGTGCTGGTAATCCTCTTGTACCTCACCATTTTGCTGGTTGTTTTTGTGCTTAGATTATCCTTGCTACATAGTGTCCTGGCAAACAAAGTCAGCAGTCCATAGCAATCTTGTTCAAAAAGTACATATATTTAATAACGATAACAAATACAATTTTTTCCCCTGGAATTTCCACTACTGTTATTTCAGTAAGTCCCTTCTATGGTCACTGCAGTTTGACTGTACATAGCTACTGGCTAAGCTGGATACATGGTTATGTTTTAGCAGTGTAGTACTTAATATATTCTCTATAAATATAATAAAAGATTTAACATTTCTGTTTTCATTCTGATTCTTACACATATTTACTGGGTTTTCACAAAAAATACATGTCTCTTTCCTGCCTCCCCCAAACTTTTATTGGGTTCCAAATAAACCTGAGTTTGTAATTCAAGTCAGTATCTGCCATCTGTTCAGGTAGGGAAGTCCGACGCATGCAAAAGACAGGAGGATTTCAGTGGTCCCCACTCGCTAGCTTTGCAGCACAAACGGGTTCTTAGTGTGAAGAAAAAGAAAATGCTTTGATGTTTTTATAGGAAAGGAAGAGCTAAAATGGACCCCTGGGATGCACAGGTGCTCCGCTCAAATAGAAGATGATATTTTTTCAGTCTGAAAATGAGTGAAATTATTTCAGGGCAGTCTTTCTTATCATATTGGGGTTTTTCTGTATATCATTTTAAAAGTAGCTTAACTACCCCAGAGTGGGTGTCCTCACTACACTGAAGAGTACAAGATGCATATGGACTCCCTTGTACCTAACTGATGGGTGGCTTCAGTGCCAAGGTGAGGGTCCCATCTGCAGGGATGAGAAGGGTGCTCTAGGCATTCATGCTTTGCTGGTTTTGTCAGCAAGCATTCAAAATACTGAACAGCCCAGTTAACTATTCTGTCAGTATCTGGATCAATGTTCAGTTTTTCCTCGTGTAATTTTGGTGTAAGGCCTGTGCTAGGCTGAGAATCGGGAACATTCACTCAGCTATGGGCTCTGCTGGGGACCTTCCCCCCTGCCTCTGCTGGCCCTCCTCCCCCAGTCCCTGTGTATCCTTCTCATGAAACTGGAAGGAAAGCTTCTCAAGCAGGGGTGAGTCAGCATTTGCACAGACACCAAACCAATGGGACCACAAAACTGTGTGCAAAAACACTGATGAAGATAGGGCTTGGATTCCTACTGATGGTCTTGAGACAAAATCCCCACCTTCCAACAACTCCAAGAAGAAGACAATGCTTCTGCTGCCTGGGTTTTGAAATGACATTAAGTGGGTGGGCATCAGTGGGGCATACGTGGGTCAGGGCTGCCTGCTTGGGAAGTAGACTGGAACAAGCTTTGATGTGACATCCTGTACACACGAACACATAAGCAAGCATGGTACAGATGAAAGAAAAGAGTAGTCTTTGGCTAAACCTTCTAATTTATAGGAAATGATATGAAGACAAAATCAGAACCCAAAAAACGTTGCCAACCTCTCAGATGTATTATTTACTTAGAAAAACAAGACTGGTATGCAGAACATGGTGCCTATTAAGAAAGTTAAATCTTCACCGCTCATAACAATACCGAATTTTTGGTAACCACTGCGTTACCAATCTTGCAGTATAAAACAGTACTGGTACAGGTTCATGTGTTCTTTATTAGTCTTTTTAATTCACTGCAGTCTCTCAGAAAAGCCTTCAGGTCTGTCCAATGCTGCCTTGCTGTAACGGGCTAACGCAGTCCTTCATGTAGTTGTGCCATGGAACTAGTACAGATGCAAAAATTGGAGGCAACTGTATTGTTTAAACACGGCATCTTGCGATCTGGATTTCTGTTTGAAGCAGCCACTTGAAAGGAACAGGCCTCTAGTGCAGTGAATTTCCACATGATGAAACCTGATTTTAAATAATCATGTTTCTTCTGAGTGAGATCATTTATATCATCATTTAGGAAAAAAATTATTCCATTATTAGCTACTTTATGTATTTAACAGTAAACTCTGCTTTGACTTCCAGTAGTCCCACTGTTTCTGAATGTTTAGATCACTCATATCTTTATTCAAGCTTCTACCAATTCCATTTTCTTGGCAGTGCTTGTTAGCCAACTGACTTGGGACATAGTACCTTGAGTTTTTCCACTTATCTAACCACATAAACAATGCCTGTAGCAGTACCACATACTGTGTGGCACAGGCAGATGGAGCAGGGACAGTCTTACCACAGATCCTGGATGGTACCAGCATTCATGGCACCACAGATTACCTTGATGAATCAAACTGTTAACGCTCACTGGTCTTCCAACCAACCTTACTGCAATACTAGATGAGAGCAGTGAAAATACATATTCACATAGCTCTTCCGAGACATGTTTTACTGTACAGTCAGATGCTAATACTTCTTAACAGCACAAGCAGAGCCCTTTTCTTTCGACTTTACTATGTAGGACAATGCCTTCCTTACGAGCAGACCTCTGATTTTCTACGCTGGACCACTGTTGGTGTGTTGCGTAGTGACAGTAACATGACTGTGGCTTTCCCTTCTTGATAAAAGTAGAAAAGGTCAGGTCCCAGAGAACAGCAGCGCAAATCCCAGGTTGTCAGACTAACACTGGCCGCTGACAGCATCTGCTGCATTGAAGGAAATCTGCGTGGGGCTCATCTGCTGCAGCTGAGGCATCCTTGCTTCCAGAGGCTTGTCACTTGCTGACTGCATTGTCTGGTTCCTCTTCCGCAGCATCTGTCCAATCCCCATCATAGGGAATCTGCCTCTGCTTTTAACACAGTTAGGGCTGCCCAAGGGGTTGTTGGAAACCAGCTGAGTAGGGGACGCTGCTTCTTCCTTAGCTGGATATGTCTTTTCTTCATATGTGAAAGAAACTTGGGTGGGGTGGATGGGGGACGTACTTCCTGGTTGAAAAAGTGGGGACAGTGTCCTTTCACTTGAACTTTTATAAGGGAAATTCATTGGCGAACCTAAAATCCTGTACTGATGAGAGGGGGAAACCTGGTCTATTTGGTCCTCTCTGTCAACTGACTCAAAGGAGTGCACAATATTCAGGATGAGAGGAGAGTCCTTTGCCCGGCCCCCAGTCCGGGCTGGCTCCTGCTGTGGAGACTCCTGCCTCTTGAGGAGCCGAGGGGTTCTGGGGGGCGGCTGCTGGACTTCGAGGTACTCCAGAGAGCTGGAAGTGACACAGCCCGTCTTGGTTGCCAGGGGTTCGTGGAAAGGGCTTACCCCACCACTGGAGTCTGCAAAGCAATCAGAAAAGAAACCAGAAGAGCAGATTGCGTTTAATAGCAGTGCCTGCTCTGCCTTACGGCTAACAGCGTCCAACATCACCTTTAACAGATTTTAGAAGCGCATGACAAATGCACTAGGTCAAACAAATGGTCTTGGGGATACACTCAGAACGTAATTCCCTGACTCTCTCTCATTTGATACTTAGATTGTTGTTTCAGGGGTAATTTATCTGCCACTTTCCTCAAAGGCAGGAAGAGTGCTTAAACTGACTGAGACAAGGACTTGAAAAGGAAAACCCACAGATGTCTTCAGCTGTTTCTATTTATTATATCCTCTAAGGCCATGTCTGAGAAATCTCACATTTCTCCTTTCTTAGCACAACTTTGCATAGTCTTTATTGTATCTGCATACTGTATTCACTGACATACCTAGAGACACAGGGGACAACACTGAGTTAATCCCTAATGTCTTTCCTTGCATTTTGGAACAAGATCTGTTCTTGGTTTCACACATGTAAATACGGAGTAGCTGCACCGGCCAGATGCAGGCTGTTACAGTTGGAACAGATTTGCTGCATCGACTTCAGTGAGAATCTTCCTCCAGCAAGGACTGACTATAAATGGAACAATCTTTGCAGGATTTGGCCCAGGAAAACAAAACAGCTCGTGGGGAAGATCTGCTTGGTTTCTACAGGGTGCTGGCACTCGCTTACGCCAAGCTAGCTGCAAGAAAACACGTTTTGCTACCTTTACGGAAAGCTGTCCAAGGAGCCTGCTTTGCTAGGTTCCCCCTAACTGGAAGAATAGTGGACTGGCAATTAATCACAGTCCATGAGTTCCCGCAGTCTCAAACAATCTAAAAGGGATGTAAAATAATTTAGGTCTGCCAGCTCTCCGGTCACAGCCACAAATCTCACATAGATTTCTTTTGAAAGGGATGGTCTCGGCAGGGTTTGAGACCTGAATGGATGTATGGGATAAAATCATCATTGAGACTTGCCTGAGAAAAGCAGAACAGGTTTAATCTGACTAGTTTCTTTCTAAAACTGGTCAAAATTATTTGACCGCTTCATTTAAGAAGCATCAAAACATGGTTTCCATAAGCAGAGAAATGCTTTAGCTGAGATCTGAATTATTTTCAGGTTTCAGTTCAAAAAAGCAGGGAGAAACCTAAAGAGGTGGGGGGGAAAAACGAACAAGGTTTACTTGCCCCTGTACCTTCCTCCCCAAAGGAACAACAAATATGAACAATATGAATATTAAAAAAATATTTTTACATTTTTCTCAAAAAGTATGTCCCATTTCTGACCAGCTCATTGGACTTCTGTTACCTTGTAGCAGAGGTGCCTACGCTACTAGATGAACACCATTTTGCCATTTTTTTCCAATAGAAAGCATCAAATGATAAATTATCAAGTTACGAGAAAGAGCATGAAACCACCATAAGCCACCACTCTGCATAACCCCCTGACACCACAGTAAGCATTTTACATTGCTGTATTTCCCCCCGCTGCTCTGTATTGACCTCCCCTCACTTAGTTCCTTCATTTAAGAGCTGGCTACATCACCTTCCTGCTCCTCAGTGTCTCCCATCCAGCTGTGCACTACCAACACCCCATTTTCCCCCACTCCTTTCCTCTGCCTCCTCTTGCAAGCAGCTCTCACCCATCCCTCCCAGGCTGCCTTCTACCCTGTGTGATTAATGCTCTGCTCTCCTCTGGCTGTCTCGTCTTTTCCTTTCCCTGTTACTGCTTTTCCCCTCTTCTTGTGCAGTCTGAAATGTGCTGGGGTTGGCAGTCCCACCTGCATTTCCTCTCGGCTCTGTTTTTCCCCTTCCTCCACCACCAGCTGCTGTCACTGCTTCTCCAAGGGATGCCACTGTTACCAGCACTCTCCTCAGGGTCTGGGATTTCTCTCCATGCTGCCCCTTAGTCCCCTCTTAGGAACACGCATTTGCTGGTGGGAAGAAGCTTGTCTACCAGCTTTGGTTTGTCAGTGATCTGGGGTGGGTGTTGATGCTTTCAAAGCACCAGTGTGAACTGCAGATGATTTTGTGTAAGTATGTATAAATAGGGAAAGAAAGCTTTTTTTAAAACACTGTGGGAATTCTGCTGAATAAAAAGAGAAGTAGAAGTGAGGATTCATGACTGCTGAAGATCGTCATGGTTTCCTCAGGACGTTTTGTTCAATGTTTGACTACATTATCCAGTCCTCTTTCACATACCACCTCCAGAGCAGACAGCGAAGGCAAGCCCACGACTATTTACTAACAAACACATGACACACAAGATGCTCTCATTAATACTGCGCATACCCATGCATGCACGTGCACACAGGGACACACCATGGTATTTCTCTCACTGACCTTTCTCCAGACCTCCACCCTTGGTGACTTTCCGGTCCTTCAGCAAAGCCTTGGTGTTCTGTATCTGTGAGATAAGACAGGAAGAAGGCTGTCTATATGAAACTGGACTTTTCTCAGTTTTCTTTGGGAGCTGACGGTGAAGAATCTCCCCTTTCTTTTCTTGTTCTTTGAGTTTTTTGTCCTTTAAGTTGTAAAACAAACAAGAACAATCTGGTTTACTTAAGGGAAGTTTAAATCACCCCCAGACTTATAAGCACATCGTTTAAAAGCTGAATTAAAACCTATACATTTATAAGGACCTTATTCTGGCTACTCAAAATAACTAAATCTTCCATGTCCCATTTTCCTCTGATCTGTTTGACATGATTTCATGGCTCCCATCTGCTCTGACATCCATATAGTGTGAAAGCTGGTTTTGGAAAATTAAAGGAAAAGGAAAGCTTTCTCTTCAGAGGCCATTTGTCCTAGGACACCTCATTGGAGCAAGCAGATACAGGTTTGTGCTCTGCCATACCTGAAATTTGCCTCCCTATTTAAGCACTGAAAAAGGTCTTTGATTTCTCTTTCTTGTACTTCCTCCAACATTTGAAAAGGTAAGCTGCAAAGCTTTCGAGAAATTTAAACTCTTTGAGCCATTTATCTTCTAGCCAAACGAGATCCAAGGAACGCAGCCCTTGCTTTTACAGCATCTCTGCAACTGCACAAGGACGGGAGGGGAAGAAAATTACTGACCCAACCCAAGGCAGCTGAAGGTGGGATTACGAGCTCATACATCCTAAAAGATAGGTTTGATCTCCAGTAATGACAGAGGTAAAGCAGAACCTGAGAGTGGGATGCTGAAGAGGAATCCAATTTTCAAAGCACTGTTTTACAGTGAAAATTCACTGCATCTTATTTCAACTTGAATCACTAGATTCTGCAAGCTATGTAACACTCTCTACCTGCCACTGATTTCAGGGGGAGCCAAAAGTCTTATTTCATGTAAAAAAAATCAGGCATCGTATTTCTGGCTCTGTTTTGCTACCCCTCAAAGTCTTCAAGGATCTCCTCCTATCTTTGTGGAACAAAGCTGTGTGGTCTGGTTTGAGATGCCAATCTCAAAGAAGTGGGGCTCTTGTTTTAGTTGCTTTGAGGCTGTTTCTATGGTTGTAATTCTCATTTAAGCAACATGGTTTGCTGTGTCTTATTAAAAAGTCACCGTAACTACAAGGTTTTTTTAAAGATGCAGGAAAGTTCCTTCACCCAATTACGTGCCTGTATTTTGTCTGATAATTATGCATTGCCAATGCACACTCTTGATGATTTCCTTTTGAAAATTCACTGACATGAAGTCTATGATAACTCTCAAATGCAAACTAATGTGCCTACGTATGAGAGAGTGAAAGAAAGACACAGAAGACTACTTGGGTTCTCTTGGGCTGCTAAACAGCTCTAGAAATATGTTAGGACACCTAAGAGGAAAATAACTGGACTGCACTCGTTGCAATCATTCCCAGCTCCGACAGATTCCAGCTCCCTGCACAGATGGTGTCTGGGCACCACTGGGCTTATTAACCTTTGAATTTTCAGACATTATGGAGTCAGAAGGAAAAGCCTCAGTGAATCATGAACTAGAGTATTTAGTTTTATTACAGAAGTGGTTAGGTGGCTTGGACGAGTGAGAACCAGAAGCCTTCTGTGAGCTTCTCACTGCCTTCACCTCAGTCTCCCTTTGTGTATGCATTTTTTTCCCCCCAGCCTTCTCTACACCTGTTCCTTATTTCTTCCAATTTCTTTCCCTTTATCCAGGTAAAGCTGGCTAACCCTTCCACAGAAACAAATCACCACATTATGGAACCATTACCACTTCGCTTGCATGATACCTCTTCATCCACCTGATGTCTTTCTCCTTGCCTTTAGAGGCTGTAAACACATCCAGCACCGAGCACTGATTCCTCCCTGCCCATGCTGTGCTTGGAACAACACAGCATCTGATCGGTCCCAGGCACTGTCTTGGCAAGCACAGTCACTACTGATGATGAACTATCAACAACAACGATAATAATAATAATAGTAATGATAATATTGCTGTGTGAATAACACCCCGTGACAACAGTCAAGTGGGAGCTGTTCAAATAATTTTAAGCCCACCACGCTACTTTTTCTCTCCAGGCTCTGAAACTCTGCTGCCAAGTTCAGCAGAGACTGGGCCCTACTGGGTGTCTTTTTTAAGGCACTTGTGAGGATGAGACCAAGGATGAGACCAATCAGCTCGTTAGTGGCTTTCTGCTATTTTGGATAGGTGAGGAAAGAATTTGCATGTCAGTTGCTGCAGCATCTGTCAGAATGCAGGACGTTTCAATGCTGCAAAATTTTTAGCCTAATGGTGCAAGAGCCAAGCCACAGCTCCTCACCTGCCAAGTGCTCCTGACTTTGCCTTCACACTGCTGTTATCTAAGCCACAGTAGCACAGTCATACTATGCAATTAAAGCACCCATGAAAAGAAAATTAACATATCCGGTGTTAGCAATTAATCAGTTTACCATGGATGAATGTTGCAAATAGCCTTAGATGTATTTTAAAAATTACTAACATTGTTTCTCTTAGATGATGGTCATGAGAGGGGAAACAACCAAAATCCTAAACTCCCAACATGCCACGTATTATTACAGTTTAAAAGGAAAGGAAGATTTTCTTGAGGGGAGTTACAAAAGTTCGCTCTTCACTGTACCGTGCACAGCCACGTAATGGTATGCTGTCACACAATGCAGAGTTGTACCGGTATGTTATACTTTCACATATACTTGGCATTACATCATCCTCTGCTATTTCCTGTCCTGACCTTGACCCTAAAACCTACTTTCAGTTCCAGGAACAGATTCGCAAGGAATATGAAGGGTATATGCCTTGGCCATGCCTGAAATGGAGATAGGACAATGACACAAGCTCTTTAAAATTGCAAATTCCTTGAGCCTGAGCCCACTAGCTACCCTGCAGTAGGTAGGTATCCCCAGAGCTGGTCCCCTGGACTCGCTGGAGGGACAGCCACTCATCACCTGAGGCCTCTCCAACAATAAGAGAGATGGAAAGAGAGAGTGAGAGACAGGCTGCTGCCTCTGTCCCTCCTCCCTGCACTGCCCATCCAACCCCAGCACTAAAATGAAGAAATCAGCCTACAGACCAGCTTGGTTACTTAGCACGGACAGCAGCTCCCAGCACCCTCAGCCTTGGCACACTGATCCCACCATCCCAGGTTAGGAAATTTCACGGAGAAGAGGGGCTGGGCCTGCCCACTGCCCATGTGCCCCTGCCTGAGGCAAAATCCTTATTTCACATCGCTGGAGTGAGGTGGAAGAAATTCCGTTGGCTGCTGAAGCTGAAGCTGACCAGCTCTTTCTCCCTGCTATTCCCATGGCAACGCACAGCTACACTCTCTGTGCAGTGCCTGCCTAGGGACCAGTGATTCCCAGTTCCCCTCTGGAAATGGGGGGTGACTTTAACTCCAGCTCATGAACCTGCCTGAGCTTCCAAAATCCCTACCTCTGAGTCCTGGTGGCACCCACTGATCCCGGTGGCATGAGCTAGACACTACCAGGGCTGTGTTCCCACTCACATGAAGGCATTTTAGGAGAGTTTTCTACCATAGTTACAAACAGCAGTAGCATCCTAGCGTCTGTATTCACCCACGTGTGCTGCTTCAGCTGTCCTGGTACAGTAACGGTAACAAAATCCGCTTGTGTAAATACAGATAAAGCAATATAAAACATGTTTTGTACTCAGCTAGGCCCATGCAGAAAGAAAATACACTGTATTATTATCACCGTGTCTGCACTGTGATTCTATCAAGGTAACTATTTCAGGAAAGAAATGACACCCCCTCATCCTCTAAATAGCTACACTGGCACTACCTCCGAGTTAGTAAGGAGGCTCTGGAGGGAGCCTTTATCCCTAAGCATGTCTACAAAGCAAACTGGTGTCACACAGTATTTTCAGTTATCCTTAGGGAAGTCAAACATTGGTTTCCCCTCGAGGGTCGTGGAGATTTCAGGATCACCACCAAACCAGACCATGTGTTTCTCCCTTGGCCACACACAGGGGCACAGGCAGTCCTTGCTGCAGACTCGCCTGCACAGGGTAGGTACACAGAAGCTGAAAGCTAATGACTGGATGGCAGGCAGAGACATCCGTGGCTCTCCATCACTGCACAGAGAAGTGACACTGGAGAAGTGACTGGAGTGGCAGCTGGAGGAAGCTGGCCCAGAGACTATCAGGGTAAACCATGAGACATCTGCAACATTCACCTCCAGGTATCTGCCTGTGTTTCCAAGAGAAGGCCGCCCTGCAACAGCTTGAAGTAAGCTGTCAAAGAGCATTCTGAAATATTATATTCATTGAGTCTACCCACAGCTGATACATTTTAAGTAAGCTGGGTTTTGATTTATGTAAGGAAAGAATGATAAGTACTGTGCCCTGATATTTCCATCTGGCTTGCAGTTCAACTTGCCTTGCAAGCAGTCTTTAAAATAAACAAATCCAGCCATGATACAAATCTGCCCCTGCAATTAGATCATCAATCCAGCACTGGAGTAGCTTTCGAAATAGGTAGACTCTTCAAGAATATTGCTCTTTGTGTTGGTAGGTAAGACTTACACAGCTCGTATTACTCTTGTAATTTTAGTGCTTGGCAAAGAATCAGCCAGGGAAGAAAAATCAAGCCGTGAGAAGACTCCTGTATCTGATACATATTCTTTTAACACAAACTACCTTCTCTCTTTGCAGGCAAAAAGACTGAAGACCAACAGAGCAAAAAGTAACCTGGGTAAATCTTTTCTCTGGTCAAGGGAAGTCCCATATGATGCAGTGGACTAGTTCTGCATCACTTCTGCCAAGAAGCAAAAAATACTAACCTGGGCAGAGTTTTGAGATAATATAGTTACATCATTTCTGGTAGTCAAGCCAGGGTTGGCCCAGGACACCAGGAACACCACCAGGTGACCAGGGATGGTCACCCTGGCTGTCACTCAGCTCTCTGCCCTATACCACCAAGGTCTCGAGACTCAGTTACGGTCTTCTTATAACACCAGCAACTTACATACCAGAATGAAACTACAGAGCCCCCTGAAGTAGTTTGCATTATTTTGCTAAACAGAGCATTTAAAACATTAATTTTATTCATAAAAGCTGACAATCACCTTTACACTTCCACCCTAGGGGACTGCTATTTGTTTCTTTGGAAAGAAATTGAGGGAATTTTTGTTTTGTCCTGCACAGGCAAGACCACAGGTCCTTTTTTTCTCCACAGGTCCAGAATCCCATCGCCTTAATCACAATTGCCAAGGATCCTCAAATTCTGTCTGTTTTCAAAGTATCTTAATGAGTTTTAAGGAGCTTTACCTCACAGGATTCTTTATTCACCTTGTATTTTTCTATCTGGTATAGCTGGTTCTTGTGGCAAATATTGTCCTGGCCTTCAGACTTCTGTAGAGAGACAAGCACAGAAAAGTAAAGTATGCAAAATAATTAGAGACCACCAACGTCCTACTTAATGGACTGTATCTACTCTTGGCATTCAGTGGAGGTGCATCAACGTACAGAGATGGTGAATTTGGTCTATTATATTTTAAATGTCATTGATGGCATCATCATTAAAACAAGCTTACTAAAAGAACTGAGAAAAAAAAAAAAAAACAACGAAGAAGCTGTTTTCAGATTCAGAAGGCTGTGGGGGCTATTTTCTTTAAGAAGCAAACACATGAAGAAGGAAAATCCATACGACCCACCTTCCTGTGGGTGTGCCCATCTTAGCACTCCGCAAGTACCACGCAAAACGTGGCCTGAGGGCTCAGCTCCTCAGGATATACAAGCAAGGATGACATGCAGCATCATTCTCCTACCCTAGAGAAAGCTGCTGTGCAAACCCATCAGCAGTACTTCTGACCCCCAAGCCATACTCAGGAGCCAGGAAGGTCAGCAGGAGATTAGGAAGCTTTATATTCATGATATTTCTCATGTACAATAGAAACTTCCAGGTAAGTTTTCACTTAAAAGCTACATGAATTCTTAATAGCTCTTAAGCTTCCTCTTTATTTCCTGAATCAAATTACATTGTGCTATTGATATTTCAAGCGGCAGAACTATCTCAACATACAGACACGGTACACCACAAGTGGCAAGTAAGGCTCTGCATGGCAACAGTTTGCTTTCCATAGGGTAACTGCCTAGCCAGAGGGGATGTCCTATGGAAACAGGGACTTGTGAGACATAAAGCCTATCAGCTCCACAACCTGGGGAATTCTTATCTGAAATAATGTTACTAGTTTGCAAGGAGTACGTCCCCTTCATGGTTACTGCAACAAAATTAGGAGTCAAAAAACCTCATGTAAAGCTTGACTTCAAATGCCAGCAAGCAGGAAAACTTTTAGTCTTTTTTTTTACCCTCCTCACCCACTCGCCCAAAGAATCAGCATCAAGCAGTACCTACCCTAAGGCTTGCCAAGTAGCGCTCCAGCTTTTTATTAAGTAGAAAGTAGATGGCAAGTGTATGACTTGCCCTGTTTGAGAGCACAGTGTTGATGACATCGCTGTTCTTGTAGCCAAGCTTCTCAGTCATATGGAGCAGCACGCTTTGGCTGAGGTCCTCAAGGTGAATCCTGCACAGAGAGAGGCAGAGCACGCCATTCATACCATCCTCCCAGCAACACAGCCTTGCCAACCACGGAGGATGTGGCAGAGAGTAAAGAAAAGGACTGAAAGGCTCAGTAACGTGGGAGTGATTAGCTCTCTCCTCCCTTCCCGATTAAGCAGGAATCGAAAGGGTAGATTATTTGGCAACCACAGGCACCGCAGGAAGCTGTGACAGCTGAATGAACAGCACTGTCTCCACCACGTCCTACCCCGATGCTAAACGGCGCTGTGATACTCAGTACGTTTGCTAGGCTACATCTGACCAGTGAAGACTGTCAAGATCAACCGGCTGGTTTTGAAGGTAAAACCCAACTCAGGTAGCTACATTTGGCTTTCTGAAATGACCCCTTCCTTGTAATTAAACACCACTGCATTCAGCTTCACCCCTTACCTGCTGCACAATATTAATGCACTAAGTAGCTAAGGAATTTCATGCTGGAGAAACGGGATGTACAGGGAGGGTTATTACAGCGGCTCTCAAAATGGTAACGCTGCCACTACACTCCTGTCAGTTAAAAGCACAATGTATGAGCTCCTTTATAAAGTCTGTAATAGACTCAGCCAAGGCAAGAAATAGAGTACAGCAGCCTTGTGGAAATGGCAAAGCATCTTCTCAGTTTAAGCTAAAGCCAAAATTGCCGAAGAACTCTGCTCCTATTTAGACCTCTAAAAGCGCTGGCCAGCTTCCCTGATGTACCTGTCAACTTCCATCCACCTCCAAAGAAATACTGGGTTTCATTTGGTTTCTAAAACGTATTCCTTGCTCTTAATATCAAGCCTAATATCTGGCTAAGGTAACTTAGGGGAGCTTAGGTTGTGGGCTTTTTTACAACCTGCTTCCCCCTTCAAAAGGACCATTCTCCACCTTTCCCACCTCTGCCCTGCTGTCCCCCTGTCCCGTGCACCTGTGATGCACAAACAGCAGTCTGGGTCTGACACAGAGGACTTAATGCAAGATGTAAAACACCGTCTGGAAAATCTCAAATAACTCTTTTCCTTTATTTGGCATCCTTATTAACGTTCATTCTGCAGCTAAGGAATGCTTGGGGTTGGGGATTTTTAAGTTCAAAAGCAAAACTTATCTTGGCCATTGCGTGTTAAAGCGTCTGGACAACAAAAGAAATTCAAGCAATTTCTACTTGAAGTGCTCAGCAAAACAGGAATTTTTTGCTTGCGTTCAGGGAATTTCTTTAATAAAAGCAAGCTTATAAAAAGCCTTGAAGAATATTCTCCTGAAAA